>JAWWES010000169.1:29060632-29071064 GCA_035583135.1 Lophotriccus pileatus
ACCTGCAATTGAGGGCAGGCAGGTGTAAGTTGGAGATGACATTTTCTTAAATCACTGTTACTTGATCCTCAGGTCAGCATTAGACTACAGCCAGTCTTCTTGTCCCAAATGCAATGGAAAAAGTAAGCATTTTGTTTGTTTGTAATCTCTGTATCTCCCCTTTTAGATGTGTTTTTCACTGAAATGGTCATTTCTTTTCCTGAAGGGGTCTTGGAAACTCCCTTCTGGCTATTGCAAAACCAGGTTTTGAGGCATCATGGAATTCATTTCCCAACTGACTGACTGAAGATTCTCAAAAAAAAACTTGTAATGGTGTTTCTTTTTGATTGCAGTTGATTCTGTCTTCATTTTCTGAGTATTGCTAAATGCAATGCATTACAATGCCAGCCCACATTAGTTATTTGAGGGGAAAAAAAACCCTTGGCTTGCAATTGAATATATTAAAAATCAGTCCCATTTTGTACCTCCTAATGGCTAAGAGAGGGAAATTATTTGATGACTTCTTTACATTTTGTGGCATTTTTGTCTGATAAATTGTGGAAGTCATTTCTTTTCTTTGGGCTTTTACTCTAAATGACCAAATAGACACAAATAGTTGCAATCACCACTTGTTGATTTCAGATGTTTTTCACCTGAGATTGGAATGGGCTTTTTTTACATTTAAAGCTGCTATGAATAACTTCTGAACGGTTTTAAATTGTTTTGCTTTTCATACTGCCTTATAATAACTTTTGTTATAATTCAGAAAGTAATATATTCTCTTCAGAGAGAGGGGGAAAAAATAGCAGCCTTTTGATGAAAGGAGGTTTTTGGCCAAATTTCCAAGATAGTCAGTAGAGAAACTACTGTCTTTCTCAAGACAAATTTAAAAAGACACAGTTTAATAAATAAATAAATAAAAAATATTAAGCCTTTTAGTGTCTAAAAAAGTCTTCTTAAAAACTTTTCAGTTTGGATGTGCAAAGATGAAGGCATCCAATATCATTCTGTATTTTTGCTTTAAAAATAACTAAACATCAAAACCCACTCTTTTATTTTTTTACTAAAAGATTTAGTCTGCCAGATCTGAAATTACTTATTTCTTTAAATTAATTTGATTTTCATCTTATGTTTTCATGTGAGAAATCTCTGAGAAAACTAAGAGTAATTTAAGCAATAATGTTTTGCATCTTGCACGCTTGTGAAGGAGAGATCTCTTTAAATGCTTGGATGCTTAAAGAACTATCCTATACATCTGACAAAGAGTTGGGTTTTTGAACTTGACTCAAAATCTGCAGCTTAACCCACTGTAAAATTTGTAGGCTATTCATTTCTTAGTAATGTATTATACTTAGAAATGAGAAGAATAAATGGAAAGAATAAAAAGGAAACTGATAACTATGACATGTTTTCTTCTCTCCAAATAAAGTGTTCCTATTAATGTTTTCACTGGAGTTTTTTAATTTTCTACTTTCAAAGTCAGTTTAAAAGTTTCAGTTTCTCACACAGATTACATGCAGTAAATGAAATTGGTGCTACTGTATTTCATGTGCTTACATGGAAATGGTTTGGTTCAGCATGTTTTTTTTGGCAGAAAATACTCTCCTCTATGCACATTATTCCAGAATGTTTCCAAAAGCAGGCTATAAAAATTCCGTGCTATGGTTCAGTATTGGGATGAAAGATTCAGGCACAGCAAGACTCTTGTTAATTGTTTAAGATTCTGCTCAGTTCCTAATGAGAAAAAATATCCTGTCTTTCGGTGTTAATCTTCTGTGTTGCATTTTCATTATCTACTTGTATAAAACAGAATTATGGTTTTCCAAGCTGTCTTTATGCTGTTAGTTTCTGATGATTAAAGACAGCTTTAGTATGATTGTTTGAGAGGTATTTATTACCAATAAACAACACCAAAAAAATCAGTCCACTTTTCAAGATGAATGCTTTAAACACGAGGAATAATGAGATACAAGCACTGCAGAGCTATTTTACCAGGGTAAAAATGGCTAAAGAACAAAGACAAGCCTTTAAATTTTGTTTTCTGCATCAGAAAATCAGCCTGTTTTCTGTTTCCCAGATATTTTTTTTTTTTGAGAGGAAGGTGATGGTGGTGATTATTAGGATAAATATCTTACTTCTGGCATGTATGTGTCAATCCAGAAAGCTAAGGAAAATGACACTTGGGATTTCCAGGCTGTTTGACTGTGTGACACGGTGTCGCTTTTCAGAAAACAGTAACTGTCTGATTAGCAGTCACCTGATCTCAGACTTAGTTCACGGTTGAGTGAAATTCTCTGTGTTTTGCTATGACTGTAAGTTCCAGAAAAAAAAAGATAAAATCACATTTAGGCTTGGGTGAATTGCCTTTTTTTTTTTTGAATGGGAAGTGGCTGAGAAGAGCATTTCTGTAATTGCCAGGTTAAGCCTCTAAATGCCAAGGAAGAGCTGAGGGCAGGCTGTGGTCTGGGACAACTGTTCAAAAAACTGTGATGTGAGGAGTGTCTAACTTTACAAAAATGTCTACCGGGGTGATTTGGCAGACCTGCCTTCTCCAGAACAAATTTATATCCAGTATTGGTCTGTTAAAATGCTTATTTAATTTTTATGAATAGTGGGAATAGCTGATCTTGCTTTAAATGGTGGTTCGTGCTTGATTCCTGCATATTTTGCCTATGCAAATTCCATATCTTGGTGATATAAATCCTGAAAGTATGTCTTTTCTTGTTTACCTTTTTGCTGTCTCACAGTCCTTAGTACTGTGTTATGACACCTTTTTTTCTTTTCTGTGCTATTATGGAACTATAAAAAATAAATTGGTTTGGAGACCAAAGAAAGATAAATCACAAGATAAACCAAGAGAGATTAAAATAAAATCAGTGATTTATATGTTCAAATCAGTCCAATAAGACTGATTTATTATGAAGGTTAATTGTGTCACTATAAAATGACTTCCATTTTTACCTGTCCTTTTAAATAGCATATTTTTCCTTTTTCTTTACTTTTATTTTTATTGCTCATGGCTTCACAGAAGTTCTTTAGCTTAATTTTAATGCTACTAAATTAGTGATATTGCAAAAGTGTTATTGGGCTGTCTGCTTTTACATTGCCTGTCTCAAAGGTTGAATGTATGTTTTTCCTGTAAAAGTAATTGTTGAATGCTCAAAGTGTATCAGGGGCTTGTAGCTAAATACACTTTTCTAGAAAATTAAGTGACTAGACAGTTTTGCAATATTACTAATGTAGAAAACAGGCTCTGTAGGGTAGTTCTCATATGAGTAGACTAATGGATAATATAGGTGAACATTTACAGTGAAATTGAGCATTAAAGGATCTGATACAAGTTTATACTTGGTGTTTTTTACTTAGCTTAGTTGCATGAGAAGACCATATCTCTTTTTTTTTAATGCAACTTATGCCTTGCATGTTACCAGAATTACCAAAGGAGTACAGCTCAGTATTTAACACCATTGTCACAGCTTCCCTCTAAAAACATCAGCAAGGTGTCTTCAAGTAATTATCCATGTGCAGCTACTGGCTTAGCAATCCTTCATGTAAGCAAACATATTAAAGTGCCATGTGTAGCAAGCTCCATTTGAGAGAAAAATTGTTCTTGCAGCTTTGTGTTGGAGATGGGGGCTAAGCAGTAAGTATTTTTAAATTCAATTGTTTAAAATGCATCCTTCATGGAAATAGTGATGGGGATTCTTTTGTTGTCAGCATCAGCAAGAACATTCATATGCTGAGCTAGCAACTCAGAATCAATCTTACTGTGGATTTATTATTAAATAAATTCTGTAGTGTTGGGATTTTGCAGTATGGATTTACTTTACTGGATTGTATTGTTTTCATCTAATATTTCTGTTCCACTTAGAATCTGCATGTTGTACAAAAGAGTATCGTGAGCTGCTTTTCCCCTAAAATTAGAGTAGATATTGCCAGGGTGGGTTTTTCTTGTTGTTTTCAAAGCTCTAATGACATAATTTCAGTTAATATGTAAAAAAAATAACAAAAGTGGGTTTAAATTCTGTATTTTAATGATGTTTTTTATTGTAAGCCATGGAGTATTTATCTATTTTAAATATTTAATTATTGATAAAAAGTTTGCATGGCAATTAAGTGTTTAAAATAACTGTTTAAATAAAGGCATGTGTGCATAATATAAACCCATGGTGGAGATGAGTGTACACAGTAGTATGGGAAGACTTTTGAAATTGGGCTGAACTCACTCAGAGTAGTTAAGCAGAGAAAACCAAGTAGAAAATATTACAGAAAATACATAAAGAGGAGTATGGAAATATCAAGGTAAAGGAAGAATGTAAATCTTTAGTTGTTATGAAATCAAATGCACCTTTAAGTTAATATTTATTAGTTAATAAATATACATTATATTCAGAACTTTTAGTTTCATTTTTGTTATTCAGAACTAGGCCAATGGAAAAAAAACCTGCAGTGAGACAGAAAGATAATGGCATTTAATATTTTTACCACTGAATGTAGTACAATGCTGTCCTGCTTCTGCTACTACATTTGTTTGATGACATGTATTCACATTTACTTCAGTAACAGCAATGATGGTTGATGCGTTTGGGGTTCGCTTTGGTTACTCTCCACACAGAGAGCCACAGATGGGTAGGAATCCATTTTTCATTATAGACTTGGAAGCCTGAGATTAATTGAAATATGCTTTCTTTTCTGTGAAACAACAGTTGTCCAGATGAGATTTTTAAAATGTAAATGCAAAAGTGTTGTCCTTTTTCAAGGTATTATCCAGAGAACAGTTAAAACACTAAGAAATTGCTCAATTAGAGTAATTTATCTTCATCCTTTAATAGAAGAAAAGTAGCTGCTGGGCTTCTCAGAGCTAGCTGTTTCATTGACAAAGGACCCAGAAAACAAATATCTGAGACTTCTGAACTCCTCCTTTCTTCTCCTCTTCCATCCATACTGACCTTACCACTAGAGAGGCTTCCTATGTGCCATGAAAACACAGGTGAGGTAGAGCAGCCATGCTGGTGCCTTTGGTGATGTGAATCTGTCCTTTCAGTGAGAGAGACCAAATTATGCATGTATCTTTTATTTGTGTGGGCTGTGAATACAGACAGGTCAGATTTTAGACAGGAGTCTATGGGAAAACTAATTCTTTCAGATTTTTGTGCCAGTTAATGACTCTCCAGAATCCTGGAAATTCCAAAGACAAACTGTATAATGCAATGCATTTTAAATGGAAGGATTCTCCTGGCTGGTTCACCAGTGGATTGCTGTGTGAGTGAGCACACAGAACACTAAAGGGCCCTGATAGGTGCTGATTTGATTTTATGTCCCTGGGGACAAGTACTGCTGGAAGGTTTGATTTATCTATCATTTCATGGACTGGGTATACAAGTCATGTCTGAACTGACAAAGGAAATTGTTTTCCACAAAGTCTCATATAGCTACATCTGTTACTTTTACTCCATAATCCATCTTTACCCCCTTTTTTTTTCCCCCCAAGAGGGTGATAAAGATGCTCCACTTTCACATTTGTGATGTACTTCCTATTAAGTGAGCAATAAATGTGGCAGTAATCAATTAAG
Source organism: Lophotriccus pileatus (assembly GCA_035583135.1). Taxonomy (NCBI): domain Eukaryota; kingdom Metazoa; phylum Chordata; class Aves; order Passeriformes; family Tyrannidae; genus Lophotriccus; species Lophotriccus pileatus. Next base: position 29,066,185 of record JAWWES010000169.1, read on the forward strand.
GTTAGTTGGCAATAGCTTCTATATTTGTCAATATATTGACACTTTTTGGAATGGTTTGGAATTCACCCTTTTAGTTCCTTTGTAACTTTTGTGCTGTCTTAGAATGATTCATTGCCATTAAGAGTAATTAACCATAATCAGAATAAGCTGTTAAGAATATATACTTTATTTTTCACTGAAAGTGTAGCAAAGATTTACACAATTAAAATTAACTTTCGTGAAGAGGCTTTTCCAGCTTAAAGTGCCTAAATAATAACTCCATAAATGTAGAGTGGAAAACATGAATGGATTTAGGAAAACATAACTGATTATATAGCAGCAACACTTCAATGAACACTCATTGTAGATGTAGACTGTCAAGATGACAGCAAAATTACAAAATGTAGGAGTCTGTGGTAACTGTAGGTACTTTTCAGGAGTGTTGGATTATGAAAGAGAGAAAAACATCACACATCACTATGTGCTGCATAGAAATTTCTAGTATGTGTTTCTTGCAGACACTTTGAATGCCCAAACACCTCCTTGGTAAGAATTGCTCCTTCAGCTTCAGCTGGCTATTTAATAAGCTCTGAGGACTGAACAAACCACTGAAGTCCTGACACTGACATATTCTGTCAATACTATCTGACATTTAACTGTGGTTCTATTCTATTACCTTTTTCTCTAGTTGTCTTAGGCTGTGGCAGACAGGTGAAAGTGTGTATGGGGATGGGACACTCACAGAAGGATTCATTGTGTGTTATTCCTAATCAGTAGGATAAGAATATTAAAACTCAGTCTCTCTGCTAGCCATTCAATATTAGATTATAAAGTCGAGAATAAACTTTTATCTTATACAAGTCACCACTTAGTAGGACCCCATATATTGAATCTGTTATCTTAGTCATAATAAAAACTTCAATGAAAGCATAATATGATCATCAAAGTAGGTTCAGAATTGATTTGTTTTAAATAAAGACTTTGAGTGTAGTGTGAATATTTGCATTCCAGTGTGATGAGGGGATGTACTGACACGTTTCCCAGAGAGACATTGTTAAGTTTTGGACACCTGGTAGGGAAAAAAAAGGTGGCTACCTAAAGAAGAGAATAATTCAAATAAACATGGGAAGAAGTAGCAAAAAGAAAGCTCAAGGATTGGGTGTGTGAAGGTTTGTTTTGAGGTGAGAATCTCTGAGGCAGCAAGAGTGGCAGTGAGCAGACCATTGTGGAGAGAATTACTTCAGCCACTGAGCTTAACATGGAGTACAGTAATGACGATGTTTCTGTGATTCTCCTTCTGTTCAAACTTCAGGAGCTTGTAAAGTTGCCTGTTTCTTGTTTCTCTGACATACCTGTTGTAGACTAGTAGTATTAACTCTGTTCAAATGGTTACAAAGTACTCTTTTTGTTTGCCTATTCCAGGGATATTAGATGTTTTACCAAACGTGTGCTTTAGTTAGACGTTTGAAACTAAAAGAATTTTTGACCAGAAAATACCTATTATTGGTAATTTGCTGTCTTGAGCATTGAACTAATAGATTTTAATGGCGGTTCTCAGATGCTGTTTTTATGGTGTGGAGGAGAGCCCTTAATGACACATGAGTAGTTTTCAACTCTGCAGAAAATAAACTAAATGATGTGCTGGTGACATTTTCTGAAAAAACCCACCCTATAATTGAAGTACTAATAGATATATATTTTAAGGGAAATATGTGTAGGATGAAGTATTAAGATCTATGAAAATTCCTTTAGTTCTAAAGTATGACATGGGTGAAGAAATCTCATTTTTATGTTTTGATATTACAGCTTGCACATGCAGTGGACATGCAAATATATGTCACATGCAAACAGGAAAATGCTTCTGCACAACCAAGGGAATCAAAGGAGATCAGTGTCAACTGTGAGTACAATGAAATTTAGCCCAAATATATTGCAATTCATGACTAGTGTATAATCACTTTTTTCCCTGGTTTTGTTTTGTTTGTTAGGTTGGTTTTTTAAGTTTGTGTCTGACATTTTAGTGGTCAATCTTATGTTCCCTACATTTCTTAGGAAATTTCAGTATTACTTAGACTTTTGTTAAGAATTACATCACAAATACTAGTACTGTTTTGCAGACACTACGGACTTAAAAAAAAAACCCCAAGTAACGAGAAAGTAGTTATTTGTAGTTGTCTTTCTTTTTCTTAGGTTTTTAAAAAACTATGGTAAGTAAAAAGTATATGTGAAATTGGTAATTATAGTTACTACATTTGTCACATATCTTGATAAGAATCTACACTTATAAGACTTTTAGAGTTTTGGAACCTTACTAAAAGTGTACGGTGTTTCAGACATTTCCCCACATCTTTAAAGCTAGACCAGAAGAATGTGTAGGCCTGTCATGGAAAGTACAAGTAGTGTATCTTGTTTTGTACTGGAATAGCTTATTGTGTTTAGAGGAAGAGTTAGAATAGATAGAGCATAAAAAATAGAGTACTAAGAACAATAAAGTACTGAAGTGAAGCAGCTTGTCAAGTAGAAGAAATAACACATTGAAGATAATTATGAACAGCTTTAAAGATGTTTCTTTCAATCCATTCTATCCTCTTACTCAATAGGAACCTTATTCCTTTCACAATTATAGTTATTTTAATGGTATCTGGCAAAAAAAATTATCTTAGCAATGTTGATTGGAACTGGGAAAAAAGCATATAAATACAGCTTATTCATTTCCAGCAGGGAGGGGTGCCAAGATGTTATCTTCTGCCTGCCACAAGGCATCCACTTTGACCAGATTTGGGAATTTGTTTTTGATACACTTAATGAGCTGGCTTGAATCCTACCTTGAATCCTTAACGCTTTCCTTGATAAATAGGCAAGACACAGGAATTTCTGTGTGTATATTCGTGTGAAAGCTGTGCTGGCAGGTGTACTGTTTCTGTGCCACCCCTGGGACTTACTATCCAGACAATTGAAGTAGTCTTGGGATGAGACAGGAAATCAAGATTAGGACTAAATGATGCATTTTTATAAAGACAAAGGCTGGAGCGATAATGTCTTTAAACTCTGAATGAAGTCTTCACTGAGAAGTTTTTTTCCTCCTCTTTTTGTGTCTAAACAATCAGTTCTAGATGCTAATGAGTGATTTGATTACTAGCATGCTGTGGACTTATATTGATGCCATTCTACCTAATTACAAAGAATGGGAATTAAAAACCCCACAACTACCCCTCAACTTTGTAACACCTGAACCACAAAACCCAGTTTCTTTGCTCATAACTCCAGTTTTCTACCAACTACCCTCCACTTAAGGCACTTTTTATAGACCTTTTCCCTAGTCTGTATTTCATGTACCTATGTTGTTATTGTTTTCCTTTGTCTTGTGTCCATTTCATCATTGGTTTTTCCACGCAAATATGGAATTTTGACTTATATGCTTCAGTTGTGCTGCTCAGCTGTATCAGTCTGCTGTCCTGAGTTTCTCTGTTGTACAAAGATTCATTTATTGAATTAGAAAATAAAAGATTTTCCCAGTAATGGGTGTTCCTGGTCAGCAAATCCACAAGACAGAGGAAATGAAAATTTGAATTTTGACTTTTCAAAGGTAAACTTAAAATTGCAATTTCAGACTGAAAATCTCTTGTTATTTTTAGACTGAAAATCCCTGTTTTTGCCACATCTAATGCAATCCCCTTCTAGATTCATACACAGAACAGTCTTATCTGAGACAAGCTGAGATATTAAAGTATTTGATATTCCAAATGCTGGAAATGTTGATATGAGGTGTTTTTTACTTATTCATGCTGAATCCAGTCTTTGAGTTTTCAGTTTTCTGTAAAATTTGTTGTGCCTGTTACTCCATTACTTGGGATATTTCAAGGAGAATTCCAGCAAAACCTGGCATGTAGATCTTGGTGGGTTTAGCCACTGCCTCTTGTCTCATGTAATTGCCTGAAGATTTTAGCTGGCTTCTGTAAGGACAGGTTACAGCCCTCAGCTAGTTCTCAAAGAGCTGGATCATTAGGTTTCTAAGGAGAACAATAAAATAAAACTCCCAGTTCAATATTAAATATATGTTGTAAATGTGCTAATTTTCTGCTCTACATGTAGTAGTTATTGCCAGATCTATCAAGGATTTGAGATACTTTTTTTTTTTCTGTAATTCATGTTTCTGACATCAATCATTTTTGCTTAAATTGCAGCTTTCATTTAAACAATATGTCTAATATCAAAGCTTCAGAACATGACCCAAATGCAGCCTAATGGCTTAAACTCTCAGAAGGCACTTGAAACATTTGAGAGCTAAAATTTGAAGAAAAGTAAAATGTGGGTTTTGGCAGTATTGTATGTCACTCTCAGCCTTTTTGTTGATTTTTTTTCTTTTATTTATTTTTTTTTCCTACAGCAGGCTCTCTTTCTCTGCTTTGGTATATTCAGTATACGATATGTAAAGTTCATGAGGCTCTCTGGGATCTTTCAGAGATGCAGGCTCTCTGTAAATGAAACTACATTTTTAGTAATGATTGTTACTTCCAAACATTACATTTTAGTCAGGAAATTGCCCAATTTTGTAAAGATAGAGAAGAACTAGAGTCTGAATGTCCTGTATCATTCCTAGAAGGCAGTGTTCTCAGGGAAGAGAGGAGAATGAGGCAGTGGCTAAGGGAGCAGCTGCAAGCCCTCTGCAGAGAGCTTTTGGTACTTTATTGTGGGTCAGTTGTGAACACCTGAGATCTGGAGGACACTGCAATATTGGTATTGCAATGTAAAACTGGTTATGTTAGCAAGATATCTCTTGCCAGGAGCTGGATTAAAAATGATACCTGTGATTTTTCTTAGCTGTTCTGTTCCCATGAAATGTGCCTTTTATCTTTTTGAGTTCAGTGCTAATTATTGGGAGAACAGGAAGCAGTTTGGGC
>JAWWES010000169.1:29080296-29113904 GCA_035583135.1 Lophotriccus pileatus
AAGACCAATTCTATCTGTACTCACCAGATGAAAGATAATAATGTTTAAATATTAGAAATGGTCCCTTATTCTTTTCTTCTTTTGTACCGAATAATCACCATTAGAAAGTATAAAATATAAATTAAGCCATGTAACCTTTGCATACTTTAAGCTCTCTATTTTTTTTTTTTTTTTTTTGTTGTGGATGTATTGAAAAGTAAGTGGTATTCTTTATCTGGCTTACTAGATAATGGGCCCTGGAGCTTGATTACAAGGACATAAATCAATCCAAGAACCCTGATGATATCCTAAACTTCAGCAGTGAAGCCTGAGTGCTTTATTAGATTATCTCTTCAGAAGGATTGACTCACAGATGTAGTTCTCCATCTTCATCTATTGTTTATATATTACAAGAAAAGGAATTTTTCAGCATTTTAAGAAAAGAACAAAGTACCAGAAGAGAGAGGAAATACCTAGCTAGGAAAACTGTTTTAAATAGTTGCAGAAGCCTGATTTAGAATCAAAGCAAACTTATAATCACATCTGAAAATTTGATCTGCCACAACACTTTTTTTTCAGTGTTGCACAGAGCAATGATAAACTTAGGAATACTGAATTACAGCAGGAGGCCAAAGGGAGAGCAGTCAGAATGCCAAGACAACACAAGAAATCTGTCCAAAAGGGCTCGCTGTCCTGGAAGAAAAGACTTTGGGCTGCTCAAAGAGAAGTGATAAGAATTAAAGGGTAAAGGAACAGTCAGATATGATGAAAGAGATTTAATAAATCAGATTTCATAGAGAAGGTTTAACTTTTAAAAAAAAATATTTGTCCTGGAAATGAGTTCTTACAAGATCTGTAAGGAGATAAGGGCAGCAATTACTTTCTAACAGATGCTGCAAAATGACTTTCTAATCCCGTTCTCCTTTAGGCCATTTTATCCTCTCTTACGTGTAGTGTTGATTTATTCACGGATTTGGGCTCTGACTCAGATAAATATTTTAATACATGATAACACCTTGTTACTTAAGTTTAAGAGGAAGTATTTCCCTGATTTGGTGAGAACTGGGGAACATATGGTTTACTTTTACTTTCCCCTGCTCTTGGAAGGCTGGTTGTTAATGGCCATGTATGGAATACAGCAAGAGTTTGACAAAACAAGTTCACAAAGTCCTTTTCACTCCTGATACTTCACTTCGTTCATTCATTCATTTTCCTTCTCTGTATTATTTTTTGTTGATTTTTGTACTTGGTAAAGATAAGGTTGGGTTTTTTTGTTTTTTTTTTGAGAAAAGGTCATGTTGAAGGTGACAAATGATGATTGTAAGAAGAAAAATACATAAATCAAGGAAAAAAATATAAATCAGTCCTTCATGTTGAACAAAAAGATTGCCTCCTCTATATTTATGAATAAAAGAAGAGGTAATAGCACATTTAAACAGATGAACAACTTCACTGCAGTTCAGTGCCAACCACATATAAGTTAAATAACTCTGAGATTCAGAAGTGGGAATTATGTAAATGCATTATTTGTGATAGATATGCATTATTTTAATTTTTTTAAAAAAAGAAAATGCCTTTATTGTTCAGTTGTACTTTAGGGGTTTTTTTCCTCCTTTTTTTCTCTCTTGGATTTATGCCACCTTGATGTGTATAAAATCAAATGCATTTTCCAATCCTGCTTTTAGTGTAGAAAAAGGCTAAAACTTCATGACGTTTCGTTTTCTTTATGGTCTTGTCTTTTTGTCATTGACTTTCATGAAACCTTTCCTGTGCCATTACTTTATTGCTTTTGCTCTTGTGTTTTTGGAAAATAGTTAACTCTGTGATTTCATAAATGGCTTGACATTTGCCCTCCAGAAGCTTTGGTTAGAGCTTTCCCTGTCCTCAGTTTTTTAGAATTACTTTTTTGTTTTTCCTTATCTAGTCAATTTTTTAAAGTATTTCTACATGGTTAAAGTTATGATAACATTACAGATTGTTTTTAGACTAGTTGTTTTGCCACAGGATGTTGATGGTCTAAACTGAAATATTTGAACCTGTGCATACTCTCTGCCTGCCCTCAGCCTTTGACACTTAATTTGTTTAACCCAAGAATCTCTTGATTCTTTTATTTGTTGTGTTTGCATCAGATGAAATTTTCTGCAACAGATGTCATTTAAGTACTGACCTTAAATAAATTATGATGAATATTCAGCAAACAGTAGTTCTTTCACTGGGAAAAAAAGAAAGAAATAAATTATGACTAATGTCGCTTTGTTATAAACATGGTAGAAGTTAAAACTGAATTATTACGTTAAATGCAGACCTAGAAGAAAAAAAGAGTAGTACAACGTGAATGTTATTCTGATACTTCTTCTTCCTCCATGGTGGATGTATTGAGCTATACTCCAGATATATCCAGCTTTATGTGTTTCTAAATGTAAATTGTACCTGAAAGTTTCTTCTGTTATGGCAGTAGGTTGTATGGTGCACATTTTGTTTTTAAAACAGAATATTTCACTATAGTTGTGAGGTGTTTCTGTCAATTTGATATTTTGTCTTTTGAATGTGTGCTCATTTTTATGAATAATATAAATATTAGGAATAAGCAAATCCAAGATCACTTGCAAAACATTCTGCCATTCCAAAGTCCCTCTTGAAGCAGAGCTTTGAAATCAGAGAGTCATTTCAGTTATATTTTGTTTAAAAATAAAAATCCTGAAGGGAAACATAATATAATCATAGAGTGAATTATTTGGATTTTTTTCCACTCTGATATTCCCAAAAGAGCATTCGCCTCAGAGTGTATCTCTCCACTAGGCTCTCAGTTGATTTCTCTCTTTTGTTTATGTAAAATGTAACGTGTGCTTTGTTTTTCTGACATGATGGACCATTTCAGTCACCAGAATTGTGTTTCAATTGACATTAAAACATTTTACATTTCTAAATTATGGATAATGTTACAAATTATAGCATTAATTCTGCATAAATTAGAAACCCAATCAGAAAACAAGGAGAAAAAAGACCTTGGGAATGCAAAGACAACTGAGGATAGGGCTGTATTTTGAATATTCTTAAAATCATGTATATTACTGACAAATATTGTAACTGAATTTTTCCTCTTAAATAATAACTTTGATATTATCTCTCAGTTAAGAAAAATATTTCACAATATTAAAACCATAGACTAAATTATTGGACTGAGGGGGTTTATTATTCTTTGACTTAAGCAAAATGACTTGGGACAGATTTTCATGCTGGCTAGCAGAACAAATTTAATTCAAACTGAGATGAAAGGCGGTTAATGTAATTGTAGCCTATTATCCTATGCAGGCTTGAGTTAAGAAGCAAACCAACAGACAGTCAGAAAATGATGGATAGAAAATAGAAAACGCTCAAGGCTGGTGAAATAGAGACTTGTGAAGGGATTATGCCGTAACTGTTCCCACACAATCTCTGCATCGGTAATATCCCACCTCTACTGTATGTCTGGATTACTAAAAAGGATTTTTGTGTGCCTCCTGGGTTCTCTTTATTTCTCTCTGACGTCAAAGAAAGGTCTGAGTTTAGTAAATTTCAGTACTTTGTAATCATGATTTTTTTTTTTCCTCCCTTAATCTACCCCCTTCATCAGTCCTAGGGATGCTGTGAAGCATTCTGTTTTCTCTTCTTTCTAAGCACCTTCTTCTTTGTTATCACACAGAGTGATGGCAAAGTGGTTGGCCACATGAATAGTTAAAGTCTTTGATCTTAAGCACTTCTTTGGGGCTCATTGCTAGCAAATAAGGTATTATTTTTAGAAGAGTATTTAGTTAAAAAGTCGTAAATAATAATCAGCTCTCAGGTTTTTCAACTGTAAGAGTGGCTATTTTTTTAGCCACATCCTTTGGCTATAGCATATTTCAGGTGATCAGGTGGCTTTTTTTAGGACTGCATTCTGACAGTTTACCTATTTCTTATTATTCCATTTCTTTTTGCACTGCAAACTTTTAAAAATCAGAAATACTTGTCTTGGTCTCCTCAGAATATCTATAGAAAGGCACTGAATTTTACAGGAATGTTTCAGTAGCTTTGTCACCATTGCCATAGCCAAGGAGGCAGAGAAAGCACATTCTTTCCTGTAAAATAACTGATCATACCTAGTGCAATACGTGCATCTCAGGTAATTCTAGCAATGTCTAGTGTGATGCTTACAAAATACAGGAAATCAATTGCTGATCAGAAGTCCAGCTAAAGCTGCTATCTTACAGCCTCTTTGTAGAGGGATTGAGTCTTTGAGGTACATGGGCTGGAATGATAAAACAGCTTTTACAGAGTCTAGGAGTTAGATTTCCCAGGCATTCTCTGTTGGATTGTAAGAATTTTCTCATCCACTGCAAGTTCTATCACCAGAGCTCTTCTAGTACATAAATAATTTATTTTCTTTTTTTCCTCCTGACATTGTTTAGGATGAGATTTTGTGCATTTGAAAAATGCTTTATTCTGTGAACTGCCCGTTGGGAAGTCCTTGGGATTACTTAAAGGCTCTGTTCTGTGCTGTACACACACAGGAGCAAGCACTGCTTTCCATGGCAGTGCTCTGCAGCCTGCCTATCAAACCCGATATAAACATAGTTTGAGCTGATCAAAACTGACAGGGCAAAACTCCTGTTATGAAATATTTTACAGTACCCTGCCGTGAGGCTCTAGTGTCATTTTAGTCAACTTTCTTTACCTTTGTTCCAGCCATTCCTTTTAAGTTTCTTCTTAAAGGGCAGATAACTTTTCAAAGCGGGCCCAGACTGGAAGCGTTGACAGATGTAGTATTGTTGGCTCAACATGGACAGGAATATTTATTTCCACTTATCTGGCACTTCATAAAGAAGTATCAGTATCATCTCTGCTCCAGGAAGTTCACGAGATTATGTGCTATAAAGGACTAATGGAGATTTGGGCTCTTCATAGGAAAAGGGCTGGGGAAAAGCGGATGTTTGTATTTACTTTGATACTTTCTCCAGCCACCCAAACACTTTTCTGTGTTCTATTCTTAATAGATATTTTTGTATCTCTAGGACTGATATATTTTTTAATAAAGTCAAATAAAAGATGGTGCAGGTTAGATGGGGTTGATATCCTAGATATTACAAAGGACTTAAAAAGAGTCCAGACATGCTTGTAATGGAACAGTGGTAGGCAATAAAGCACGAATTTTATAGAGTTTGCCATGCAGGGGTGGGGTATAGAAAGCTCTTTTAGCCAGGAGAAGAACTACCAGAACAATGTATTGGATAGATTTTTATGGATATTGAAATGATCTGATGGACAAAAATGTCGTATGAAAGACCAACAGGACAAGAAGGAAGCTAGGAATGTGGAAACTGCTGCGCCTCCATGTTTGGTTTCCTAATGATGCTCTCATGGTTCCCTTGTGGTAATTTTCTGAAGGCTCACCATAAGTTGTTGTTCAAGAAGGAAGTAAGATTCTCTGGTAATTTCTGTCAATGCCATAGGAAACAAATATGGTTAGTAAATATCCTGGACATGCTATCTGAATATCTAGTCAGAAACTCCTAGGTCATCTAGGAATATTGAAAGTTGCTTGAAAATGTCATGTAAGAGCTAGAGTTTTTGCTTCCTAAAAGTAAGAGTGATAGCTTGCCTCTTGCTGTGTGTATTGTACTTAAACCTCTGTAATATTTATATCTTGTGTTCCTATTATAACATGTCATTAGCACTTTAGAAGTTGTTGTTGGAGGTAGAGCAATAATTCAGATAACATAACTATTTTCTAAAATTCCTTAGTACTGTATAGCTGATGGCCTAGAGAAAGCCATCACATTCTGATTTGTGCATATCTTTGTCTTCATTTTGCATTTAGCATTCTTGAATGTCCATGTATGCACAGCATTTGGCTATTGCTAAGCTGCAATCTCCACTCCAAAATATGCTGTGCTTCTGAATTGTCGTTTTTGTCTTAGCTTAGTCCGAATTTCTCATATTTTTTGAAATATTAATTGCCATATTTTGATAAATTGTAGTCTTAAATTACAAGAAAATGATCAAAGTTACATAATTTGAAGTAGAAAGAGAAGTAACTTGCCTGTCTTTGTACTATCTTCTGGAAATTATAGTGTCTGTATGGCATCCTCAAATGCATAGTTTTGAAATTGCCTTTCCCTTAAATTGCCTCAAAATTATAGTCTTACACAAATAGCGGTTTTGTTAAAAAAAAATCCAATGCAACAAAAACAAACAAACCCCACCCTAGAATCTTGAAAACAAAGTAAAATGAGTGCAAGGAACATCAAAGGAAAACAGATGAGAACTCTGTAGCACTCCATAATGCTACAGCAGTAAGCTTTCTCCATCGAGACTGTAATTAAGTAGTTCTTTGCAATAATTTCCCTCAGAGACTGACCATAGATTAAATTCAACAATAATAAAGTAGTCATATTTAAATGCACATTTTTTAAAAACAAGATATAAACTGTTTAATAGTTAAACATACTTTCTACAAATACACTTAGTAGTGGTAAAATTTTACAATGCAGTAATGACTAACAAAAGTGCAGGAAACCACTTGGGACATAGTGTGTGTCTATATATATTTTTTTCATCTGGTCTACTTGATGAAGCCATTTACAATATATTTACTCTGGCTGTCAGGGTGTGTTAAAATATTTAATGTTGCTGAAGTGCTACCTCTCCTGCTCTTTTTGAGAAATGGTTTCTAGATAACGATATACAAACATCCTTGGAAACTGCCAGAACATCAGGGGCAGTGAATTGCTGATCACAGAATGACAGAAGCAGTCAGGTTGGAAGGGACCACAGTGGGTCAGCTGGTCCAACCTCCTCAAGCAGGGTCATCCCAGAGCACACGGCACGTGATTGCATCCAGGCTGTTCTGGAATATCTCCACTGAGGAAGACTCGACAGCCTCTCTGGGAAATCTGTTCCAGTGCACTGTCACTCCCATATATTTATTTTACATGGTCTTTAAGGTCCCTTCCAACCCAAACCATTCTGTGATTCTCTGAATACTCTATTATTGATATTAAGTTAACATTTAACACATTTCAGCAATATCTATCTCTTTAAAGAATGAAACATATATAAATTTTGTGGAGTGACTTTTGCAAAGTAAAAACTCAGGAGGAGCTGCATTTCAGTTTCAGCAGTGATAAGTATTCATAAACTGTGGATAGTTCATTTTCTATTGCTTCTATCTGATTCTTCTTCCTAAAGGGAAAGAAATAGTTGAGAAAACTATGCTAATATTTCTTGGAGATGTGGTTCAGTTCAGTGTAAACATAGCCTCTTATTTTGAGCTATGGGATATTATAACATTTACTTTCTAAGGGCTGGAGCAACGTCTGAAATGTCTGATATAGGTCAAAATGTGAGAGAAGAAATGTGTGTATTTCTCCTCCCTGACTTTGAAAGAACAGTGGCTGATAAGAGGGAAGTCTGCTTTTCCAAGTTCACCTTTTTACATATATAAAAGTTTTTACATCACATACGGTCATTTGTAGAGAAAGGAGAGTGCCAGAGGTAAAGGGTAAGGCCATGGACGTGAGATTTTTCTTGTTCAGAGTAAGTGGCATCAAATCATTCATATGTGAAATCCACTGAATGACGTGTCTGATTCATGAAGATTAACATAGATAACCTTTTGTCCAGCTAGTTCCAAATGATGGCTGTAGGTTACTTAATTCTTGTATAGAAGAAGAGATGCAAATAGAATCTAGAGTTCATTAGAAAACTTATTTTATTTCTTAACCTTTGTCTTTTAATTATAAAATTATGTGATAAGTGACATCTGTTTGAAAGCTTATTTTCTCCTGCATTGCAATAGATATTGTTATTTGAAATATCATTAATTCAAAGAGTATATAAGAACTCCATAATAGTAATTATTCTGGATCTTTCAGGGAAGAAGGATTTGCAAAGCACAGCGGGGTCTGGAAATTGAAAACTTGCTTATGAAGGATACTTTAGTTTTTCTTTTGATGAGATCAGCCTAGATTAAAAAAAAAAAAAAAGGCATTGCTGGCCTAGGCCTTTTTCATGAATTATATGAGGAGGAGACTAATTAATCTGCAGAAAAAACATTGTCTCAAGACATAGTTATATGCACTTACAAGAAAAAACAAATAAATCATTTCCCCACATTATTAAAAACTCCTAACTGGAAACATAAATCCTAGTACCTTTTACCCATTTAGGTTATCATTATCTTAAAAGGTAGGCTGATAATTCTTTATATCTGAACTTACTCATGACTGGAAGGATCTTGGCAGTGTGAGGAGTGGAAATGTCCAATTTTTACATTAGAACCAAAGATACGTATTGTAGCTCAAAAAACCTGAGAGATCTCTTCACATACTGCCAGTATTAATGGATAGCACTGGGACCATAGAGTACATAGTACAATGTCAATACAGTTCAGAAACAGACCCTTAACTGTAAGAGGGATATATTTGCATTTATAGATTATTAGTTCGTGTATTTCGTGTACTTCACGTCAGCAAAATAAAGATTACATCACAGGATAAAAATCCAATAATAATTAGCAATTAAACCTGTTCTCTGCAGAACACAAACCAGTCATTAACATTGCTGATGTTAAATATGGCATCTGAGCTCAATTATTGCACCTGAATCTTAGCACTTCTGTGGAAGAATGATGCTGCTTCTGAATCTTTTAAACATGCTTGAACTCTTTATACATGGCACAGGCTGATGTGTCTTAATAACTCTGCAGGTTCTGAGGTCACTCACTCTCGTTGAAGCTGACCATGTCTGTTGTTGAGGGTCAGATGATGTGGTTGTTCTTTGGTAGTTCAGTGTAAAAAGTACTGAAGCCAAGCAGGCCTAAGTCAAGACCTGAGTCTTGACCACACATAAACGTGAATCAGGGCATCAGGTATCAGTCACTCGTTGTTTTGGACTAGTGACCAACCTCAGCTGTTCTTGGGTTATTGCTTTCATCCATGAGTAACCACTCTTGAGCTGAATATCTGCATTTTCTGTGGGATCACTCCCAAAATGTTATGAGTTACAGCCAGTTACAGTTATTGACTGTAGTTAAGCACATACCTCAGCTTCTTTTCTCATTGCTGGAGAGGTACTTTGAGAATAGAAAGAGCGGCATGATTTTCAAGAAGGGGTAATCAACAAGCAGGGTAAATACCCATACTGAGCTCAGGGTTACTATGTTATTATTAATAACGGTGCATTTGCTGTCTCATAAGTATCTGCAGAAGCTGCAGTCACGTCACTATGGGCATACTTTTAATGCTCAGAATGCAGTAATATATAGTAATATGTAGTAATTCTTCATAGTCCTTTTATGATGTCATATGGTGCCTTGCCTTGTGACCAGAGAAGTCTTAGGTTTAGCATTACAAAAACCTTTTGCACCACAGTTGCAAGGTGCCTGAAATAACCAAATTTTGTATGTTAAATAGCATTCCACTATTCAACCCCATTCCCCTATAGCATCATACCACTGTGGTACAAGGAAAGGAGAATGATACAAGAAGGCTTGTTGCGCAAGATTGGGAATTGGGGCAAGGAGATCAGAAGCAGAAATCAGTGATGGAGAACAGCAGCAGCAAGACCACTGGTTAGATCGAGAGCAGCCTGAGAAGTAAAGGCTGGGACAGAGTTGAGCAGTAGTCCTAGGAGATATTCTTAGCCGTCTAAAAGCTGGGGCAAGTCACCAGTCAGGGACCAGGGATCCTCTGCTAAAGCAGTCCATTAGTCTGAATTTATCAGCACCCTTGTGTAGACACAACGCTGAGAATCTGGGCAAAAGTCCCAGGCCTGTTTATGACCAGCTATACATCAGAAAGGTGACAGCTCTTCCCCAGATATTGTGAAAGTGGTCTCTTAATTTGCAAGGACAAAATATGAGGTAAGAGTCATAAATAGCTACATTATCTAATATACTGTAACTTTGTATAGTTGACAAATTTTGGTCTGAAGAAAACTTTCTCATCAGGGAACCAGTTGAATAAAATAATATTGTCTGTTAGAGTGGTCTAACATACATTTTTGCCTTCCCTGAGAGTTTTGCATTCAAACCAAACTCAGCTAGAGGAAAGTCCATCTGTACTTAGGTTGCTTTTCCCCTATTCATCTCCTTTTGCTTCACTATTAATTGAAAGGATTTACCAATTAGTGTTGGCAGCAGAACCGCAAAAATTCCTGTCTTTACTATCAAAAGTTGGATGAATTGTTATAAGAAGGTTTTCACATGGTCAAATCACTCATCTAGAAAGCTGTAGATGTAGGCTGGTGTTATACTGACTGTTTTCTTTGGGTGAGAAAAGCAGCCTTTCATTCATTAAAAACATCCAAATCTGGAAATCTTACTGTGAACATGTGCTCATTTACATACATTTATTGAAAGAGAAAGCAAGAAATTGTCACTCACTTGGTCGTAAACATGAGAAAAATTATTTTTTAATGTGTTTGTCAATAACTTTTGTTTTGAACTTCCAGAAAACGTGGGGAGAAAAAAAGAGAGTGGAAGAAAATGGTTCAGTTTTGAAAGGATAATTGAGAGAGAGGTTGGGGAGTAAGTGTTAATAGCAGGCCAACCAAAGGTCAGTGAGCTTGATGAACTGGATACTTTTGTACTGGAACAAACCATAGAACTTGTATGGAACCTAGTAGGAGCCTTCCTCCATTTGTCCTTGTAAATGGGAGCTGTGTCTTTGGAGTCTTGCCAGAGTGGAACTGCTCATTCATTATTACCACTTAAGGCAAATGATCATGGCCCTGTGACACATAAAATAATGAGTGTAGCTCCCATTTCTCAGATATGATGCATATATTATACTTCACATATGGTCAAATGTGTGCTGGCTTTAGGAGAAGGTGCAAAAATTACTACAATGAGTGAAGCTCGTAAGGAAGCAATTCAGCAAATAGGAAATTTTGTAATTGGAATCATAATCAGTGACTAATGCAGAGCAATAGGTATGTTAATAAAATAGGATAGGATTAAAAGACAAAACTAAATTTAATCAGAACCCAGCATACATGCTCATGTGAATAATTTTAGATATAGTCTTAATCCTATTAGTTTCATCTTTTCCCTCCACTGAAAACTGAGTGTTTAAATACTATCTTCCATTTGAATTAAAACAGGCTTCCCTAACTAGTAAGAACTTCACCTCGTGTTATTCCTGATATACATTATGGAAGTGTTCTGCATGAAAGGCCTGGCAACAAATGGCATAATAAACCAGCTGTGTTAATGAGATGGCATAAAAAGAATACAGATAGCAGGTGAATCTTATGCCACTTCAGTTACTGTGTGCATGCAGCACTGGATGGACCCAGCGTGGATTTTCCACCAGTGTGCTGTACAGATCCTGTCCAGAGAGAGGGGCCTCCCTGCTCCCATATCATGGTGCCTTTTATCTTGGGAGCAAACACAGCCATGTATCTTCTCCTGACAAGCTGGAAGGCTCTCTTGGATAACACCAGCACACAGCCCAGGTTGGCATTGGACCTTCCCAGACAGAAGGTCAGACTTGCCTTACCCAAGATCACCGCCTCCTTGAGTCCTGTTACTTCCATGAGGCTCCCAACACAGAGAATATAATATATTTGATAATATATAAAAAAAATTTGCTGTGGTTTAATTCACTGTTCTCTTTTATTATGCATATTTTATAATTTCATCCTACATTATGCTGAAACAACTGAAATGCCTGGCTCTAAAATTACACTGCCATTTTATTTTCAAGATATTTGAAGGTCACTTCTATAATTGTCAGGGAATTAGTAATTATTTGGATTTGAATGAATACTTATGAATACTTGCACATTGCAAAATATTTTGTACCTAGTAATTTTTGTATTGATCATTCTTTTGTGTGTTCTTGTAAATTGTGAAAGCTCTGATGCATTAGATGGAGTTGACAGATATTTGTATTTTATGTATTCAAGCTTGGGTTTTTTTCTGTGATATAAATAGAAATAAAAATACCAAAAAGGTATATGTCATTCAGGAAATCTGTAGATTCTGGTAATTATTGATCCACAGCAGATGGTTTCATCTGATTAGAAGTGCAGCTCAATGGAGAAGGGAAGCTATATGGAAACAGGTGTCTTTTTTTCATAAAGATTTTCATGATTAAAAGAAAAAAATTATTTAGTCCCTGGGTCAAATCACCACAGGTGAGTGGTGTAGCTGGCCAAGAGTTCTCAGTGGAATTTATTTAGTTTCTTCCCATGGAAAGCTGTACACTTTATTGTTCCTGGGAGTTGGATATTGCTCTTCCATAGATCAGTGCCACTTAGCAGTGAGCAGTAGGGGAAGATTCTTGCCTTCATCCTCAGACT
Source organism: Lophotriccus pileatus (assembly GCA_035583135.1). Taxonomy (NCBI): domain Eukaryota; kingdom Metazoa; phylum Chordata; class Aves; order Passeriformes; family Tyrannidae; genus Lophotriccus; species Lophotriccus pileatus. The sequence goes on from JAWWES010000169.1 coordinate 29,092,600, forward strand.
CTAAATGCAGAGTTATTTTTAATACATTTTTTTTGTCTTCAGGTGTAAAACCCAAAACATATTCTGAATTCTGCCTCTGTTTAACATTTTACTTTGCTTCTGAAACAATTCAGAAGAAAAAATATTCCTCTTCCATTCCTCTCTATCACGTTGTTGTAATTTGCTACATAATATACTGTCTCATTTATGTGACAATCTTACACACAAGAAAAGGAAATACTTTTAAGCTCTTTATTCAAAAATGGTCCTTTTCCCTTGGCTGTCTTTCAGAATTCCAAACTTTAAAGACACTTTCAGACATTAATCTATTTTTAGAAGCCTAATCTATTTGAGTAGCAAGCTGTTCTTTGAAGAATTTTGTTAGTGTTTTGTGATGTTTAGAAAAAACCCGGGTCAAACATTGTTATTACTTGGGATGATTTTCTCCTTTCCAAGTACATGCAAGAGAATTCTTCAGGATCAGACCCTCATGTAAATTCTGTGGAAAGGATTGTAGGGCCGGAGTGTCTTGGTGAACAAGAACATAAGTTGTCTGCTGCAGTTACACTTGAAGCACAGGGTTGTTTCTATTTCTTGGAGATTTATTATTAAAATTATTATGTTAATAAAGTACTGTATTTCTGTATAGTTGACCCTGCAAAGAATTCTCATGCTCATGTGAGATCAGGAGTGGGCAAGAGCAGAATCTAGAACATCTGTTTTTCCACTTTTTCATTTTGGTGCTACTGTTGATTATTTTCTTTATGGCATTGTAACAAAGGGTCAGGGAGATTATTGCTTATTAATAAAAATCAGCATGTTAAGAATCATCAGCTGAAAACTATTGAGGAGACCCACTGAAGTTCAAACATTATAGTACAGTCTGCAACTTGTTAAATTATATGACATCCAAGTTTGAAGGTATTTTTAATATTACTCACAAATAAAATAACACAAAATTTTGCAAATTAAGTTTCTTAGAAAAAAGTAATGAAAAGTTAGTCCAAGATATTAAATGATTCAGATTTCCTCTGGGAAAATATTTGTATGAAATTTAATAGGCAGGGATTAGCTTTCTCTTTGTTTAATGAATCATTCTGTATATTTAATAGAAAACTATAACCTTGCTGGAGACTTCTGTGAAATAACCAAGAGAACCAAAAGCAGGTTAATCATTTTCTATTAAGATACTTGGCATTTTTAGAGTAATGTTATATAACTGAATCTGACCACTCTGAATCTGTGTAGGATATTTCATCTCTCTGAAAAGACCTTTATATCTTATCAATAAGCAAGCTATTTCTTCAGCTCTTATCATGTGTACGTCTTGTCAGCAGCATCAGTGTGTTGTATTCAGTTTAAATTTCACCTGGTGCCCTGGGTGGTCAGTGAAGGGCAGCAATTGCCTCTGAAGCTCATCGAAGCTGAGTACGTAAGACACTGCTGTGCTTGTGTGCTGTAGTTCTGGCTACAATTCCTGGCCCCAGAGCCTGGTTCCATGCTCTAGTTGCAGCTGCATAATTTAGGAGCAGCCTCTCTAGAATAGAGACAGCATAGCTCTGGTTCCCCTCTAGATCCTCTGTGGTGCTGTGGAAATATATTAAATATTTTATGCTTTGGGGATACTTTGGGTTGGTTTGTTGTTGTTGCATTTTTCTCTGTTATTATTGTGTTATTTTTGTTTTCATCTGAAGAGTTAGTAGTGTTTCAGGACTGTGTGTGTTACAGGGGGGAATTTTTGGGAACACTTTCTGCAAGTCAGTGATCCTTCTGGTGGGTGCTCAGCTGTTATCTTGGGGAGGGCCAGATCAAAACCAGATGAGGGAGGAAACTATTGCTGAGGTTACAGGGATAAAGAGATTCAGTGCTTGGATCCAGCTGCCTGGCTCTCCTTTGTTCATACATGCCTATGCTAAGTCCTGCAATAGGCACTGACTTAAGGCAGATATCTGGAGTTCCTTATTTATGAGCCTGGTCACTCCGGTATTTCCAGGAAGTAGCACATCCTAATTAACAACCATATCAAATACTTTTTATTTGCATGTATTCGTGCTACTAGTAATGAAACCCATGCTATTTGAATAAATATTCTTGCTGCATTTTTATTAAAGTTATTCAATGTTTAATGGGAATGTTTGGTTTTGTCTTTTTTCCCCCCCTGCAGCTGTGACTCTGAAAATAGGTACCTTGGAAATCCACTTAGGGGAACATGCTACTGTGAGTACTTTTATTTTTAATGTTACATATTAAAATGTTGGTTATATATGGTGTGATAATTTTATTTCCTTGGAAGACCAAAATATTTTTCTTGAGCTATTCTGAAGTTGGGCACATGGATATTTTGACTGAAAAATTAAATGCCCCATTGGGCTTCTCTTTGTGCACAGGAGTAGAAATTGAAGTCTTCTAAAAGTTGGTTCCTTACACCAGCTTAGAGGGACTGACCAAGGCATGGGGATATTCTCTGGGGCATCTCAACATATGTGAATGAAAGGAATAGAAATTGTGTCCTTGATTAAAAGACAGAATTTGTGGTAGGGAAATTCAAATAGGCTAAACAGCACTATTCCCTGGGGACATTATGAATGGTTTAGCCAGTCTGCCTCCCAGGGACAGGATACACAGCTGCTCTCCACGGTATCATAAAATGGTACCGTGTGTTGTCTCCATGTTCTTAATGCTGTGGAAAAGGTGCCTCTGGCACATTTCCTTTAGAGCATCACAGTTCTGATAGTCATAGGGAAAGACCTGAAGGGATGAGAGTGGTTATTACCCGTGTGCAGAAATCCCTTAGTGAGCTGTGCCCATATTGCTGTACCAATATCGATGTTAAATAGTAATTTTAATCATCATAAAAACAGATGGGCTGTTGGAGAACACTATTTTACCTTTCGTGACTTTTGCATATCCCATCTTAATGTCAGACAATTGGATCCATTTGTCTATTGTTTCTAACATCATTCCTACTTCAAACTTGAATTTATACATAAAGGCATATCACTGAACATATTTATAGCATCCATTCTGATTTTTGGCCTTGCTTTTTAGCATTTCATTTTAGAACACGCACAAAAGCTTTACTTTAGAATATCTTTAAGGCATCACTTACCTAATAAAGGAATGTTTCTTGTCTTTACTAATCCGTCTTTCTCACCCTAAATGGTTTGCATCTGCAAGGTACGTTTTACAGAATAAAATAGACACGTCCTATATTGTGGATGCTGACGTATCGCTAGGCCTAAAACATTTATTCCTCTTGCCAGCTGTTAAAAAAATTTGGTGTGGGTTGTTTTGATTTTTTTTTTCCTCTCTCAGACAAGTTAAATTCAAATGTAATACTTTAAACTAGACCATGAATTTTAAATGTTGTAGGCCAGGTTGAAAATACTCCCTGGAGCTGTGTCCTAAAGATACTGTTGATCAATAAAATCAATTACATTTGGGGTTTTTGGTTTGTGTTTTTTTCTCTTGATAAGAAATGCTTCTTATTTCAAAACAGAAATTTTAGTATTTAAAAGAATAAATTTTTGTATTTATATAATATTTTTTCTATGTTTAAAGCAATATTAGTACATGAGAAGTTTGTACTTGGAAGACACTGCTATATAGACTGTTTTGGATATGTGTGTCAATGTTTATTTGTCCTTTAAAAATAAATGTTATTAAATTTAAGAGATGGAAAAGAAATGACAGTAATGAGATTTGTGGACCTCAGGCACCTCAATGAAAAACCTTATTTTTTCTTGCTATCATGTTTCAGGCTGGGTCTATAAATCATGTTGGAGACAAATTGTACTATATTCAAGATGCCCTTTCACCTTTCACTCACTACTAGTATTTGTCTTCTGTCAGATTTCAAAATATTTTAAAGATCTAGTTGTTTTGACATGATAAATTTTCATTTATTAATTTCAGCCACTTAAGTACCACATATAAGCAGTTTTCAGAGTTATTTTATCAGGAGGTAATAGGGAGCCCGTGCTTGAAAATAGTGGAATTCTACATTTCTTGTATTTTGTGGGTGGTGCATCATAGTAGGAAATAATGTGTTAATTTGTGGGTAACTGGCTGACCTAAGATCTCAATGACAAGTGCTTATCAGCACAGTCCATTACCTGCTAAATCATGTATTAAAAAAATATTTATATCATAAAGAGATGCACCAATTTCTTATCTATATAAGTATTTTAAAATAAGGCCTTACAATGTTTCAGTTTTGTACAAGACAGACATTTGGATAGTAATTTTTCCATGCTTATTACACTACTCATCAAGAAACTTTTTCTTTAGACACTTCTTCACTTCTTGAAGTGAAGAATATTCTTTTTTTGCAACACAGGAAAAGTTGTTGCTCAAGGGGAAGGAAAATACTGGGGAAAGATAAACTGTGTATACTTATGAGCAGCATAAGATTACGAGAAATAAAAATTCTAGGCACATTTGTTTCTACCAGTTAGAATTAAAATCAGCGAATGGTACAAAAGCAGGAATACAGGTAGTGGTTTGCTCTGTGGTTAGGATCTTCTGCAGGAAAGCTTTTAGTCCCATCCTTGAGTTTAGCCATCTGCAAAATGACCAGTTTGAAGTATTTAAATTCTGTCTTTTTTTTTATTTCACTTGTGTAAATACTGCCCTAAATTCAAATGGCCTTCTAAGCAAAACCTTAGAATTCCTTACAACCCTGAGTGTGTGGATAACTTCTGTGTGATATTGGATGATTTCTCTTTAACAGCAGAATGTGGATTGAGTGATGCTTGTTGCCTTAGAGGAACTTGATGCAACTCGTGATACTGTGAATATCCACTGCCCTATAACAGTTCAGATGTTTTCATCTCTTCCATCTCTGCCCAGCTTACCTGGTCCTCTCCTCCCTCTTGCCTATCATTGCCATCCTCAACCCTAGGAAGGGGGAACAGTCAGGTGTTGGTGTAGGTACTGATACTGACATCACTAGACTATTTAACATAGTAAGTAAAAATAGAGTTTACCAGTAGGGGAACACAGATTGTTTTAGTTTCTTCCTTACTTGTTTCCTTTTGGAGTGATGTAGGAGAGTAAGCAGAATATTTATGCTGTACCTGGATTGTGTTGGGATTGAAGAAGTGATCAGAACATGAATGAAAACACAGGAAAATTACAGATGGGTCTAGCATGGTCAGAAAGAATGAGATTTACACAGGAGGGAACATGCTGAAACATTGCAGGGACTTAACCTAAATACAGATACCATGCCAAAAGGATCAGCAGAGAGAGCAGCAAAGCCATCAAATCCTAGAGATAGGAGAAACAGTTTGTTAAACATCAGATTTCATTCTCATATGGCATTTCAAAACATGGCAGCACTGGACATGAGTAGGTTTTCTACTTTAAATTATCAAAACCTAACAGAAATAGGGTATGAAGTGCATCATAGGCAGGGCTTGCAATAATGTATTATCCAGATTGTGTGAAAATCATTGTGCATGGCTTCTGTAAAATTGTTTTTATTTCATTCTTCATTACTTCACTGTATTATTGAAAATGCACAACAGAGAGAACAAACTTCTCTGAGAGTAAGAGAATGAAAACAAGCCTTGTAGATATAAACATGAGAAAAATCCTGAATGTATAAGGATGTGTGAGCAGCTGTGTGATGATCTATAGATTCTAGTACCCTGTTGTCAGAAGTGGCTGAACATGAATGCCAGGGGAAGAGTATAGCAAATGAACAAACATACAGTGGTAATTCTCTCTTCACATCCAACCATTTGCAGCTCAGGAACTTTGTGAGAGGAAGGACTTCTTGAGCTAAAAGTGTTCAATGTGCTGTTGTTTAGGAATATCAGAGGAAATCTTATGAAGGCTTTCTTATACATAATAAAAAGAATATGAATGCAAAAGAAAGCTTTGCGATTTAAGAAGCTACTGTTTTGTTTGGCCATATAAATATTCTTGTAGGCTGAGTACAGGTCTGCTTCTGGACCGTGTGTCTGTGTTTCTGGTAGGGAGGCTCTGTATCTGTAGGCCTTTCTGTTGGAAGCCAATCTTGCTGTGAATGATCGGAAGTTGATTCAATCCATATAAACGAATTCTGAGTGAAGGCCAGAGGTGGTTGTGCAGCTGACTTATGCATGTCCACAGACCATAAATATACCATTTTGTTGTGATGCATTTGTATTTGCTGTTGTTATTGTTCTTTGGTGTCTCAGCCAGCATGATGTATGACAGTGACACCGAGATAGCAAAGTGCGCATCCAAATGGCCGGATTAGCTCCTCTCACGTCAGCATTGGAAATACATTGCTGTCGAAATCAGAGCTCCTGGGTGCAAGGGAACATGCAGCAAAAACAGATGGTTTTAGACAGATTGGGAGGAATCACTGGGACAAATGCCACTTCTGTGATTTTGACTTGGTTTTATATACAGACGCAAAGCTTTAAATCATAAACGGAGATATAGTTCAACCAGTGTTCTAGAGAAAATGAGAGTTTAAATTTACAATTCATGATTTCTTGCTATACAGGGGTTGAATTACAAGCTTGCTAACAATCACTTATTTTGAAAGGATATGATACTTTCCACAATAAACCTCTCTTAGATAGCTATATTTCCAGGGTCAAAAGCTTTCCAAAATGTCTGGTTCGTGTACATTATTTTGAGTGTCACCGTTCCAACGCTACATATCAAACAAGAAGTACAACTGATTCTAATACTGCTGCATGCAGAACCATAAAAGCCTACAACAAATCAGTCCTACGAGTGTTAATCGTATTGTTTGCCTGCATAGTTAGAATTTCCATATGAGCTGAGCACTCAAGATTTGCCCATTCTACTAAGAAAATTCCTAGCTAAGGCAATGAAGTTGAAAAACTGCACCTGGATTTACGTAACTTAGTTTCTTATTCCCTTTTATCCTTAAAAAAATGTTTAGAAGCATTTTTTTGGTTGATTTCTGGGTGCTACCATTAACAGTGAAGAGAGGGAACAAAGAGCTCCTCCATTTGGTTCTGCAGACTGGTTTTTCTTTTAAAATAGGCAGCAGTAGTGAGTTACAGGGCAGTGCATTTTTAGAGCTTACAGGTATTTCAGAAGATTTTCTCAGCAATGCACAGACAACGTAGTCAGAATGCAATAAAATTGCAATAAATTAAGAATTTTAATTAATCTGGTGCTCATCTTTGGGCACCAAAGTTCTGTGGGACCGTGACTATCTGTGAACTCCAGGAGAAATCAGGTGACACTTGCCTTTTGCACTCAGAAGTGCATTCATTGTATATCCAGGGCAGCACTATAAAGTTTTTCATGCTGCAGTGAAAGCCCAACCCACTTTTAGGGATTAGAGCCTGACCTTTGAGAAGGATTAGAGAATCCAGAAATTAATAGAGGTCAGGAGGGATGGGTCATTTGAGAAGAGAATTAAAACAGGCAGGGACTGAATGATTTGTAGCTTTTTATAGAGTTAAAACCTATTTATTGATCATATGCCTCTGATGCAGATATTTGCTGGATTTACAGGCTTTAAAAGAGAGGAGCCTGAATATCTGTACATAAAAAGGCTGGAAGGATGTACAAATTTTATTGTAACTGTTTTTTAGGTTCAAGATGTTTCCTTCCACAACTTTCTAATTTCTCTCTTAACTCAGTGTTTTATGAAATGTCATTTGTGGAGGGCTTCACACAATGATTCATCAGCCACTCTTTCAAATGTTCTTCATGGATGAAGCATGCAAAGAAGGAAGGTGGAAGGTCTATCTGCAGGAGCTTTAAGGGTCAGGTGTACTACAGCACAGGGGCACCACTGAGCTTTTCTAGTCAACCTCATGGACATGCAGGGAGGAAAGAGAAAACCAGAGAACACGTTCCTAAGCTTAGTTTATATATAAACCCCTCCAACGTAATTACTAGTGGGGAAAAAATATTCATAGGTTGGGTTTTTTTCCAAATTTTCATTGGATAAATTTTATAGCTGCTCTTTTTCTACTTAAAGTAAACCACAGGAAAAAATGTGTGATCTACTAAATATTTTGCAACAACTTTTTTGGGGATTGACCTGAATAATTGGTTTATGGCTTTACCATGCAATTCTAAACTCTGAGCCATAAAATCATATTGCTATCCTGTCTGTATTTATACCAAGGAAGAAAGCAATAGTGTTATGAGCTATAAAGAAATTCCCTCAGAATGTCAGCAACTCACCGAGATGAAGAATGATACTTTCATGTGCAAAATTGGTGAGGAAGTATGAAATGTACATTCAGTAAAAACTCTCAAGATAATATCTGGTATCTGTGCAGGGAGCTGGGGACAAGGAAGGAAATTTTGCTTCTGGCTGAAGAGCCTCGTAAGGATTTTAGTCCAGTCCTGAAGCTGTATTAGCCCCACTGCTGCTGACACACCAGGATTTCAAAAGGGGAAAAGCAAAGGAGACTGCTAGTCCTTATTTATACCATTTCTTAAAGTAAATTTGTATTGTAATTTAAAACTTTTAAATTATATTGTACGTGGTGCCTGAAAAAACCCCAAACACTGGTTTCTTTTATCTGCTTTATTTAAAATTTATCTATCTTGCTAAAAATTAAGAAAAGAAATCTAATTACTTTTTTATATCTGGGCTTTGGACTAAAGGCTTTATTACTCCTTTAAAAATGTTACTTTTTTTTTCTTTCTGACTACTTTTTTTTCCAACTAGAAAGATGGTTTGATCGAGGACAGATAATTAAATGATAATTTATGAGAACTTCTAATGACTTTTTAGAAATATCATCTCAATACTGATTCATAGCAAAAGGATCAGAATATACTTCCTTATTTATGTTGTCAAAATACTGTAGGGTTAAAGCTGCAATGGCTTCCCTAATATTTTTCATACTAAACTGACATCATATGGTTTGGTTTTGTTTTGGTTTGTTTGTTTGTTTTCTTCACTCTTTAAATAATTTGCAGGTTTTTACTTTTACAACCTCTGTGAAACTTTCAGCTCTCACAGCAGAGGAACACAGTTAAAAGATGGTTGTGTGGTAGTCAGGAAGAACAAATATGTCCTGTCCAAATGTGTACCTGTTGAAACATGTAATGCAACCGGTCAGCAAGAACGTACAGTGTGATTTTTAAGCATGCTTAGTGTGTGTAGGCAAACATGCATCTGTGTATATGCATTCAGGGAGACGACATATTTCCTCAAAAAATGGTAAAAAAATAATTATCCAGTAAAATGTGTATTAGAGGTACCATGAAGCACTAGGTGGCAGACTTGTTATGCTTACAGAAAAATGAAACTCAAGAACATTCCAAGGAGAGTGTTTCAGGAGATAAATAGCAAGAAGCACTACAAGTAAAACTGTTAGCAGGGATTTTCCAGATATTTAAAAATTATGTTGAAACTTAAGGGGCATAAACAATAAATCTTGTCTGTTGAGAGGGTGTTTGTTTTAGCTGAGTTGCGAGATGTGTACCAGCAGTTAGATGCTTCACTACTGATTTGAAGAATTCATGTTTCCTTTTGGGACAACAGTAATTTAAACTAAATACATATTGTAATTGTAAAACTGTCATGCTTGATTTAAAATAATGAGTTCCACCAATTATATCTAACACTGATTGACTTCGATACAGACTGAAACAGTCTGTGTTATGTATAAATACAGTAGCAATAATGACTCACATTGTCTTTTGAATATATGGGCTTATACAAAAAAAATTATTTAAAAAAGAATTCTTCTTAGTGTTTAAAGAGTCTGGTGGAACAGATTAGAGTTTAAATCAGAAAATTCTAGGATGGTTTGATGAAAGATTAGCCTCAGCAAAGCTACCAACTCAGAACTTATAAAGAGCAACAGACAAACAGAGTCTTTGCCCCGAGCTAAAATAACTGCACAAACCAACTGTCGCCTTCCAGAGAATTAAAACAAAAACAACACCAAGAATCTGAAGCTCCTAATAAAGTATTATGCTCTCACCCCAGGCTCTGTGTACTCATTTGCCAAATGCTAGGTTGGCTTGCAGCTTTGTTGGGCAGGCTAAAGAAACACATTTGCTGCCAATCATTTTTGGATTTTACTGGGAATTGGAGAATCTTTCCATGTATGTATTTACTGCTCCCTCTCTCTCTTTTTTTTTTTTTTTTTTTTTTTTTTTTTTAATAAATATATATATATGGGATTTTATTTGCCTAAAAAACCAATACGTTATTTTTGGAATGAATATTATTTGCTTCCTCTGATAGCTTTTGCTCATATATCAGTGAATTTACTGATTGACATCCCGTTACAGATACTACTTAATACCTTTTGCCAAAGTAGACAGTCAATTCAGTGACTATTCATTTAGATATATGTTACCCTGTCTCAAAAGAAGGCAGGCACTACCCTGGACAAACTACCTTTCTAACTGCTAAAGAAAAGAAAAAGCATAGATTATAATGTATGCAGATAAATGTCTGAATTAGAGGCCTGTTTCATAGGTTCAGAATAATTTTTTATATTATTCTTTTTCTTGCAATGTACTATGTAGTATTACAGTAAAATACCTATTAGTATAAAATATGACTATTTATAGAACTATGAATTTTGAAAAAGCTCAATGAGGCAAGAGTGAGAGAGACTGGATGGCTGCTTCAGAGGACATACTTTGCTTTGTAGGGGACTCCAGCCCATGTGTGAAGCAGTGTTTTAAATGAGAAGGAAATGATGCGAGTATTTGCGTGTATACAACAGTTTGTTATTGACCTGGGGTCCAGTGGGATGAATACTTTTTGAATCCTTGTTCTGTGTATTCGGTGTGCTCTTGGTTCCCAAACATATCCAAAAGACAGGACCTGTCACTCCTCAAACACCTGGGAGGCCTTAGAGGTCTCCAAGATGGGAGTTGTAAGAAGCAAATGGCATAGGAAAGGATCTGTCAGTGTCCCTTTGCCTTCTGACAGTGAAGGGAAAACGTTTGCAGTGGTTTTACAGTTGCATTGCTTCCCACGCTGACTTCCCAGAGAAAGACAGTTCTTGATCAGTGGGAAACACCTACAGTGAAACCTTGAACAAACTGAAACAGGGAAAAAACACCCTCTGACTTCAATAAGTGGCTTATGATATGTGGGGGAATTTGTGTTGGTTCCTTGGACTGGGAGTTCTTGGTCAAACTGTTCCGTCTCAACTGGGGTACTTTTCTCCACTGGCAGATATGAAGCACATATAGTGTAGCCACTTGCATTATTACAGACAGAACACCTGATGCAGAGGTCTAGTTCATGCCAGTTACACTGTTCAGGTGTCTGGGGTGCTGAACCACCTCATGCTGGCACCATAAGTCGAGAGAGAAGTCAGTCGTGTTTTCAGCTTTAGAATTAGTTTTGTCAAGCCCTTGCAGAGTATTTGAGGGACTCTTGTAGGAACATTTAAATAAATTGAGGGTCATTTCTATCTCAAGATGATGAGAAAACCTTGGATTATATAAACTTCAAGAAAACTTCTACTAGGTTACTATGTGGACATTGTCAAATTCAAGTCTCTGACTGGATAACTCAGCTCCATTTCAGTATATTGTAAATTAGCCTATGAGTACTTGATATTAATTTATTGTCACTTTTTCTTAGCTTGAATTGTGAATATTGTTTTAAAGTATGTTCCAGAAATATAACCCATTGACAGCAAAGTGTAATTTGGTAGTCACTTACTATGAAGGGTAATGCTGATATGAAATGGAAGAGCAAACTGTGAGGTCAAAAAGCAGCAGTGTACAAGAGCAAAATAGATGCAATAGCAAACTAGACATTAAGGGAAAGTTGAAAAATGCATTTGTCAAAGAGTATGAAGATACACTGGTAAAGAAGTAATATATATGTATTTGATTTGTCTTTTTATGTTATGGGGAAATAAATATACTTTACTGTGTTAGCCCTTAAGAAAATGCCATGGCCATCAGAATAAGTTTGTAAAAATGACAAGCTATGCAAAATGTGGGAAGAAAAGTCTTAAAAGGGCAACAATATCACTTTTTTTTCATCAATGAAATGAGAATTTTAGAATTCTACTCTTGTTGAGTAGAAATAGGTACTGCTTCTTTTCTATTTTGAAAATATGGCTAGACCGACTTTAAAGTATTAGAGGTGATTTCAATGGCTAATGAAAGAGAGGATGGAGAGGTCATTATTAGAATGAACAACAGACTAAATGGAAGAAAGAGAAAAATGAAAATATTCTAAGGAAGACAATGTATGACTACAGCACGCAAACATGTCACTTCATGTTTGTGGGGAAGGATTGCCTACCACAATCTATGGTCTGTGAAGGTCAGTTGGAGATGATATGAACAATCAGTGCTTTTGAAATACTAAGGACAAACAGATTGTCAGTATCCACTACAGCTTGCTGTTCCTTTTTACATGCTAATTCAGTTTATACAAAAGCTGTGTCAAAACATTTGTGCCTGATATCTATCAAAAAGTAGTGGTATATCTCAATTGGTCTGTATTAAGCTAATCATCTGGGGAAAAAACCCCACAAACTCAAAACAATAAAAGAGGAAGAGATTTGTTCTATTTGCATATTTAAGTTAGCAGTACTTTCTCTACATGGCCAAAAAAAAGTCATGAATTAATGAAAGCACAGCTGTATCTGGTTCCTGGTTTAGAGAAAACAGTGCTGGGGAAATATAATATTTCTTTTATTGTCTGGCAGCTGTTTGAGTTGGAAATTGAGTTTTCCAAGGCACTTTCAGAAAGGTGTCAGTGAGCCCTTCTGCAGTGGCCAATGTGTTCCCTCTCTGAGGCAAATAATAAATCTCCTCTGAAGAATGGGTGACTGCATTGGAGTTGAGGAGAACAGCCTTTGGGGCTCTGTTTTTCCTTCCTCACTTATTTCACTTTGCTTATTTTAACCAAACTGCTTATTATTTTATGTGCCTGACTTCTAGTCCTAAGAGCCAAATTTGTAGCAAGTGGGTGAAGGTTTGTTTTTTCTCAAGTTTGTCACTCTATCGTTTATTCCATACTAAGGGCTGAGGTATTTCCTCCTATCTGTTTTAAACTGGATTAGGAAATATTACAGATATGTAATCTCATTTGTGAGAGTTGGCAATTTTAGTATTCTACCAGTATTTTTTTGCTGAACTGGCACTCAGTTCTTAGTCTGAGCAATGTTATTATTGAAATCAAGAGATTTTACTTTAAACAACCCTGATGGGGTTTGAAAAGTGCTTGTATTGTATCTTCTTTTCAGAGTTGTAATGCAAAGGTGTTTCTACTCAACAGAGATTTAGCATGTTATATTTTTTTTACACTACAAGTACCAGTTGCAATTTGTGGCTTTAAAGCAGAGGATCCTGCTCAGTGAGATATACAACATTATTTCTGTCCAGTATGAAGTGCAATTCTCCTCAAAGGGTTCTGGATTTATTTGCTGCAAGAAATTTTAGTTCTCGGAACTAACATGTTGATGTGCTTTGAGAAACAGCAAAAAAAATATCAGCAACGTTGAAACATCTCAACTTCAAGTTATATTGTGCAGTTTGCACAGGTCACATGGAGTCGAGCAACATGAGGCATGTTCTGACATTTGGGCTGCAGATTTAAGGTTTCTTAAGCAAAGTTCAGCTAAATAATAAGAAAAAGGGAGGAAGAGTTGAAAATGTTGAGATATTACAGGAGCACCTTATCTGTGTATATTTATAGTCAATTTACAAAATGAATGTTCTGTCTCCTTTTAAGGCCTGATTAACCAGAAGTTGCTTATTTAATTGTGGAGATCTGTGTTCAGTTATTTGAGAACCAGGATAAAAGCTCTGCTAATAATCCACATGGAAGCTATTGTGTGGCTAATTCCGGCTATTCTGAATTTATAGCAAAACTTGAGCATATACATGGTATTTATACTTTTACCATGCCCATATTATGGGCATCCATGTATAACTGAATTTTTAAAATACATTTATTTATAAAATAGAATGAAGTACATTTTTTTAGGGATTATACAATAAACTGAGCGTTTTAAGAGCGAGATTTAAAATAACATGAAGATCTGACTGCTTTCATTTACTATGTGACAAGAAACATTTCTTTTTGGCAATAATACATGAACTCAAACAATAATTTAACGTTGTTGTTTCTTAGATGTGCCACTTCTGTTGTCAGAACAAGGAGATCAGAGATCTCTTCAGTGTGTATAGACTATATAACTAAAGAAAAAAACTAGAATCAGGTTAGTGAATATTGATGCTAGTATATTGAAAAATGATGTTGCATGCTAGAGTTGTAATATTAATGAGTGTTATAAAGGTGGTGATGCATTTAGATCACTCTGGAGAAATTTGAATTTCTTCCATAATAATTTTAATGAGATTTGCTTTTCTTGGTTTTGTTTTGTTTGCATTTTTCTCCCACTTTTCTAACACGTCAAGAATATTACAAGAGTTAAGGTATTACAAAGACTGTCCCTTGTGACAAAAGTACCTGTACTGAGCATTCCTCCCTGTTAAGTAATAGCACTTATACTTTTGATAAATAAAAGTGGCTGTGCCATGAGTGTTGAAATGCTCCAGCATGGGAGACATCTCGACTTTTTCTGAATTTGATGTTTAAGTACCTGCCAATTGATGCACTCACTTTTTTTGTTGTTGCTTCTTATACTAGTATTTTGCTCATAATATTCCAGTCCTGGTTTACAGGCTTTGTTTATAGACCACGGTCTTGAGCAGAGCTTAAAAAGGGCCTGTAGCTGTTCACAGAAACCCCATCAGTTTTTCCCATGTTTTCAGTTAAGAGTTTGATGAAATATCCGGGGGAAAAAAAAAAAGGAGATCTGGCTGTCATCTGTGGTTTAAAAACTTTAGGAACATCATCTCAAGACTGTATGCTTAAAACACCTCAGGTAATTATATATGCACCTCAGTTTTTAGGTCTCTTTTAGGTCTACCCTTGATTATTGTAACATTTTCATACCTATTTACTTCTGTGACAGTTATGGTGAGATGCATCTTGCCTAACTAGCTTTTCAACACTTATATGTCCAAACTTAATTAACCTTCTATAGTCATTAAAGAGAACCAAGAGCTACTCTTCTGACCACAGTGCACACCTGTCTTAGATGTCACTCATCTTCTGAAAACTTTAGTCAATATAGAGTGAAAAATTTAGTTGAATAAAATTCTAATATGTTGTATTTTTCTGTATCTGGCCCTCCTTTGGGATCCAAACTGACAACTTCTTAGACTTTTCTAAATAGCAGCTGAAAATTTCCCAAGATAAAAGATTTCTGTTTAAAATAAAATTTAGTTACCCAATTTGTTGATTATGACACTAATCCCTTTGTCTGTTTGTGGGCTTTTTAGCTTAGTACATTTTTCTAAAGTGCAGTAAAAAAAGCAATGAATTGCTGTTGCTGTATGTTTTGAAAGATTTTGAACTTAAGTGAAATTCATTCTCACATGCTCTTTCTTTCAATGGAAAAATGGCATATAAATAGTAAGTACTGGGGTATTTTGAAGTTCATTGAGCTCTGATTACATTTAGAAAAATGCAAGTTTTCAGTAAAGACTTCACAGTAAATGACTTTTTGTTTTATCACAATGAACAAGTAATGTCAGACACCAACACATTCAATATAACAATGGAAATGAGGCAGTGGATACAGAAGACAGAGGAATGAATCAGACAACTGCTCTGAAAGTTCAAAATAATTATGCTGACTCAAAATAGGTCTGGTGGTAACCCCCTGACTTTGGTGTAATACAAGCAGAATTTCTCTTGGTCACAAATGAATATGACTTACAGCATTGGATAATGGAGCTCGGTTTCAAAAGCAGCATTTTGCTGATAGAGAGGAATACGAATAGTTCTGTTCTCAACAAACTCTTGCTGAATATAGAGAACAATCACTAGAAAGAGTAGGAGAGAGACAAACTGCCTGTGCAATGAAGAGGTGAGAGTACGAGTTTTCAAATCAGCATGAATAGACAGATCCTTAAATAGAAAACTGTGGGAAGACTGACTGTGAAGAGTCTGAAGTTGCAATCATGAGGGAGGTTCTTACAACTTTAAGTGATTTCAACAAGTAAAAATAGAACAGCACTAGATTTTGAGGTTTCTATTCACAAAATAGACCTTGTTGTTACTTAACAGGAAAAAAAAAGTGAAAAAAATCCCATTTTAGTCACTGATCAGGTAAAGATCATGTGATCCTCACCTAACATTTATGAAGTGTGATTATTAGATTGTAGCTGGGATTGAGACTGTGCTGTGGGTGGGTCTGGTTTCGTGCCCTGTTTGTATGTTTGTCTGGCATACATTGCAGTACTTTTGACTTAGAATTTTTGCTAAACTTTAAATTTGGAACTAAAACAAATAGTTCTCAGAAATTCTATGTGTGTATGAAAGTCTTTTCCCACTTTGTTCAGTTTTACAAATATGTTTTAAGGAACTATGTGACAGGAGCCGTGGGAGAGTGGCCAGTGACCAAAGTTAGAAGAGCCGTGAATGTGGCCAGTTATGCATGTTCTTACTCCCTTCCTCGGAACCCAAAATCATTCTTCCCTCTTGCTGAGAGTTGTTGTGAACTGGGGTGCTCTCTTGGAATGATTTGGTCAAAGGCAAAAGCTAGCTCAGAAGTATAATGGTTTTATAGAATTTACTCCAGCCTGATTCTTAAATTACTTAATAAACCCCCTTTATTGAGATATGCTTTTATAGGCAGTGAGTGCAGGAAAGTGGAAGAATTAAGGTTGCTGTCACAGTAATTTTTTATTTGCTTCTGTGCTAGGGCATGATTGTACAACTTTTAATAGCATGGCTGCATACTAGTTCCCAAGGAACTTTTCATGTACAGTGCACTGAATGAATTTTTAAGAAATGAATCAGTGATAATG
The DNA here is from genome assembly GCA_035583135.1 of Lophotriccus pileatus. NCBI lineage: Eukaryota > Metazoa > Chordata > Aves > Passeriformes > Tyrannidae > Lophotriccus > Lophotriccus pileatus. The sequence continues at coordinate 29,109,406 of JAWWES010000169.1, forward strand.
TAATGGAAAGATGAATGTATGTTCCTTTCCTGTTTTGTTGTAGAAGTGGAAAGAATTACAGTGAATGATGGAGGGAACTGTAAAATAACTATGTTCATATGTAGTGTTATGTATTTCAAAATAGTAAGAAAAATCAAACCCCAAGTATTTCAAATTGGCTGCTCCTGTTTAATGGATGGTTTTGTCCTTGGTCTCTTTGTTTCATTTTCTGTCCTGCAAAATGGGGCTAATAATGCCTTCTCATCTACAGTAATGTTGTAACAAATTAATTAACTTTTCTGAAGAACTTAGGGAATGATAGTGATGAATACTATATAAAGCCACATTAGAAATTAATTCCATCTTTGGAAAAGGGCTTGTGTAGCATGTAGTAAATGAGGCATGGACCCCAGACTGGGTACTGAACACAGAACAAAGTGTCGAATAGCTGCCCATTAAGTGAGCACTCACCCAAAAATAATTTACAGGCACCCTTGATTTTAGTGGTCCATTTTACAGTCTTAATACTCCTCTGTAACATACCTTTTCATATGTAACTTTATTACTAATTTACACTAAGCATCTTCAATTTATTATTTTTTTTATATAATTATCAATGTAATTATATATTCTCACAGAATTCCAGTGGCACTCAGAAATACTGAAGTACTTCTGGCCTTTGTTCTTTTGTGAATATTCTGGCATTTTTGGAATGAGTCTGATCCTTGTTGAATATGAGCATTAAACTTCCATATTAAACCATTTTAATCATATAAAAATTCATGGACCTTCATTGAAGAAACAGAATGGTTTCTTGAAAATTGACAGCAATACTAGGGTTGAAGAAGTGCTTTGAAATTTATTTTCCTTATTTAATTAATCATCTTTCTTCACCTAATTATTTGTCGTGTTCTCACATGTGCTCATTCCTGGCATTTTGAATTGATTTTAATGACTCTCTTTGACTGTGAAACCAGTCAAGGGTTTTGAAGAAATCAAAACAGAGATGTGAAAAAAACAGAAGTCCTTGTTATATTTGACCATTGATGATGTATTGTGGTCTTATCTCCTGACATTCTTTTTGTACTTTATTCAGTGATTTCTAAAACAAAATGAAACAACAGGCCTGGAAACAGAAATTAAACCATGAGACCCCTCCTCTCCCTGCTGTAATTTGACTTCCAAGGGTCTCTTTGTGTGCCAATTGAATCTCTTTTCCCTGCTGCTTCTCCCTTGCCTGCACTAAGGTGATGGGGCACACACCCTGCCAGGCAAAATTAGGAGGAGTTGGGTTTAATATTAACAAAAAGAAGGCAGCATACAATACATTTTCCTGGTGGGAACTCTGGAGAGAAAGTTCTACTGCAGGGACACGGTGACTGATGTTTGGCAGTGGGAAGGAAAGCTGTTCTGCCTGCTGCAGTCTGTGGAAGGTGATATTTCCCTGAGAGCTGCTGAATACATGTGGGGGAAGAGCCTCCTAAGGTATAGAATGGAACAGATGGGCAGGGTGAGGAAGGATAGTGAGACAGACAGCAGCAGGATAAAATGCATAGAGGAGAGTCTTCTTTATGAATCCATTTCATTTCCACTCTCACATTGCATCTCCTCTTAAATTAGTTCTACTAATTAATATTCTAATAAAATCTAACTTTAGAGACTTCCAGAAATTTGGGATCTTAAAGTTAAGAATAGGTTCAGACAAATATTTCTTATTTGGCCAACCAGAACGTATCCTGTGTATGAGAGTGAACATTTTCTCCAACATATGAAGGTTCTTCAGCATACTTTTGCAGTCCCCAGAAAGATGGGAAGGAATGCTTGCTCTGTGCCAGTTCTTTCATTTGCACCTGACTTAATTTGCACCGTTGAATTGCATTACTGCATGGAGGCAGTGCTGTCTGCTTCATTCAAGTCATACACACTTTAGGTATCTCCCTGAATTAGAATTGTCTATGGAGAGGTAAATATTTCTGCTTTGCAGCAGCTACTCTGTGGCCAAGGCAGAGATTTAGTGGGTTGTCCTATGGCAGGTCTTTGTGGAATTAAAGGCCATAATTTGTGTTTGTTAGTGCTTCTGAATAGTTTAGTGAAGATCTCTTTCCAGTTTTTAGCGCTGGCTTGGTGTAAATTGGGCTGTTGTGGGTAGAAAAGGCTCTATACATAACTACCCTTACTGTTTCAAGTGTACTGTAGATAAAAATGCAGTTAAAAAAAAAAAAAAAGTGGAAGTATTTTACTTATTTGTTACAGATAGTAAATTTGTGAGGGACCACTTAGTTTAACAACTTTTAGCAATGTAAGGACTTTTCCTGCATTCCTTGAAAAAGAAGTTCATATTTTCCCAGCTTTTATCAAGTAAATGATAAATTTAAAATTTAAAACTACAAGAACAAACAGTAACATAATCCAGAAAAAAAGATTTCTAATGTTTTAAAGGTAAATGACTGAGTTTTTTTTAAACTTGTATGCAAAAGAGAGGTTCATTCATTTTACTGGGAGACAAGAGTCTTGTGTCTATTCTCAATTTTGTTTTATGATGGGACCTTAACTATGTACATCTGCTGGTTTTTTGGTTGGTACCCTGCATCTCTGAGAGGACACAGCCTGGGCTTAGAAGAAGACTGTAGCATATTTAAATGGTAATTTCCCATATCTTGTGAGAAAATCATTGATTCCTTATCCAGTAGGCTTGTCTATGCTGCTTCTTGCATCTTGTAGCCCTCCCTGTAGCCAGAATTTCTGAATGAGTTCATTCTATGGTGCTGGTCCATCACACCTTTACCATAAATCTGCAAAGATTCATTCTAAAGCAGTCATCTGTATTTTGTGAGATTCCAAGCTGATGACATCAGGAGATTTAATATATCTGTACATTATCCCCAGCCTTTTGGCCTTGCTACTCGTGATTATTAAAGGATTATTAATCCATTTAATAGGGGTCGATTTCTACTTGCCATCTTTTCCTGTCCTGTTACCTTCAAATATGTTCTGGTGCAATCGTAATCTTACTGTTAAACATGTAGATATGGCACAATAGAGTCAATGAGACTTATTAATTAGATTTCCATAGCTAGATTTGCATAACTTTTCACCTTTGAAGGTCATGGTAATTCCTTTCATGTAACTCATTTGTGGGTTCCTTTGAACTCAGGATATTTTATGAGTCTATGAACCTTTATTTTCTACTTTTCCTTCCATGCAAAACAAAACAAAAAACCCCAAACCAAACCCATTTCTTAAACTATTAAGACAATGGAATGGACTGTATTTGTGCTTCATTAACCAAAAGGTTTTTTCTCTTTCTATATCGGCCTCCCCATGAGATACAAAAGTGTATTTTTTTCAGATGATATGTTGCTGCAGGAAAGGTGATTGTCAGCAGTAAGCAAACTATTGAGTCCAACAAAAGGCTGACACAGCTTTTTTCTGCTTTGGCTTAATCTTTCACTCTCTTTGTATTTACTGATTTTGTTTTTATGATCACATAGTTTTTCTTTGTAACACACTGCTTGTGTGGTGGTGGTGACTAGCAGAACGCCATCAAGACAGGGATCAAAACAGAACTTCCAAATGATTCATTAGAATGTAGCATCAAAGATGAATTGCCACACTTAAACAATATTTTAACATGCATAAAATAATAATCTGAGTCACGTACACTTACAATTCGCCTCCTTATTTCCTGCGACAGAGGGAGAAAATAGTCTTTTGATCCCTGTAGAACTGTAATGGTCAAAGATTTAGAAAATTTATTCTGTTAAAGCTGAAGATATCTGCCCATGTAACAGAGCATTCAGGATCCATCCACCACTCCCACCTCTGGTTCACAACTGTTAACAAGAACGATTTATTTATCTGTTAGCACAATTTGCATCTCAAGGGCCTCTGCTGATTCCCAGTTATCTGACTGCACTGAACATTTGTTACTGGGATTCTGCATGGCTCCCTCTATGAATTGCAGCATTTCTTGTGGCTGTTTTTTTTTTTTTCTTACATTATGAAGATGCTGAGTCTGCTTCTACCCCTTCCCCCTGCAGAAAAGTCCCTTTTCAGTCATTCCTTGAGTTATGATCCCAATAAGGGTTAATCTCATTCCTCCATCTTTGGGAACACAACAGGATAACTCAAAACTTACATCTTCTGGCTTGTCCCGGTGTTTTCTGCTCCTTTCAGGAAGGAGCATGATTTGGACCATCTGAAGATGACTGTTTCTCTCTTCTGCACTGTGCAGCTCTAGGGCGTTGTTAGTGTGCAGAGGCAGAAACGGAATGCATGGAGCTGCCTGGCAGGCTCTGTTCCATTCACAGGTTGAAAGAAAAATGTGTAGAACAAATGCCAGTTGGGAGTGAAATATAATCTTTTTCAGGAATACTAAACAGCCACTTGTTTCTCTTGGATGAAATGTTTACATCACTTGCCACTTACAAAATCTCTTAAAATTCTGGCAATTTAGAAAGGAAACACTTGATGATCACATAATTTCTCTTAAAAGTTCCATTGTGCCATTTAATTATTAA
>JAWWES010000169.1:29114004-29151281 GCA_035583135.1 Lophotriccus pileatus
TCTGGCAATTTAGAAAGGAAACACTTGATGATCACATAATTTCTCTTAAAAGTTCCATTGTGCCATTTAATTATTAATAATCTTATTTCCTATAGTCTCCTGCGTTCAGACTATATAATTGAAGTGTAGATGCAACTTTTTCCCTAAAATTTTTAAACCTATTAATTCTAAAATTGTGTTGCAGTGATGGAGCTGTGTAAACTATTTATAAAACACAGTAAAGCATACAACTATAATAAAGAAATAAGTATTTAAATGCACTTTGAACAGCATATTTGAATAATTATTTCAGAATGAAATTAGGGAACTAATAAGACTTTAACAGCATTTGGTACTGTATTTTAGAGTAATCACAAAGAATGACTATTTCAAGTTATGTGTAATTTAGTAATTTTGTTATTTTTTCTTGATTTTATTTTTTTGGTTACTGCTTCACTTAATTTTGATTTTTAATTGCTTGAAGGCATTATAGCGCAAACACTTTAACAGTGAAATGTGTGTGAGTAATTCTGACTTGTAGATTACTCCATGTATTTAAAAATAAATGTGAATGGTAAATGTTACATGCTTGCATAATATATAATAATATGCATACATTTTGTTATTTTTAATATTTTTCCCCCCCTCAACAGACAGCCTTTTGATTGACTACCAGTTTACCTTCAGCTTGTTACAAGAGGACGATCGCCATCACACTGCCATAAACTTTATAGCAAATCCAGAGCAGGTAACAAAATGTTAATAACTTAATCAAGTCTTGAAGAGTCATGATTAAGATTTCCATTATATTTGACATTGATTACAGGTTTCCCAATTGTCTATAAAGTTTTAGAAGTAGCTCAAATCTTTTTGAGAACTGAAAAATTATTCATACAAATGTTGAGGAAACTTCCTAAATGGTAAATGTACTTCAGATCTATCAATACTCTGAAAATTATCAGTTGGTTTATTTTATTGTTGCTCCCATGAATAAGTTTTAGTACCTTCCTGAGATGAAATAAAAGGCTATAGCTTTCAGTTAAGAAATCTTTCTTAGATGAGAAAAGTAATTTTTGGCTTGTGATTAAAATGTAGGCGTTTGCCATCTGTTTTTTTTTTTCCTTTCATTTCATAAAGAAAATTATTTTGTTATTCTTAGGAAATTCTAAAAAGCTAAGTGGTGTAGTTGTATGTGTCCCTGTTCTGTGTTACTGAAGCAAAAGAGAGAATTGTCTTTGGCAATTACCAGTTCTATTTATGTTTAAAATGAAAACCGTCAGATAATTAAAAGGTATATTCAGTTATGTGCACTAGAGTTACATGCAATACATTCTGATAGGTTTTTGTTAACTTTTCCTTTTTCTTTTTTTTTTAATTTAGTCAAATAAAAATTTGGACATATCAATTAATGCATCAAACAACTTCAACCTCAATATTACATGGTCTATTGGTTCTACAGGTGAGAGTGAGTTTGGGTATGATGACTTTTTCCCATACGAATTCATGATCCTCTAAGTTATTTTAACCTGGTTGTCTCTGTTGCTAATTTTGATAACAAAACTTTACCAAATGTGTTCTTTTGCCATTATCATTATGCCATTATTAATTATATTATTTAAACCCCAGATGATAATTTGCAATCTGAATAAAGCTTCATTAATATGTTGACTTTCTCTCCTATTCAATTAAAATTACTTTGGTAGGAAAAGCTTGTAGCCTATTTAAATTTTTAGAATGACTGTGTTATGAAATGCTGCGATTTTAATTAAGATAAATTGCATCCTTAACTACTGCAGAGACTGAGATTTTATTTCTTTGTTTCAGTGTTCAAGCTAAAAATTTAATTATTAACCTTAACATTGATATTCAACAATAAAGTTCTTCTGTGTATGCTGATAAAAGGAGCTGCTTATCTATTTTTTCTCCAGTGTTGAACCCCATTACTCTCTTTGTTTTAAGAAGAGGGAAGAGAAGCTTTATTTAGACAGTTTTTCTGAATTGGTTCTATTGACTTTCTGAAAACACATCCAAGGAGAAGCATGATGCTTAAAATGAAATCATAAAAAAATCTTGTTAAAGAAGGTTTGGAGTTTGTCTTAAACTTATGAAATTCTCCATCAATGAAATTCTGAAGTATTTTAGCCCTGGTTAGTAAATTCTAATTTATTCCTTTATTATAATTTAGCAGAGTCACCCATGTGTTTGCAAAACATGATAAATGTTTATTCGTATATTATTAACGCTTTCATGAACAATTAAAAACTCTACCGCAACCATGTAAGATGTAGACAAATGCACATTCAGGTTTTAATTAGCTATGAGTTTTTACTGCAAGGAATAGTAAATTATAGAGGAAAACTTATCATCTATTCAACTTTCTTCTAAAATTCACGTAACTTCTGCCACTTTTATGATTCGAATATAATCTTTTGAAACCGAAGTAACAATTTCCATGAATTCGCTGTATGTACATGAAATATACCTAATGTGCCATGTAAACTGTAATAAGGGGTTATTAAAGTTTTAGAGTGAATATACCAAAAGTAATTAAAAATTGAAGTTTCTTGTGCAAATTTACTTTGGCACCTGTAATGATGATTTGTCATAAGTGTATATGTATCTACATCTGGATTTTTTAAATATTTTTTTTTTAGCTGGAACAATATCTGGAGAAGAGATTCCTGTTGTTTCTAAGGCTAATATTAAGGAATACAGAGACAGCTTTTCCTGTGAAAAATTTAACTTTCGAAGCAACCCGAACATCACCTTCTATGTCTATGTCAGCAACTTCTCCTGGCCAATCAAAATACAGGTTAGTGGCTGTTTTGTGCTTATACAGAGGTTGTTACTTTAGCTTTACATTGAATTTCATGCTTTCCCTCATACAGAAATTATGCAAATAGTATTATTTGCACGTTTTATTTCTGTGTATAAGAATTATATTATGATGGCAATTATTACTATGATTTTAAAGCCAGGATGGATGGGGCTTTGAACAGCATGGTCTAGTGGAAGGTGCTGGGCCCACGGCAGTGGGGTGGAAACTAGAAGGTCTTTAAGGTCCATTTCAACCCAAAACATTAAATAATTCTCTGCTTCTGTTTTTTTTAGTAGTGAATCAGATTTCAGGCTGTTGCTTTTAAAATCGGAAGTTAAAATTATTGAACATATGTGTTTATTTGTAATACAACTTCAGCATAGGGTATACAAATATGTGTGTACCTAGATATCTGAATGTAATCTTTCGTTAATGATTAGCTTTCCTAACCTCTGATTTTTTAAAATGTGGAATGACTGTATCAGGTTGCAATATTGAAAACTTCATTTAAGACTAAGTATATTTGATTAGAATTTATGTTCTTCTTTGACTTCACTGGAATCAATTTCATTCAGTGTTATGTGGAGCACTGAGACACTGTGCAGTGGCAGACTCAAAAAAATCAATGCAATCATGATTCCTCCCTGGCCTCCAAAGTTACAGCAATATTTATATTTGCTATTACTAGAGCTGCATTTGTGTCCCCTGCATCAATGAAGGAGCTTGTTATGTGAATGAAGAGCTTTTGACTATAGCTCCCTTACAGAATGAATTCCTTAAAATTAAATTATTAAAATGATAATAAAATTTCATAATTCCTAGTGACCTGCTGGGGAAGCCGAAACAAGCTCAAAATACTTGCCAGTTAACCAGAAGTACAAATATTCTATAGAGTTTCATTTAGGTGGAGAAAAGCACCCCATGTTTTTCTAAAATCTGGAACCTGATATATGTATATATATATATATATATATATGATAAAGTCTCTTGGATTAAAGCAGTCATCTTCTGAGCAGATTGTCAGGGAAATGTTATTGCTGTGTTAAGCAAAGCTAGAGTTTTCTTAATCATAAATGAATGTTCACTGTAAATATGTGTTACACAGTGTCAAAGGACGGTTTTGTGCAGCTTTTTAACATTTCTGCACTAATTTATACAAAAAACCCTGATGGGTTACTCTTTTACTCTTCCTATGAGGGTATTTTTTACACTCTCTCCCACTTTCTAAGGACAGAACAAGTTCAATGGTCAAAGAGCCTTCCTAAACAAACCGGTGAAGCAATTGAAACTGTAAACGCAAATTACCTACTCCTTTCACCTCTACTGTTGGAAGGTGCCGGTGTCATCACTGTAAGACAAACATTGTTAAGGTGGTGTTTTCCTGAGGTGTGCAGCTCTTTGGCAGATGTTGGCAGATTGCAGCCCCTAGTGCTGTTTCCACTGCAGCATTACACCTTTATGGTAATGTGTTTTAATGCACCATGAAGGGAATCCCTGAGCATTGGTTACAACCTTTCTTTCCTCCTCCCCTCCCCCCCCCCCGCCCTTTCCCCGTTCTGCCATGGCTGCACAGATTTTTTTGTATTTCTTTTTGAAGCACATTGGAATTCATCAGTCTAGACAGTTCTGCCTCAGAGGTGGTTGTGCTTGACTGTTGCATTCCTTTCCTGTCCTGCTAACTTTTCATAAAAAGGTTCTTCCATTTAGAAATTAAGTCACTCAAATTTTTTCAGCAGAAAAGGAATGTTAAGGTTTGACTGGGGAAACTGTTTTACGATGTTAATATTGTCCTCTGTTTTTGCTTTCCTAAATGGACTAGATTATTATTTAGCTCTCAACCTTTTTTTATGCTGTGATTTGTTGTTTTCCAAGGAAATATCTGAAGGTCACATTACCCATATATATTTCTTATGTTTGGTGCTCTAGCAACAGATAACATCTTCAAGTGATAAATGGAGTAGGGAGCTTTTCAGAGAAAACAAGTTTCATTTCATATGTTAATTTTATGATTCTGTACATAACAGAAATTTTAAAAATATATGAATCATCCTATGACTTAGGGTTAAGAGAGGGAAACCATCACAGTCCAGAGGCTGAAATTTCCAAGGCCAGTATTGAATGGGCTCATGGTTATTTTTTTATGTTTTTCTACATCTATGTCTTTTAGCATACTAGATTTCACCTTCAAAATATTCAAGTGGTTGATATTAGTCTGTTACTTTCTTAGGGTCCATTTAAAGGATGATAATTCTTACAAAAATGATCTTACTGTTATACTGATGAAAGGATTCTTTGTGAGTCAAGATACTGCTGATGGGTATGAGTGCTAGATTGTAATGGAGAACTATTTTAGATGATCTCTGAATTAATTTTCAATTTGTTTAGAAAGCAGTTTCCTCAGTTGGCCAACTTTGCCTTTTCATGGTGATTCAAGAGTTAGCTGTGTGTTCTACTGCAGGGTTTTGGGTGCCACAGAAGCTGCCTGTGTGTAAGAGGCCTCAGACACTGAGCTATTTGCACTGTAGTCCTTGTCACTAAAATGGTTACAATGCATTGGTCATATCATACTGGGTATAAATGTAGTAGAATGTTATATTAACTCAGTACTGAAGGCTGTATTTAATCCTGTTAGAACAAAGGAAATCACTGTAGTTTCCTTGAGAGGTATTCTGTTCACTGGAATAAGTAAGATAGCACTATGAAATTTGGCACATGCCTTTTACTCAAAACTTTCATAGAGAACTAAGTCCTCCATCATATAATTTAATTCAAATACAGGCTGAGTACTAGTCTTCCATATTTCCATTATTCATCACAACTTGTCGAGAATACATTATACGAAGAATGAGTTCCTAAGGAAGCAGAAGTAGTGACCTTACTTCCTTTGTAACTGGTATTTGAAGTCGTCTTATTGATATGCATTTCACCACTCTCCTTTTGTGCCTCCTGTTATGCTGGCACTGGAGCTAAGATTACTTGGGTCTTCCATTGTGAAGGCTTGACTTTTGGAGTTACTGCTCTTACCATTTCATTTTCTAAAGGAGAATGAGCAGCCCTCCTCATTAGACAAGACATTTAGCTATGTAAACAACCCCTAATGTAAACAAACAACCCCTAATGTAACATCTTTTTAAAAAAAACCACCACAAATAGCTCAATAAGATATTTTTTCAACAGTGCTTTAACAGAACCCATACATCATTAACTACTATTGTTAAAACAGAGCCAAATTCAAGTTGTGTTTAAAGCTTGCATTCTAGTAACTAAACAATATGGGAAGATGTTGTCCTTCAATAACATCCAAGAAATTGATATAGAAGTAGCAAATGTGATCTCCAAAAATAGTTTAACTCTGATTTTTAACTCATACAATAATAATAATAATAAAAACAAAACTAATATTAGAATCTAAAAAAACCTCACCTATCAGGAAAAATGTTTGTGTATGTGCATATATATAAACCACACTGTATGCACGTGTGGCTATATACAAAATGCATTGGATATAGTATAATAACTACATTTTTTCCTACAGTTTATATATCTATCTCTATATAACAACAGACAGGTATTGCTAAAATGAGGAGGTGTTTTCTGATGATATTATACCTCTTTTACTTTAAAAAATAATGGTAGAACAGTTAACATTTGTCTTCAAATATACCAGAACAGGGTTGCCAGCCATATTGTGCCAACTTCTACAGCACTCCAATAAATGCAAATGTTAATTTCATTATCCTCCCTGGTACATTTCTTTTTCCAATCACCTTAAAAAAGGCTTAATGTGAGCTACCAGAATATCTGTAAATATTTAACATAGTTGATATATTTCTCAGAAAGCAGAAGCCCTGTTAATAGTTCAGCTGATGATTTCAGGGAACCAAAATACCTAATTAAGAGATAATTAGTCCTCAGTGATGCATAGTTTTAATTGGTGTATAATTTGAATGTCTGAGATAAGAACTCCTATAACTGATGTGCCAGTTGTATGGGCCTTTCTTTTCCAGGCAGACCAAGGCACCATCTACTGGTAGCTGTATAACACAATAGAGATGTATAGATATGGTATTTGCTAATAAAAATTATCTCTATGATGTTTAGCAAGTAGATATTGAGATTTTTCTTGTAATTTCCATTTTGCTTATGTACTTAATTAAGTAAAATGTAGTTAGAACATTTAGAATTAAATAAGAAAATATTGCTTAAAGGTGGCTTATATTTATTCAGGACTTATGATTAGCCATAGGAAAATAAATCAACTATTCCTCTTGGGATTTGGAGGGGAACCTATGATGGGGTATAGAAACTATTTTTTAATAACAAGGAAAAAAACCTTTCAAATATTAAGATTCTCCCTGAAGGAAACATCTATGCCTTGTTGAACTGCAGAAGCCTTTAAAGGTCATACTCGGTGGCTTCAGAATTATTTGAAAGTAAATGTTTGGCTCATAGGGAATCAGAATGGAAATAGGAAGCTGGTGGTGATAGAGAATAGATATTTTGAACCTATTTATCATGACTGTCAGTTCTAGAAACCTTAGTTGCCCTCTCTGATCAGGACTTTATAGATAAATGTGGGCAACGTGCAGGATTTCTGTTTCTTATATTTGTGTTTAAATTTGGATTTCTGCCAAATCCGTGTTTTTCAACATTTCTCCGTAAACAAAAATGTCAGTGGCCCAAAAATCAGGTTAAAAATTTCACTGCAGGGTGTTTGTGAAGTAGATGTCTCAAGAACCCCACATCTCCTGAGCAGGGAGGACAGTCTTGTTGGCCTTACCAACATGATTGTGGTCCTGAGATGGACAGGAGTTTCAGGACTAGGAAAAGTACCTCTTGGGTTTCCTAAGCGCCTCTGGGTACAAGTGGTTTTGCTGATTGGGCTGCTCTGAACTTGAAGCTCAGAGCTACAAGGGGTCTGGACTAACTGGATCCCTGGTCTGAAAACACAAACCAGAGCTCATGTGCATCGTGAGATTGCCCTTCAACAGCAGCGTGTGGTCACTTGTGCCGTGAACAGAAGGCTCTAAATCTGACCTCTGAGCACTGAACCAACAAGGTATGTCATGCTGAACTGCCCCTGAGGCAGCAGAACTGGAAAAAGTGGTTTCCAGCACAAGGTAACCTTGACAGCACTGACTGGAAATAGAGCTCTGGGGTTTTCTTTAGAGCTTCAGAGCTTAATTTCTCCAGTCATGGCAAACTGGCTGAAAACTGTAGGGGTTCTTACAGCTGAGTTTGCAGGGGACACTAAATCCCCGCTTTCCAAAAGCACTGAATCTTCAAAAGTTGAGACTGTTTTATCTGCAGGAACATTCTCAGGAGTGAGCTAAGATGCCATCAGCATCCTGAGAGCAAGGAGTTCTACTTAGTTTAAGCAGATATTCATGCTTAAGATTGTTTTGTTTTAGTGAACTGGTATTTTTAGTGGCACTCTAATTTGTAGGAGCTACTGCCCTCACAGATGCAAGGAGTTAAACTTAGTATCTGCTACTAGATGACAATCCTTGAGAATGAAAAATAGTTTCCATATGTTGGTCTTTAAGATCTCTTTAAGGTATTTTTAATGGGAAGAGATATTTCACATAGATCTCTATTTTGAAAAGCTTGGTTCATCTTTTAACCATTCAACCAATGTATTAATTTTTGTGATGAAATAACAAAATGAAAGTATTGTATTACGCAGTGAGACTCAGGATTTAAAAATCCAAAGCCATTCTGTGGTTCTTCATGGATTAACTAATGCATATGTGGTTTGAGCAGAGCTAACCAGTGTGAAGATGTGGGAAAGTCAAAGTCCACAAATGCCTTTCCTGAGAAACACAGAAGGAATAGCACAGAGTGCAGTAGAACCACAAGCTCTTTGTTTAGCAAGAAGACAAACTCAGACCTGCAAACTTGACTGTTAGTTGGGCAGATAGTGGGGAGCTGCTGTGCTCTTTGTTGGATTACAATGTGCTCACTTCTTTAGACTGTGGAAAACAATGTTAGGGTCATGATTCTGTTTTATACTGTTTGTTGGTTTTTATTTTGCAATGCTTTAAGGGCCTTTAAATTGTGATAATGATGTCAGTTTAAAAATCTCTTGAATTCTTTATTATCAAAAAGCTAATTGAATGTATTTTGAAGAAATCAAAAGAAAACCCATAAACTCCTTAGTCTATATTAGACAAACATATTCTGTGCCTTCAGGGAGACAGTACAAACAATTAGCAGACATAGATAGCCAGATAAGCATATTAAGGAAGAGGGTGGAAAGCTTGCAGGTCATCTGCTTTTTTTAAAATCTGACTTTAAGTACATTAGTTTCTTGTCATTACTTTTTCATGTAAGCACTTGATTTCATTGCTACCTAGGTGTTATATCTCATAGATGATAAATCCAGAAGGGGCTGCTTTGGTCATATAATCTGACATGAGACATAAACTAAAGCATAGGCTTTCGCAAATTAATTGGTGTTTGAACTAGACCATATATTAGAAAAAAAAAAAATCACTCTTGGCTGAAACATTTCTAGAAATGGGATGTGCACCTGACTGCTACTGAATGGTTCTGTCAATTGTTGCCACTGTTTAAAAACATTGGATTCATGGTAACTGTAGCTTTCCATGGGCTAGTCTTTAAATATAGTTTTATTCTAGAAAGAAGATCGTCCTCCTGTAAAGGATGTGATGTTGTAAATCTCTATCACCTTTCCTTTAGCTTTTCTTCACACTTACTGTCATTCTTCCAGCTTTTCTCTGAACCCTCCAATATTTCAGTATCCCTTGGAAACTGTGGAAGCCAGAACTGGCTATGCTTTTCCAAATGCGATTGCATCTGTTTTGGATACAGAGTTCATGATGTACTTGAGGGGGCAGAAAAAGGGTGCTTTTCAGCAGCATGGGCGTGCTGTGCTGCCTGAGGAACCAGAGCAACCTTAGCGCCGTCTTTTCTGCCCTTTATTCTGAGCAGTGACTCCAGTCCATACTTTCTGTAACATTCAATATTTCCCTCTATACATCCAGGAGTAAAACAGCTCTTTCATCACAGCATTGGGAATGTAACCATTACCTACCATAACCCCAAATGTTTTGCAGTGTCACTAAGTCCATAGTAGCATCCTTAAGAATGATCTTCATTCTTTGATGCCGCATTTATACTATCAAATGCAGTTTTTACTTCTCTTACTTTCCCCTTATCCTCCCATACACTTGGTGAGTGACTACTCTTTTCACTTTCTTACCTCAGCATGACAAATAAAAAAATATTAATAGTGATATTATTTTCTTGCCAGTTATTGACACAAGCTTTAAATAACACTAAAAAACTAAGATCCAACAACCTTGCTGTGCCTTGCATTAAAAACACATTTGTACAAGTGAAAATCTCTTATTTGCAATTACATTTTACATTAGTTAAAAGTTTAATATGCGGCATGTTGAATTTTTATTCTAGTTTCTTAAAGTGAGTGTTTTGCCAGAAGGACTAATAGAATTTCTTTGCATGTAGAAACGTGAGAATATCAAGAAACAATATAAGTTGTGTTACTCATATTGATATGTGTGTTGTTGAGAATGGGTTAGGACATCTAGATGTGGATTGGAGCGTAGTGATCTGTGAAAATGTATAAGAACTGCTGGTTATAGAATACTTGTTTTGAACACACATATTCTAAAAGCTTATAAAATGAATTTTTAGAGCAACATGGTCTACAGATTTTTCTATTCTAGTCTGACATTATTGTTTATCTTACTTGAATTTTATTCATTATTCCAATATTTCATTGTTAGCCCTTGATTAATATACCTTACACAAAACTGAGGGAAATGAATCTTGTGCCTTTCTTTCCTTCCTCTTTTCTTTTTGTTTCATCATGTCCTCATTTTACTGCCTTGTCTTTTCCTTTTATTATTATTCCTTACAGTGACAAGAAAAATACACAAGACTGACATTGTTACAGATTGCAGTCTTGTTAAAATTGCCGTATTAACTACCAGGCCAGGTAGTGAAAAACCATTCAAGCTGTCAGATATTCTCAAATGAGTGAAATAAAAGCTGTTTGTATGTGTATAGAATCATCATTATTCCTCTGTCTCCTAATACCATCTTTGTGTGGGCTTTGAATTGTTTGCATTTAAGGTAATTTTAGTTTTGCTTTATTCTCAGTGGTAGCGTCTGAGAAGTTCTCTGCTATGTACATATAAGAGATCTGCAAAATGACTAATTTTCACTGATAATGAAGTTTTTGTATTAGTTATCTCTAATGAAAGTGCCAGAAGTTCTGGGTCTGGGAAACAGAGAATAGTTAGTGTGAGACAAACCTCTGTAGGTCTCCAGTCCAATTCCCTGCTCAGATCAGGACCAACTTCAAAGGAAGCTCTGATTGATCAGATCCTCGTCTAGTCAGTTCTTCTTTCCTTGCATCTGTTGCAGTTTATGTCCATTGTATCTAATCCTCTTTCTGTGCACCTCTGAGAAAACAGACTCCATTTTCTCTGCAACCTACTGATTAGGTGGTTGGAGACAGCAATGAGATCCCTTTTTTGCCATCTCTAAGACACTCAAAGTTAAGGACTTACTCTTATGTGGTAAAATGTGAGTTTAATGAGTTTACAGAGAACATTAGGATCAATACCAAGAATTCAATGCAATTTACTGCATTCTCCTTGAAAGTCCCTCTAACCCCAAGGTTTTGAAAATATTGAAACCAGTTAAAATTTGAGGTCGTTATTTTAAATAGTAAGTTGTATAATATAAACACAAGACAGTTTCTTTTTGATATTTATCCAGTTAGGCTTTTTGAGCCAAATATTTATATCTGTCTTCGTAAGGAAAAAATGTTACTTAAATGTTACTTAAAAAAACATTACTTAAATGTTACATCTGAATAGTCTCTTCTCTTCCCCCCCCCTCCCTTTTTGGCATTATTATTTTATATATACATTTCTATATTGAAAATTTGACAGTGCTTGTGCATATACACAAGAAATTGGAAAGATAAGGATGGAGGACATCTCTTAACAGTTTGAGTCGATGGTCTTAGAGGTGTTTTCCAACCTAAATGATTCTATGTTTCTTGGTAGCAGCAAGGATGAAAAGGGGAGAATAGTGTAAAACTGCATTTAAACTGAAATATAAGGGTGGAAGATTTACAATTTTTTTTATTGTTACTGTTAGACTGCAGAGTAGAAGGTGAGATGTCAGTGGAGAAAGGATCCATAAAATGTACCTTCGCTTTCTCATTGGGGATGTATTATTGAAATATGCCCCAACATAAGCCTTGGTGTAACTGTATCACTGCATTCATCCCAAATGCAAGGCATTCATGACATTCTGAAGTGCTTTTGTCAGCTCTGCACTGAGGACATAACAAAAGATGTCTGTTCTGCCCTAGGTAATACTCTTGTAGTTAAGACCCACATGCACCCATGCACCCACATGCACCCGTAAGAGCAGACTTTTCCTTAGCTGTTGCCTTATCTTTAGGCTTTAGAAAAGGCAAAATGCTGTTTAATTCACATCACACCTATATTAGCTACTGTAAGTTTATAATGCTTTTTTTGTAAAATGGTAACACTGTTGGGTTGTTTGGGTTTCTTTAAACTAATAATGCCTCCTTTGTATTCTGTGGGCATTCTAAACCGCAGAACTTGATTTGTTTTGAAAAACCTTTTTTAGCTATATTCATCTGTGGTCTAGTGGTAGAAAAAAAAATCAATTGCAGCTGTGTTATTTGCAGTGTAATCAATTTGCTTCTCCATTCTAACTAGAAGAGGCATCCTGAGGAGTTGGGAATATTACACTAATCTGATATGTTCTAGTCTTGTCTTTGTTTCATTGTAAGGACGGATACTCATCTCCTTGCATCCACTTCCTTTGAATTTTATTTAGAGTTCATATAAATAAGGGCTAGTTGAAAAAATCTTGAACATGGATATAATCGCCGTATTCTTTTGACAGTCCTTTGTCTTATTTGGTCTTATTTTACCTCTTCTTTGGTCCCTCTTCTGTATTAATTATTTAAACCTGAACAATGTGTGAAACTTCGTGTTTAAAGTAATTTCTGGATATGTAACAGGAATGTTACCTGGTAAACGTTTTCATAAACTCTGTTTTAAAAAGCAGATCCCCTCATGATTTGAACTTAAAATAGTTTCACACCCTCCTTTATCACCATAAATGTAGTCATTCTGTTTAGACATATCTGTTGTTGTGCAGCCATTTCCTATGACATCAGTAGCTCTTCATTCTGCCTGGTGTTTATCCCCTTTTTTGTATTTATGCATGGCAATCCTATTCCCTGTCAGCCTTTTACATGGCTAAACAAGCTCTATTCTTTGCATTTAAAATTCATTTCCTGTTCCCTTCCTGGCCACCCTAATGGTTCTTCACCTTCAGTTTGAATCTTTGAATAGAATGACAGTGCAGTGTACAGTTATTAGTCTGTCAAAACATCATTTTGCAGTTAGAAGATTAAATTGCACAGTACCATTGTCATCGTTACAATTTCGGTTACTCCATTAAGATGCCTCACATTCCATTTATATTTTTCTTTATGCTTGGCTGGTAGTTTGGAGAAGTTGCTTTAGTGCTGCTTATTCTACACTTGTTGCAGCAGCCAGATGGAAAAGGGAAAGGACTTCTGATTAAACAAACAAACAACCCACCCCCCCAAAAAAACCCAAACAACAACAACAGAAGTTCACATAACAATTTAACAGGAAATAAACTGATTTCATTTGAGATGACAAATTCAAATTCTATTCTATATAATAGAATTAAATCTGTTCAGGAAACCAGTGAAATCTGTGTGCATAATGGCAATGCACAGATACTTTATCATAACAGTACCAATGTGAATTTATACTCCTGACTTTACAAATACTCTGTACCATCATTAAATGGAGTTTCATCTGCGAGATGCTTTTGCATGGTTTATCATTCACAGTGATAAACTGCATCATGCCATGGTGCTAAACCATTACCTTCTGTCCAGGTCCACATGAATACTGAGTTACTGGAATTGCATTCACTTTGTATAAAATACTTTGTGTGGCAGGCTTTATATTTGTGAAATAAGCCCCTGCTTAAATGCTTGCTCATATTTTTTTTAACTGATTTTCATGATATTTAAACATTGCCTTTGTTTAGGCTCAGTCAGTGTGGTGAAATCAAGGAAACTGTGGAGGAAGGAATTTTTTTTATTTCGGTATTTTTAATTTAAACTGATAAATATGGAAGATACAGCAGTGACAATTTACTAACAATATGTTAGCAGATGTCCTAAGGTTAATTGTGTTTCCTGTGAGAAGGAACTTAATGGTAAACGCTGCATCATTACAATAATGTTTCTAGGGTTTGTAGAGGGAAAGATTCAATTGTTATTAATTATATATAATATTAATAAGATTTTTAAAGTACAATGTAGCAAAAGCAAGTTGTTATTGAAATTAATATACTAACATTGTACTTTAAAATTCTATGGCTAAGCTGGTGCTTCTTGTATTAATATTGTTCAAACAGTAACTCAGGATACAAAGAGAACAAAATGAAAAGGAACACAAAGACATAAAACAAGATTAGTTGCCTTGAAGAACAGTGTTTTAAATGAGATTTTTAGAGCAGTCCTTTTGCTCTACTCAGCTTTTTTTGGTTTCAACATCAGAGTTCAGAGAATAGTAAAAATTGCAAAGAGGTTTAGAAAAACTGACTCGAGACAATACTGAAATGGGTTCACTTGTTAATCTCCTGAAGGGAAGATTTAAAGGGTGATACCACCAGTAAAGTTGTGTGAGTGATGGTGAGGGAAGGAGATGGAGAGAGAGAACTAGAAGAAGAAATGGGACTAAATTTCAGTAGGAGATATTTAGTTTAGACATGCTAAAAGGAAAGGTGACACAGGCAGTTTCTAAAATATCTAAAATTAGAGGTTTTAAAAAAGAAGTTATATAACCATCTATCTGGACAGGTGTGATTCTCTTTTAGGGAAGCAGGTATGTCCCATCTGCTGTAATTGCTGTGCTTTTATTATGTTTTCTGTGATATAATTTTTTAAAAAATATTCCATGGGATTTTTTTACTTTTTTGATGTGGACGATTTGTAACAACAAAAGTCAAGTGAATCCATTGGTTTCATCTAACTAAATGAATGAAATCATCCTTCTCAGGAGATGACAGGCAGGTGTCCTGCTACTCATTCCTTAGAGGGAAAACAGTAGTAAGGAGTGTTTACAATTATCTCTGAAGTTGTTATGAAGGAGCAATAATTCATAATGTAAAACAGAAGGTTTGTAGAACTAAGGAGTGATTACTAGAAAGCGTTAAAGGGCTTCAGAAGATATGGATTAAACTGGTTCATTTTCAGCTTCCTGAGTTTCATGTGAACATTTTAAAAACAAATGAAATTGGTCTTTTACACAATTGACTCTTCTTTCACTGCCAGTTTGTTGACAATTTGAGCCCTTTGCTCCACAAGGAACGATGATACAATTGGTCTAGTACATACTCTTTAATTGACTTGACTATTCTGCCCTGCTGCTCAGGGAGCTGGTAAATTGCTACAACCTTCTGTTCTGAAAGTTCATGGGGGTTTTGTCTTCTATTTTAGGAATAGAAAGAAAGTATGAACAAATAGCATTCAGAACTGGTTAAAGACATCACTGACTTTGTTTTGATTCATTGTATCATTGCAGTCTTAGTGCTGTGAAATATTTTGGAAATTAATTAGTGGTTACTGTCATTTCTGTTTCTGATTTAATCACATAGGTAAGATAAACTTTCATATTCAATATGCCACTAGTGGTAGAATAGAACTGAGTTTTTTGAACTTTCAATAGCAAAGTTATTTCTTTGATCTGCAAACATTGTTAAGGAGAATCTTTCTCTCAGCTACAAAATGTGATCGTTAATACTGTTTCTGTAAATGGCAGTTGACCTACAGACACAATATAAATGACATTTTATTATCAAGCAGATTAATTGAAATTCCCAAAGTTATTATTTAATCAAGAAAGTATGAAAGGAGTCATATTTTTGTTCAACCAAATCTATATTTTTATTGATAATTACTAGTGTCCTGCCCTCTTCTTTACAAATATATTTCCCACTTCTCAAATTCTGTGTCATAGATCATTGCTACATAGCATTTTTAAGTCATCTGGATGTTTGGATGCTCAATTTCTGAAGAGGTTGGGCATCTGGATACTGTTGATGACTTTTGTGATATCAGACATTATTTGTCTTTGATTTTATTTCATATGCTTTTATGAATAGGATCTTTACAGGGATTAGAAAGGAATGGAGAAGAGTCATATATTGGGGAAATGCAAAGGGACCACCCTCATTTGCTTCACAGGATCATCATATGAGTTTTGGAGAGCTCTCTGGGTCTGTGTGTCCTCTGCAGCTGAATCCACGGCTGGATATATTGGAGGATTTAGTGTCATACCACAAAATTTACATACAAACCTACCTATATGATTTTTTTTCTCTACTTCAGTCTTGATATGAAATTAATTTTTCAGTTATTAGTCAAAACCATGTACAAGCATGAAATCAGCATGAAAACATGATTGAATAAGTGATGGAAAGAAGTCTTTCTTTAAGGAAGAGAAGCTATATTATGGTGCTGAAAGTTAAGAAATAGCTTTAATTCCTTTTCTCAGTTTCTTCTGGTATTCTTAGTTTTGGTGGTGTGAGGTTTTTTCCCCCCCAATTATGATTACTGTGTAAGTACAATTTAATTAATCATTGCATGAAACAAACGTGTTTTCATCAAATTTTAAAATGGGTATTTAATCTGAAGAAAAGAGTTGTACTGCCCTTGTGCTTTCATAAGGCACCAGATATTTTGGGGAATTACCTGCCAAATCTCCCACTGCTGCAAGAGAGAATATTTGATTAACCCCTGACCAAAGATAACTGTGTCCATCAGGATATACAGAATCTGAGTGAAACTATTTCATCATGCCTTGAAAATCTTTGCTGCACTGGACTATTACTGTGCTCTGAGAAGATAAGAATGGTGTTGAAAGTGTTTCGGAACTACACACTAGAGCTCAAAAGAGAAATAAAAGCTCTCCAGGTTTAGAGCTAAGAGGTTTCAAGAGGAGAATTGGAGTAGAGTCTCCTTCAGGTCAGAGGCTTAGATTGCTGTTGTGCTGAAGAAACTAAGGGAAGAAAAGGAAAGACATGTAAATATAGTAACAAATATTATGAGAGTTGATAGGAAGCATTGTGTTTTTATTGATTGCAGTTTATTAATTGAAATACGTTACAAAATCAATTTCATTTTAACTACTAAGCTGAGGTAATAATGGAATTCAGTTTTGAGGTTAGTAAAAGTGCAGCTATGAAGAAAGGGCTTGATAAGCAAAAGGGCATAGTGTTTCCACCAAGTGTGACTTTTAAACAAAACATTCTTCTTTTATCCTTGTCAACTTAATTTTTCATATATGATAACAGTTTTGCTGCCTGACAGTGTAAACTCTTGCTCTGTTTCATGCCTCTTTCTCCAAAGAGAGCTTATGGGAAACGCATATATAACACCACGTGAAGAGCCTTGAACTGACGCAAAATTCTTTGGTATCAAGAACATAAATAATACTATTTTTATGTAAATGAGGGTGGTACATTAAACATTTATATTAGGATTTTAAGTCCTAGTTAGGGCTGTAGTTTTATTTTTGTTTCAGTTATTCCAAGTATAAAACATTTGTACCATTGAGTTCCATCTTGCAAAGTAGTTAGAATGATTTATTCGTACCTCCCAGTCATCAAGGAAAGTTTCAAAGCAAAATTTAAGCAATTAAAATTCTGTGTTCTAATTGCAGATTTCTGTAATGGGATGGTCCCATATTTCTGTGCATTTTATTTCCCTCAGTGAAGCATTCTATTATTCAGAAAGAACAAAACTATTTTCTGTCTTCATCAGTCATCTTGCCTTCCAAAATGAAGGTCTCTTTAATCCTCCGGATAGCAAGCTTAGTGTAGCAAGTGTTCGTTAGCATGTTTAGTGTAAAAAGTATTCTTTTTGATTATTGTGTTTTCCTTTGAATCATCCCCTGTCTCCACAAACAGAGCACTGGTAATTGCTCTGGTTTAAGCATCATTGAGCAGCATGTAGTTATATAGCTCCTTTTTCTAAGGTGAAGTTATATGCTCAGCTCTTCTGAAGAAAAAAAAAGTGTTTATGTGTGTGGTAAAGGGTAGGCTTTTTTCTGTTTCTCCATGTCTGTGGTCTGAATCTATTTTATCATATAGCATCTGTCTTTATTGTTTTCCTGCTGTCAAATAAGCCTTTTGCTCTTCCCATTCCATTGTCTCACTTTCTATCCATTTTCTTTAAAAAATTCCCCTTTCACACAAGCAAAGGGGTTAAACATGGGCATTTATTAGTATTACTCTATTGATAAGAATAATTGTGATTTTCTGCCTGCCCTTGTTCAAAACTGGGTAAACAGACAAGAAGTGGAAATTATTTCCTCATTCTCATCTATCTTCTATGTTAGGAATCCAAAATGCCTTACGTTGGCACCATCACTCCTCGTGGTGGTAGGAAGCACCATTGGCAGTAGCTGTGCAACAGCATCTGATGTTCTGGCCTCTCTTGAAGTGTCACTGGAACCCTGAGTTTTCCATTTCTCCTCTTTAACTTTAGAAGATCTACTTTAGTTATTCTCTGTAAAGTTGTGTAGAAATGCCTTAATTTAAGAAATGTGTAATGGAAACCTTCTAAATGAGTTTTTAAAAGCATTGCCGTATGTATTAAGCTCGGCTTTTGTAGAGAAGTTAGCTTTACAATTAGGCAAAGATTAGGGTAATTTTTTCATGTCTGAGGCACCTTATTTTCAAACCCCTATCATTAACTCAGTATTCATGTCTCAATGAAAACAAATTCTTCCTGTGGTTGGGGGGCTGTGATGAATAGCCTGAATATTGAATGTTGATTGCTCACAAATCGCTTTATATATGAACTCCTTATTTTTGCTTTGTATGCCAAAGAAGATATATTGTCTTTTATAAAGGATTGAGTGTAGTTAATAGAAAACAGGGTGTAAGGAATTACTTTTCCTTTTATTCTCTCAGGAAAAAAAGATAGTGTTTTTTAGTGTTTGTTCAATTAGGGAAAGCTAAACTGTATGGATTTACGAAGCTCATAGGACATTCAAAAGATACCTTTTTACTGACCTTGTTTGAGACGTGTCTGTCGGAAAAGTTAGATTCATATGACATTAAAAGTTAGTTTCAGATTTAAAGCTATTTTTCCTCACCACACAACTGTAACAGTTTGCTGCAAAGCAGCATCAGTTTTCTGCAATAGGAATTTACTAATCTTTCTTTTGCCAGAAACAGATTTCATTT
Organism: Lophotriccus pileatus; assembly: GCA_035583135.1. Lineage (NCBI taxonomy): Eukaryota > Metazoa > Chordata > Aves > Passeriformes > Tyrannidae > Lophotriccus > Lophotriccus pileatus. Next base: position 29,133,146 of record JAWWES010000169.1, read on the forward strand.
AGTTACAGAACAGATTTAAGTGTAAGCCTGAATTTTTTCATAAGGACTGCATCAGTATTCAAATAAACTTGTTCAACAATATTAACTCTGTTTTATTTAATACCTTCCCTTGGCCTGTTCTATTGTACTAGAAATAAAATATTTCAGGAAATTGGTGATAGGCATAAGAAGATAATAAATGGAGAAGAGATAAACTGAGTGGAAGATATCTAAATCTGAGTGTGCCCTGCTGGGTACATTTTACTGATGATATGTACTTTTCACTTATATATGTGTGTGTGTATATACACACATATGTAAAAGGAGTATGTATATATGTTCCTCGATAGAATTACTTTCTGTACATTTCCATATTAATTTCCATATACAAGTCAGAATTACTTCAGTGTCAGAGCAGTATGTGGTTACAGTTCTATTTGTCCTGAGTTTAAATTAAATCTGTCCATTTGTGTTGTTCTTATGGAACACTTTGTTAGCAAAATCATCACTTGTGAAATAATGTGGGGGTCAGTATATTCACCCGGATCATGGAGCAGCAAGTTTTTCGTTGAGACAAAACTGGGAGGAGTGGCTGAAATGCCAGGAGGTTGTGCTGTCACCCAGCAGGACATGGAGAGGCTGGAGAAATGGGCTGACAGGAACCTCATGAAGTTCAACAAAGGGAAGTCCTGCAGCTGGGGAGAAAAAAAAAATCATGTCCCAGTTCAGGAGAAAAGGCTGCTGGGCTGGAAAGCAGCTTTGCAGAAAAGGCCCTGGGGGTTCTTTTGGGCACAAGCTGCCCATGAACCAGGAGCTTACTCCTGTGACAAAGAAGGTGAATGATATCCTGTACTGCATCAGCCAGAGTGTTGCCAGCAGGTCATGGGGGGTGATACCAGGAGCAAACTACTTTTAATGCATCTTGAGTGTTATCATGGCAGGTTTTAATTTTTTAGTGAATATTGCAAAGTAAAATTCTAACTAAACTGCCAGATTAAGTATTTTAGTTGTCCTTTGTAGCATTAGCGTAAACACAGCCATGCAATTAGAAAATGACAGTCTGATAGCTTTATCCTGATTTGTAGCATTTTTATATTTGTGAAAATGTGTTAGATACAGATTGTCACAGCCTAGCTTTTTAGTGAAGTTCCCCTGTCTTGAAGTAAAGACCAGCAAGTACAACATAGTGTGGAAAAAAACAGCTGGCATTTTGGCATGTGTCTGCACTGTTCTTTACACTGTCCTTTATTTGTACTTTCACTTGGTCGTACTAGAATAGGAAAAAAGTCACAGAATTCTGCAAGCTCATTGAGTGATAATCACCTGATGAAGAAATCTAAATTTCAAACATAAGTGCATAGCATTTTTGAGGAGCAGTGGTTGTAGCTGTATCTTTAATGTAAACCACTGTCAGTGTGGCCTGTTGTATAAATTATAGAGTGGTTTTGTAGCTTGGTTTGTTTGCAAAAGGGGAATTTTTTTCTGCATTCTAGAAAATTATGATGTAGAGTTAATTGACACAGATTCCAGATTTAATTTTATTAACTTTTCCTTGTGTCATTCCTAGTACTGTTCAGTTACGTCTTTGAAAAAAAACCACCAATAACCAAAAAAAGAGAAATTTACTGTGGCTTAAATAGTAGGAACTTAAAAAACTGAAATACTTATATTCTTATGCAATAGTCTACTAATCAGCATTTATATATCGCAGCTAAAATTGAATTAAATTAGATTGAAACTAAATTACAAGGTCCTGAGTAAATTGAATTTGGTAATTTACTGTTGAGTCAATCTGCAACTGATGTCATAATTTAGATTTGCTTCTTATGTGAGAATGATGCCAAGAATAATTCTTCACTTTGCAGTTTCAATTTGTGAGCATGAAGAGGAATGATCTTGCTTGGAGTACAAAACTAGAAACTGGCCAGATGTTAATAATGGATGTGTAAAGATGCCATTACAGGTCTTTCAGTTTGCCTTTTTTTGAACTTGAGAGATGAAGTTGAGGCTCAGTGACTCTCAAGAATTCTCAAAGTAAGAGGGGAGTTATGGTTCATGTATAAAAAACAGACAAGATTCAAGATGTAGGAGAAATGTTACAGATGTCTTATTTAGCTGTATTTATAATCCCTGATTTTATGTGCATTGAATGCTGTCTTGAGAGCTTTAAGGAGTTTTTGACCACTGACCTGTTTATGGTTTATCACCCTAAATTCTGACAGTTGGCTCACTCCCAGAAAGTGTGGGAAATAATTTTTATAACAGTTCTTTGAGGATGAGGTCCATATCAACTTTTTTTTTTTCCATTTTAGTTAGCTTTCAAACTGTATATTGCATTTTTGATTCTTAGAAAGGGGTGGTTTGACATGATTTCCTACTCTCAGATATAAATCAGGAGGCTGTTTTATTAGATAATAGGGTGGCTTGCATAAATGCACTCCATTTATGAAATCTCTTACATATTTAGGGAAATTTCATAATATGCCATATTACTGTGGGTTGTTCTCCCCAGCTGGAACAACGGCCTTGGGCATGAAGCCACACAGTTGGGCAAAATAATGGCATCATTTTATAGCTTGATAATGGCACCATTAGCACAAGATATTATCATATCACCTTTTTACGGATACTTATATTTTAAACCAAGCTCTGCTATGTGACATAAGTGCAGCATTGGAACAGACTTCAAAAAATAAAGGTGTAATTTTTCTTTCCACAAGTTAAATATTGTAACAGTTATGTAGCTATTATCTTTTTTCTTTATAAAACAGTGAGCTTCTCCTTTAGATGCTTAATAGAAAAATGTATATAAAGCCAGCAATATTGCATCTGAAATAGGTACTCAGGTATAAGGTGCTTCTTGACCCATCAAGTGTGACTTTTAGTCCCAAACAGATGGATGAAAGCTCTGCTCTTGGCCAAATTGATCCGTTTCTCATTCTTCCAGTCTGATAGAGCTGCTGGTGCTTTGGAGATTACACAGAGGACAGGTTCAAAAAGTTAATTTTTCAGTGTTTTGGAACTCAAATTTTTAACTCTAGCCTCAGTTTGTGATTGCTGATCTGCTTACAGGCTTCAGCCTCATCTTTGAACTCAGGCTTTGCTTCTTGTAGCACATCTCCAATTGCAATTAAAATGGGGAAGACCTACTCTCTCAGACAAACAGCTTTTTTACCCACAACAGCAAAGGTTTCTGAGAGATATTCTATTCTTTAGTAGATCGGTTTTGTCTATGAATGCACTACAAATACTTTGATGTCTGTGGACAAACATGTGCTCATACCATAGAACCTGAACCCCTGGCTCGCTTTAGCATTCTAGACATCTTTTGATAAGTCCTTTTAGCATTCTAGAAATTTTTTTGATAAGTCCTTTTAGTGCCATAGCTTGTCCTTTCTAAATATGGAATAATGTCTTCTGGTTCTCATCTTCTGAAGCTTCCATACCATTTCACTCTCATCAGGTTGCTACCAACTCCCTAAGCTGTTTGTTTGGGTTTTTTTCTGCCTCCTACTTGGTGATTCATGGCTTATTCTCTCTCCTGTTGAAAGTGCAGTGAGAATGTAGTAGTTCACTCCAGACTCAGACAACTAATTGGAATTTGGAGGTTCATATAAAGACACAGGTTAACAGCAATTGGTCACAATCTGCAACTGAGTATCAGGTTTGACAAATTCAAAATATAACATAATAAGCAAATAAGATCAGTACCCTATTTTAGTAATAGTAGTAGAAATATGAAACTGGGAAAGTCACTGATCACATCAGATAATGCATTAGGTTTTGATTTTTTTAGCAGGTGGACTCTGAAATTTTATTACCATTCCTTTGAATAAAATTTAAGATCATCTTCTTATATGTTCGAAGTTACGTAGCCCAAAGAATAGATGAATTCTTGCTTAAATTGTCAGGTAGTTTGAGTTTTAAATAAAGAACATATTTATGCTAAATTGTGTTGAAAGAATTACAGAAAATTATTAAGATTTTCTTTTGATTTGAGAGCTCTAACTTGCCTTTCACTTTAATCAGAATTCTTACATTCCAAGCTCAGCATCTTTAACAGGTGTGTCAGGAGGCGTATTGGTATAATGACTTCACCTGGGAAACAGATCAAAACCTATCAACGTTCAATAAAGAAGGAGTTGACCTGAAATTGCACTTGAGTTCTGGTATTTTTGATTTCTGTCAGGATTTTAAATTATAACACAACAAATATTTGGAGACCTTGAAGAGTCACAAAAACCTATAGATAGAATTTTAGTAGATAAGTTGCAAAGGGAAATAAGATGAAATTTTTCATTTAATAGGAAAAAGGCATCAGAAATATTTATGGTAGAGATTTGATTGAATATTGAGATGTTCATCCCTGGCACTAAGATTTTTTTTCATGATAAAGAAAATTTTAATAAATATGCAAAAATAAACGATATAAGAACATAAATACTTCAACAGAGCAGCAGTTTCTTTTTATATAGTTATGACTGAAAAGATATACAAAGATTTTTTGGTAATACATCCATTAATCTTTGGTTTCAGAACACTTAAAGTCTCTCATTTGAGTTTATTAATTTTGAAAGGATATTAAGCTGATTCAAATAATTATGGGGTTTTTTTCAAGACTAAGATTGGAAATGTATCAATTAAGAATGAATAACCTTCCTTTTTTAAGATAATTTTAAAGCTTTAGTGACTGTGGCTATTATTGTATTAGCTAAGAATCACTCAGGGTTTGAGGTTGGAAGGGGCCTCTCGAACTCACCTTGTCCAACTCCTGTGCTCAGGCAGGATCAGCTAGTACAGACTGCCCAGGGCCATGTCCAGATGGATTTTTAATATCTCCAGTGTTATTAATCAGGTGTCTCCCCTCCCTCCATATGTCCCTTTCTCTCCTTTTCGCCTTCCCTCCTTAATTGCTGGGTGGTTTTATTCCCATATAAGATTTTATTTTGAATACTAGTAAATGCATCTTGTGTCTGAGCTGCAGCACGAGTCTTCAGTGTTCTGTAGGCCTTGGTAAACTATCCATCATGATGGAATGCCTTTCACTGCAGGACACAAGATCTGATCACCCTTTCCTTATGTTAGAACATACATTTCAATGTTCTAACTTTCCTCTATGGGAAACTCAACCTGCCATAACCTTCATGTAAAAAAAGGGTCCAAAAGGATGCCATCAGATTTGTAGGCTCAGTTAATTGTCATAAAACGTGATCAGCTTTCCAGTTTGTCTGTTAGGAAAAACAATGTTAAATCTCTAGGTAATTTAAAATTAAGCTAATGGTATTGTACAGAGATGGAGTCATTGAGTAGGTATTGCTTCACAGGGCAGTTCTTCAGACCACCTCTGAAAAGGCAGAGAAGTGCTCTTGACAAAGTATAAGCATTAGATTGGTGCTTCTGCAGTGCTGTGTTGCAGCAAATATATGTATTAAATTACATCGTTGTGTTAAGTATTTGTCATCATTACCAGAATAAGTGCATTTCTTTCAGGAATGTTTGATCTGGCAAACTTTTAATGTCAGTCAGTTTCTGTCAGAATATCACTTGATGCTTTTTCTTTTTTTTTTTTTTTCCTTGTGATAGAAATAGACATTTGCAAGATGACCCGTATTTTATGCTTTGAAATTAATAAAAACCATAGCTATCTTTGGTAAAATAAATGGGAAAAGTTAAGTTTTGTTTGAACTAATAGTATTTGCTGTTTCATGTAAGCACTTTTAATGTGTAGATCTCTGCACTTGTCAGTTATGGAAGAATAGAGAGTTAAAACTCTCAGAAATCTTTTTTTCTGTCTTGTGTCTTGTTACTGACACAAGGGCCTCATAACCCACACTAACAACTGTGAGAAGGGAAATAATCATGCTTATTCATAGAATCACAGAATGACTGGAGTTGGAAAGGACCATCTGGAGATTGTTTGACCCCTAAAGGCAGAGTCAGCTAAACCAACTTGTCCAGGTCTTTGTTGAGTCAGGTTTTGAATATCTCCAAGGATAGAGAATCAATTCCCAACCCATCTGAGCAGCCTGTTCCAGTCTTCGATCATCCTTGAAGTCAAATTTCTTAGTTTTAAATGGAATCTCGTATATTTCAATTTCACTGGATTTAGGTTCAAGTTTAAAAAGGTAATTGGTATATAAAACACTTTTAACTTACCATTTAAAAAAAAATATTGAGGATGTATTTGTACTGATTGAATTTTGCAATATAGAACATTTTATTTGTGAAAATACATTGTAACCTTTAAGTGTGATCACGTGGTTTCGTTATACTGTTTTCCAACAGAATAAGTCAAGATTTTAGTAAACAACATAAATCAGCATTAAGCCCTCTACAGATGCATAAAATAATTGCAAAAACCCCTCACTTGCAGCTAGAAACCAATTAAGAGTTTGTTCTCAGAAATGGTAAATATAGAAAATCTCTGGGTTTTATAAGTATGTTCTTGTCTCAGTGAAAACCATGAATGTGTTCTCATGGGGGCAAAGGGGTGCAGGGAAAAGTGGAACAATTTGTAACTTCTGTAATCAATGAGGAAAAAAAATCCAACCCTTCTTTTTGACCGTAGTCAATGCAGTTAGTGGAAGATATCTTTCTGCTGGATTTTTGTCCTAGAAAACATACTGAAAATCCTGTCTGAAATACTCTGAGGATGTTTCTTACATATGACTCTCGGCAAAATAGATACCTTTAAAATCTATATGTGAGAAAGTTCACCCTGCAGGGAATAAATGGTGTGATTTTGATTTCTTAACTTGGTTTCTTCAACACTTTTCTATGCTTCTGTAGCCAGGTAGTCTGAATTGTCTTTAAGGTGTTTGTCTCTTTGGGGATGGTATTGCTCTCTTAAAAAAGCCTTCTCGGGGATATAGAGTGAAATAATTGGAGTTTGTCAGATATGATCATTTTGTGGGAACATTTCTTGAGAAAATTGGTTGTTTTTTTTTAATTTCTACAACTTTCCAGAAAATTATTTCACGGTTAAACCAAGTTGTCACTTCGATTTTTCTTTATCCATTTGCACATTTTAGAAAAGTAGTTTTTTGTTAGAAAGGCTCTTTAAAAGCATTTTATGTTTTTTTTGGGCCAGCTCAGCCACTTTTTGAAAGCTAGTTGCTATGAGAGTGACCAGAAACTAGTAACAGCAACCTTGAGTTTCCCAGGTTTCTGTAGAAAACCCCATACTTTGTGCTGACATTTTGTCTAAAATTAATGTGAATAATTGATGCGTTTATAAGTATTTTCTTCCATTTACTTCTGTGATGTCTGATAACATGTGCACTTGTGTAGGTGTCTTTCCCTCAGCTGGTACATTTAAGGTCATCCCTCTTGTTCTCTCATTAAAAATCTTGTAGGCACTTATTTTTAAAAATCAATCCTTGAGCCCAGAACTGTTCATGCAGGACACACAGAGCTTCATTCTGTAGCTTTGATTTTTAGGAAACAAAGCTTTGTTGGAGGATTTCCTAGACTTTACCATATTGCACTTTAGAAGCATCTTGCTAGTTAAAAGTAGAAATCATTTTACTGAGGCATAGAGGAAGGCCAGAAGTTACCCAATTTTTATTTAGCTAACTCTTCCAAATAGATTTGTTACTTATTGCCCAACGTTTCTGTCACATAGATTCAGTACAGCACATGAGGTGTTTTAGAACTCTAAAGTAAACATCTTGGTTAGAGAAACTGAATTTTTCATCTTTCTGACTGTTTTTTTTTTTTTATGCAGGATCTTTGCCCTGACTGATATACTTGTTTTGTTGGACGATGTTATTCACTATTTTGAAATCAAGTTTTGCTCTGCAGACACCCTCTCTATTCCTACTCAAATGAAAAGAATCTAGATAGCTGAACAAGTACCCCCAAAAGCAGATCTTACTATTTCTGCCTTTAGTTGGTATGAAGTATCCAACATGAGAAAGGAAAAGGCACAGCCTATTTCTCGACAGAATTCAGGCATTCAGCATTATAATTATGTAGGGCTCTTGAAAAGTATTTTCATTTGCTCCCTGAAAGCATGAAGTGCTCTAGCTGCAAAATGTGTTTATTTTCTTTGGATTTTGTTTTTGTTAAAGCTGCTCAACAGATAAATGGTTACTGTTCATTTGCACATGCCTAATTAAACAATTAGAACTTCTGGAAAGTATATTGGGAAATACGGGTTTTAAAAAGTGAGAATGAAAAGCACTCTCTGTGCTGACAGCTTTGAATATTTGTTTTCTTCTGAACAACTAAGACCTTAATGAATTAAAATAAATCTGACTGAAGCTCCTTGCAGTTTGTCCATGAGCCCATTCTGAGCTTTGCAGGCAACCTCCCAGATCACAGTTCTCAGTGATATGTTTCCTATATTACACCACCGTTTCCATATTTCAGTGACAAAACTTTTGTTACAAACACTGTAGTTCCATGGGCAGGACTGTTGCCAGTTCCTGTCCGTGTAGTTCATGTGTCATTGCCAAAAAAACCAGCATGTTTTGTTTTAGTTAAACTAGTCTCCTTTATTGGAGATCAGTTTCTGCTGAGCTGGCCCTGCTCTTTGGTTTCACATTGTTCTGAGTCTTCCTGAAACCCAGTTCCTCATCCACCTTTCCCCACCTAATTTCTGCAAATTATTGAAAAAATACCCTGTCACAAGTTCCTGTTTGCTACCATTACATGTTTCTCTGCATCTTTTACACATTTCAGAATCTGACAGCATATCAGTCAATGATATGATATATCAGTGATATATCACCCTGATATACAGACTCTACAGAATGTGTTACAAGGCTGAGTCAAATCTAGGGCTGAGACAGTTGCCTCTGCTTTTGTTCAAATTTATTACAGCTTGCAATATAATGGGAGTTTCAAATGAGGGATACAAGTTAAATTAAAGAGAGTAAAATTAACATAACAAAATTGAATCACGATGTGTTCTGTTAATCCTTATAATTTAATTTTAATTTTATTTTGTAAAAGTCTCAGTTGTCACTTTCTGGATTTTGATTACCTCTTCAAGGAAGAACATTAAATTCATTTTCTTCCTTACATGTTATATATCTTCTTTCTTGGTATGCTGGGTGTTTTTTTAAGTTAGTCAACCAGTTCCACTTTATTTGAAGCAATTAATATTTTCACATTTGTGGGATTTGATGTTCTTTCAGCAGGAAATCTGTTAGAATAGTGTTGTCCCTTGTATAGATAACAGGACATCATCCCTTACATACAAACCCCCGCATTTTTCCTTCAGTGGAATAAATATACAAGATAGATAACTTAATCAGTTTGGATTTTTCCTCATATTTTTATGTTAGATCTTCTCAATTATATAGGTTACTATGTCTCCTCTTATCTTTGCTCTCACACACCCATGTAAACAACGCCCATACCCTTCTTTGTGTACCTCGGTTTCTTTTACTCCAAGACGTGGATCTTCAGTAAAAGATTGAAATAATAATAAAGCTGATGAACATTTTCTCTGTACAGTTTAATGAGATTTCTGTACCTCCCTTTGTCATCATTTCACGATGATGATAAAAAAGTTTCACTTGGGTACACACAGTCTTGAACAAGCCTGCCTGACCTACCTTTTGGCTGGTTAAGGTCTTTCATGAGAGGCAGGAAGGACTAAGCATTTCAGTTTCTTTTCTTAGCATTCTTCTCTGAAATCCTGGTATTTCTGAAGCCAAGGGGAAGTTGGTAGGTATTTACCACTAATCGTAAAGGTAGTCATCACTCACCTGTGGGGAAAAAAAAAAAAAGGGAGACTATTCTTTTAATTTTATGTGTATTCTATGATAGTTGTGCTCATAGGATGAACAAAATTCAAGTGTTGGTACTGTGAGTGGCTGCTGGAATGCAGATTCCTTCCTCTTTTCAGAAGTTTAATTGCATCAAATGTGCTCACAATGACTTCTGCTCTCATTGTAGCAGTGCTATGCACATCAAGGAATTAGAGCCTCTGTCTTTCATGGTCTTATCAAAAGGTGAGGAGGGGAACAAGCAAAATACATCAGTGAATTTCTCTGCTGACTGAGAATGCTGCTTTTTGGTTGTTTTACACATTAGAGAGGGGAATCACCGAGCACGGTGCAAAAGATCAGAAATTGTAATTTCTACAAAGTGGTATTATATGCATAAATCTTCTGAAAGACAGATACCTTTGGGATATCACAGGCTATAGACTTCTGTGTAATCCATTACCCATGCTGATATAAACCTTTGATTTGTGGGTTTAAACCTGAGGCAGAGTAACCTCATAAATATGCTAATCCACAGTAATCAAGAAAAGTGCTATTGCAAATACAAAATTTTTATTCTGCAGCTCCAACAGCTTTATAGCATGCTCTACATTTATAACAATAAACTTTGGGAAATTACTCTCTTCATGTTTAAGAAAATGCTTTGCCCTTTCCTTGTCATCTCACAATGGGTTTTACACGCATTATTTTGAATGGCATGATCTTTATGCAAAATTCAGGGCATGTTTTGCCTTTTCTAGCCAAGTATTTGATTTCTAAAATGAACACAACATTGCATAAGTTTTGAAAATTCAGCTTTTGTAACCTTATAAAAATTTGATTATAATTTTTATTAGGCTGGAGACCAAGCAGTAGGTCAATTGGTGATTGTCTAGGAAAACCAGCTCTACCGTATATGTAAAAAGATAAAGACTGGGAGAATTTGGAAAACAAAGTCTTATACTTTTTAAGAATAGCACATTTTCTGTTTCTATTATATGTATTTCTACACATACACATAGGCATGAATGTTGTGTAATGCCATGACCATCATATGAAATTCTACAGTTATAGATGAAAAAACAGTTGTAGTTAAAACCCAGTCTTTTCCAGACATAAACAGAAGTTTTCTTTAGGTGATATTTCAGTTTTGCAATACTGATATTTACTTGGTAGATTTTAACTAATCTTATTTCTAATACTTGTCTAAGAAAAATTGAATTGCTTTTAAAATGGAAGGAAAAATAATCAGTCAGTTCTGAAATAATTTATTTCATTAGTTCTTATGAAATTCCTGTAAAAAATGATGACATTCTAGTTTCTGTGATCAGTAATTATGATTTTATTAGGTGCCTGAAAGATTGAAATGTAAACACTGCTAATCTGAGCAATATAGTGTTTTCCAGGGTGTTAGGTTTGTGCTTGCCAGCTAACTGTGTAATGCAGATGTATATCCTTGCATATGTGCTTGATTTTTTTATTAATATAAATTCAGGGTTGATTTTTTTTGGTGACTTGACAGAAAAATAACTTGTTCGCTCTTCACAAAATGAGATTATATTTTGATTTTAGGTTTAAATGTGACATTTTATAGAAACAAGGCTGCTGTCAGCCTCTTTGAAAACAGGGAGTAGCTCAATACATATTCACTTTAAAATCCCTCAGACATTTTAACATGAATCTCAGATATTCTTTTAAGTACATTTGGCTTCGTTGAGTACCTCCCATTAGATTTCTGTGCATGCACTTTCCACAGGTTGCTCCTGCCCAATCTGTAAACATTTCCATTCAAAAAAGGTAGGTGAATGGCTTTGATGCCAACATTCATGGATTGTGCAAACTAAGGAACACAGCAGCCTGTCCTTGTAGAATTTTGGGTGGTGCCTGGCAGGACGGTGGTAGGTGCACATGATGCTGCAGAAGGATTCCCTGAGTCAAGAGTAAGAGAAAGGTGTTTCCATGTTGGTGTGTCAAGTGTAGGTGAAGTGGCTCAGTGCAAATCAGGGATTTTTGTTTCAGCTGCCCCAACAGGAGCTTCTGTCCAACTTGACACAGTACAGCTTGGTGGCTTTTTTATCTTTTTTATTCATTAGGGAGAGCTGAGGTCTTGCAGTGCTGAGTGGTGCGTACTGGAAATTTCAGAAATACTCCAGAATTTCAGTGACTTGGTTTTGGTTTTAACTCTTCCTGTGGGAAGATTTCTGAGCCTCCCTCTGTACTTTACAATAACTGCTGTGAAGTGACCCTTTTGCCTCAGCAAGATGTTCTCAGATTCATCAGGCAACTTTATAAGGTTAAATATAGCCTGTCACAGTAGCATTAACTCTTTTGAGTCCAGTTTCATCCTCTAGGAAATTTTTTGTTTAACAATCTATGTGGATTCTTTAAAATATATAACTCAAAACCACATCCCCTCTCACCGATAATTATAGAACTGTGACTTAAAAATGGGCTGTTTAGTGGTAATGGCTAGGCATTTTCCTGGATCTAAGGACTCTGGAAGAAATCCAAATTGCTTCATCAACTGCAGCCACAGTTTGACAGAGCAATATGATAGTACTGTGCCAGCACCAGCAGATTTAAACTTGCCCTGCTAATTCAATTTTGACACTTATGAAAACATCATATGGGTCTTTTGCATTTGAGGATGTGTCCTTTAGAGACTCTCTTGTGAGAGGAGAAGAAATAGCACTTTAGTTTTGCTTTTTTGATGTGATATTTTTTATTGAACTGTTTTTCCTCAGAAATGAGTGGCACTTTGTGGAGTGAAATTAATCTGTGTGAGCAACTGGTTGGTGTAGAATCACAAACAATGTATAAAGTTAGAGATTTTCTGTGTTTATTTTTTGAATAAATGTAATTTACAGTTTTGACTTATTGTGGTATCCTAGAGCCTTGGTAGTTTGCCAGCTGTTTGAATAGGATTTTCTATTAAGGGCAGGGATTCCTGATGTTTTTCAAGCTCAGCGATTATGCTACATTAAATGAGAATGGAAGTATTACTGCACAGCACCCAGTTAGCTTCTCAGGACCTTTAGATGACTTGATAGCACTGTAAGTTAGAGGACCATGGACTTTTTTTAAGAGAGTCGAAGATGAGCCTGCAGTTATCAGCATCAAGAAATAGAGAAGCAGAAAGGCATCAAGAGTCCATTTTGCTTTAAGAAAGGTCAATATTAAATGTGTTTTGTTTATCAGAAGACCAAGATTCTTGATGTTGAGAAGGAGAGGTTTTGTATGTCAAATGGTACAGCTTTGATATAGGATGACCTTAGGAAATGTGAAGATTGGTGCACAGAAACCCCACACAGTCTGACAAGAAGTGCAAAGTCCTAAACATGGTGGAATTAGCAAACATCAGTTTGAATATTACAATGTGCTCTGATTCCAGTTTAGTCAACACCGAAGTGTGGGGCCTCATTAAGAGAAAATTACCCTCTTTTACTCAGCTCTGGCAGGGCTGGATGAGGAATGAGACTCCAATTTTTGTGTCCCAGTTTAGAAAGGGTATTAGAGAATGTATAGTGAAGTTGAGAGGGTCCAGTTGAAATGCCACGGGGATTTTTAGGGGCCTGAAGCATACAGGCTGGATTGAAGCTGTGGAGTTTGGGCTTGTTTAGTCTGGCAAAGAGACTCCAGTAGCAGGCTACAGTTGCTTGTGGAGTAGTCACAGAGGTGGTGAAGCCAAGTTCTTCTCAATGTAGTTACAGGCAGTAGAACAAGGGGGAGTGGAATCTGCACCTTGGGGGATTCAGACTGAACTTTAGAAAAAACTCAGCGTATTAGCAAATTGAAGCAAGTTTCCTGGAGTGGCTGTGGAATATTCACTCATGGAGGTTTTCAAAACTTACCTGGAAAAAGACACTGTTGACCTGATCTGACGTTGACAGTAGCCTGGCTTTGAGTAGAAAGTTGAACAAGCACGAACTTGGGATGTTTCTTCCAGTCCACAGTTCCGTGCCTCTGTGATGATAACACGTAAGAGCACATTCCGTAACAGGTGCAGCTTTCCCAATGCAAAACTCCTTAATTTATCAAGTCGTAATAAGATGTCAGAAGAAGTCATAACAAGAAAGCTGAAACCTGGTGTTGAAAGGAAAATTCAATTCTAGCAAGTGACAGAAATGGCTTTTCCCTAATGTAGTTTGACGAACAAAACCATATCGTCATGCAATGCTTCTCTTTGTAGTAGAATTTAATCATTCAACTCCATCTGACAAATTCTCTCACTTCATTCCCTTCACTTCTGTATCTTATTTTCCTGCCTGTCCATTTAATCTAGCCAGGCTTTTATAAACCAGAGTTTTAGAAGATGCTGTCTAGAAATCTGCTGTTTCATGCAGTTTTAGGAGATCTCAATCCTCTAAAGATTTATGCCTAAAATAACTTCCCAGTACTATAGGTCTTTTTGTCAATTACTTTAAATCTTTTTTTTTTTTTTTTTTTTTTTTATTTTTATTTTTTAAAAATTTAATTTCCCTCTCATCTATGTATTTTAATTTTTATTCATTCTTTCATTGACTTTAATATTCAATATTTCAATTTCTTAATAATGTCCACATTAATCATTATAAAAATGTAAAATTTTTTTGCAGACTAAATAAAACTCTAAGTTAGAAAATGGTTCCCCTCCCCCAGATTTTCTCCTTCCCTTCATGGAGGTTATTAACTGAGGATTTCTCTGTGTAGTATGTATTTGTTCTTATGTGTACACAAACACAAAATTAAATAAAGGAGTGAAATAGTGGTGTGTGCATATTGAATTTAATAGGCAGAGTCCCTATTAGGTAGGAAAAAAAAAATCAGCTGTTATAACCTTCTTTAGGAATGTCTTTCATCTCACTTGAATACTAAACTAGATTGTCTTTCAGCCTCTCATAACCACAAATAGTGGAAATAATATCCTGTAATTATGACATTGTTTGAGAAATGAAGGGGTGGGTATTTGGATAATCTAGTGTATGCCACCATGAGAGAGAGGACTTCAGCGTGCAGAGATAATTTTGTGGAAGCTGTTTATCAAATCTGGATGTGAAGGCTGTGATTCTGAGTCTGATTTCATTTGTTATCTTTCATTTTCTATTCATGTTATCAGTATGAATGTTTTGTTATCACTAAATCTTATCATCTGGGAGGGCTGTTTGTCAACATCAAACTAAATTCTTTGCAGGCATCAACACAGTAGAAAGCAGTGGGATTCTGCTAGCATATTGCTTCTCAGATCATTTAATCCCAACAAGATGAAATGTTTCTCTTGCCTATTTTATCATTATGTTGTTTTACAGAAATATCCAATCAGTACTGACAAACCGTGGGAGAAATTTATTTCACGTAACATTATTTATATTCCAAGTTTGACATTAGGCCTATAGTCTAACCTAATCACAGTCTCCCTGTGTTGTTAGCAGAGAGAAATGGCAGCTCCACAGGGTAATTCCTTACAAGTTATGAGAGTCCCACATCTATTTCAGAGTCACTCACCTATGAAGTGCCTTCCCATCTCTGATTCCTATAAGCTAACTGACTAATTTTGACTAGGGTCACACATTTGACTAGATTTGACATATTCCACATGACAAAATTGAGATAAATTTCCTTCAAAATTTCTTTTTCAAGTTCTAGGAAAGCCAATATATAAAATAAATATGTGGCCTTTTTGGCCTCCGTGTGATTAATGTTTCCCTTATTTAGACAGAAGTAATTTGTTGGTAAATTTATCCTTTTCTTATCATGTTTTCTTGGAATTTCTGTTTTCCAAAGGTAAAGAAATGCATTTTGTGCTTTGCCTGTTAAATATTTCTTTTGGGAAACTGACAGTTTCCCACTATCCGTCTTTCACTCGTGCAGGTCACTCTTCATAGTTAAACCCTTCTGTGAAAAAAGAGTCAGTACCATTTTTTACTCTCTCTAAAAATACCCTAATATATAACTGTACTTATGATTGGACTTATATTTAAAAAAAAAAATCAGAGTAACTTCCCTTTTCTTTGTTAGTATTGATTATTTAGTAATCATGTATTTATTGAGTTTAAAGGCCTCACCCCACCCTTCCAAAATTATTGTGTAGCACATAGTAATGTCTTTAAAATAGCTTATGCTTAGGCCTCTGCAGTCATATTTCTAAACTTCACAAAAGGTAAGCGTGAAAATTTATTATGTATTTAAATTTTCTGCCATCCCATTTCCAAATTAGCACAGCATTTGATCTTTTCTATTTTCCTTATAAAAAAGAGATACACAAAAATGTTCCTATGGACCCAAATATTTTTCCACAAATGTTTTCCTCAGCTGACTTCTGTATTTGTTGTCTGACATTGCCTCACTCAAAAAGTGTTCTTCAAGAAAGTATAAATGATAGACAGCAAAATATGTTTGCCTTTATGTTCAGTCAATATCTATTTCTTCTGATTCAGTACATACATAGTACCAGTGTGGGAGTGTATAATAGTTTTATCTGAGAAGAAATTAAATTATGGTTTTGATGATACTGAAGGAAGTAATAATTCTGCAGGGTTTAAGTATGCATAATCAACACAGTCCAGGCAGTTTAGTTTGGGTTATGTCTGACCTTATTGCATTATGTTTCCAGGTTTAATAATTAGGCCTTCTGCTAGAGTTTTACCATGTATTTGTTTTAGTTTCTCTTATTTGTTCATTCTTAATTTATTAACAGTGGAAGATGAAAGAATTGTATTAAAGGAAGTATTAGTTGTTTGAGAGCCTGAGCAGATAGAACTTCAGTGGGTAATGTCATGAAATGGAGCGTAGATTAAAATTGCTTTTTGTGTACGCTATTTGAATATATGAAACATTTCAGGGATTAGCTTCCTGTTTACTGCAAATGTGGAGTTTTGATTTAGTGAACTCCACCTGTGCTTAGTTTTCCCTTTCTTTTTCCTTTTGCATGATTGGTTTCATTAGAATTGCAGACAGGGCTTCTTAACAGCTATACTTTTAAACTAAAACACAAAATTCTGAGGGCAAACTTACTATTTCCATATGAAAGATGTCCCTGAGTTAGACTTCCAAGATTATCTCATTTTTGTCGTGGAACAGATCTTGACCTACTGTTCTGTAGGACTCTATTATTGCTGCATGTGATAGTCAAGGTGAACATGAACTGGAGCAATGGCCACAAAAAATGAATCTATCCCTGCAGACATTAACTTTTGAAGCTGGAAAAATCTCAGTGTTCAAAAGTTGTTCCTGTTTCAATAGACCTATTCCATCCATCATTATTCAGTATAAAGTGTATTTCCCACATCATGCATGTAACCAAACATGAAAAATTAAGAAATACCTTGCTTTGAAACATTGGTTGCAATGAATCCTTGTGTGCAGTGCATATTCTGGCATATTCTGCTGGCTGCCTGACTTTTGAATCCTTAATTGGTGTAAAAGATTTGCCAGCAGTCACAATGCTTTGCCTTCCTATTAGGTCATGTCACATAAAGAATGTTGGTTTGTTTGTTTCTTTCGAAAACATACATTTTAAAGACTTATACGTGGCAGGGAAAAAAGGATGGAAATATCTTTTACTTGTTGGAAAAATCCCCACTGTTCATCTATCACTCATCATCTTTTTCTTCATATACCTTTCCATCTCTTAAGACTGTGAGCTGGAATCCATACATAACACATTTGGCTTCAGAATATTTTTGTTCTGTCTCTGAGTTTTTATGGCTCTGTCTTTTAGAGTCTGTATTTAATCTGTATATTGGTGTTACTTTGATCTAAAGGAATACAAGCATAGTTCACTATAAGATTGTACATGAAAATTAAATTTTAATATTTAATAACAACAATAATAGTAGTTCATAATAATTTTCAGATCATCCAGATAAAAATCCAAACAGAAATGTTGATAGAAAAAACACCACTGACAACACTGTTCCTAAAAGTTAAAATGGAGAGACAGATTTTGTAGACTGAAGTTTCTATCTTTTATTAAGCCAAGTGGATACCTCGAAAAGTTAAACTTTCAGACACACAAGTTCTTCTTCATGTCTGATACAGAAGCATCAGACTTTAAAGCTAAATCCAAGTTGGAAGCAATTGCTCAGAGTTTAATTATAGAGCATTTTTCATAAAACACTGAAGTTCTTACCTCTAGGTCCTACTCTTCACAACTCCTGTACAAGATGAACCTTCAGTCTAGGATACAAAAAGTCTTGGCTTTAGCAGAAACGTTAACTTTATGTCACATTACAGTTTCCATGCATGTGCTTATCCCTTCATGTTTCACATGTTATAAACTATCTATCCCTATTTTTTGTTGCAACTTGCTTACCTTATGAACTCATCTTCCTCCCTCACCCTTCCACTCCACACAAGAAAACCACATGAGAAAGATCTGATATATACCCATATCTGTAGCTGCCACATTAATGTCTGTCCTAACTTTTCTTTTAGAAATTAATGCTAGTGAATGAAAGAAT
>JAWWES010000169.1:29151381-29162244 GCA_035583135.1 Lophotriccus pileatus
TACCCATATCTGTAGCTGCCACATTAATGTCTGTCCTAACTTTTCTTTTAGAAATTAATGCTAGTGAATGAAAGAATTAGAATCTGCACCTGAAGCTGTATTTCAAGTAATGTTTTATAGTAGTATAAGTATTCCTGCTTCCATTTTTCAGTGTTAAAGAAGAAGTGTTCTTCCTCTTTCTTCAAGAGAAATAGTTTTATGCTGTAAATTCTGTGGTAACTCGTAGGGGTTATCCTTTGCCATAAAAAATTAGGTTCCACATGGCACTTGGTTCTGTTCTATAGAAAATGATGGAAAGGATATTTATCTTCATCTTCATTTCCAAGAGAAGACGGAGGTACTATTTGTGGGATCCACAAGGTTTTTAGATATTTTGAGGAAACTGAAGGCTACTTAGGCATGATAAAAATTAACAAAGGAGATATTTGTCTTCAGTATCTCTTAAGTCCAAAGTGAAAACCTGGGGTTGAAAGAATTTTTCTTTGTCTTGTTCCTTATCTATGTAGGCACAAGCAAAAAGACAATAACATTCATATCTATATGAAAACCTGATGGAAATAAATCTTTTTAATTGTATTCTGTTTCTTTGTATCAGTCTTAGGTTCCTGATATTTGCTTGCTTCTTTGTGATCTACTTATAATTAAAATATGTATTCTTTTTGTTAACATTCTGTGTTGAAATTAGTCTAAGATGCATGGTACTGTTTCTTCAGAAAATGCTGCAGTTCATCTTTTGAACATAAACTCTAATGTAATTATTAGAAGATGTCTGATTAAAACTGGAAATTACTTCTGGGATGGAACTTTATATTTAACCGTGTTTTTGCTTTAAAGTAGGAATACTTTCAAGAAAATCCCATACAACCAAACAAGCAAGTTTTACAGGCAGGTGTTCTTCCATAGGTTTGCAGACATGAACTCCAGCAAAAGTGCATTGCAGTTATCTTGAGTAGATGACTAGATTAACAGAAGTTGGAAAATGTAAAATCATTCCTTTTGTGTCCATTTTTGTGCAGAAATGATCCATCCCATCTTGAGTTTGGGAATATGCAAATCATTTAATCATTAATAGGTATATAAAATCAATATTTGCTGTGTGTTGAGAAAGGGAAATTAAGGCACCTTAGTTTCTTGGAGGAATTTGAGGTAAAACTTTCCTGATATGACTGTGGTTGGGTTGTGGGTTTTGATTGCAGACTTTCCTTTGACTGTAGTTGTTCCCAGACTCACAGGTGCTGTTAAGGAATTCTGACACTTTGAATGAAAACAATCGAAGTAATGCAAAACCTAAACGGTCCTTCAACAAAGAGTTTTTTATCGGGTCACAAAAGGCAAAGTCTGTGAAAACTGGCATGTTTTTTTCTCCTTGTGTTAGTTCATTATCTGAAGTATGGTACTTGTAAAAAACATTCTGGAAACACCCAGCAGTTAAGTTGAACACCACACAGTGTTTGAAGGAAATTCATCCTGCATCAAAAAATAAAAAATTGAGTTTGGAAAGCTTTTGTTTTTCATACAAGGTATACTTAAGCAATTGTTTATGTTTAATATGTGTTTTATATTGGGCCAAAGAAATCTTCTGGTCTTTTCTCAGATGTTATTTTTTCTGCATAAAATAAAGGTTACATTGCCACTAACAAATATTTTGACAATTTTTTTTCACTCTGTAATTTCTCTGCAACTTTTTTAATATTTTTAGTCCCTAATTTCTCTTCATTTTGGTACATGAGAGTAGCCTCAGTTAAAGTTTCTGGGAATTTAAAATTTCTGCTTATATTGGACAAATATAAAAACATTTGTTAATGAAACTCAAGTACTGAGACAGATTTTTTTTCTCTCTTCTGCTTAATTCCTAAATGCTACTCAGCTTCTTGTCTTCCCACAGGATCCCAGGCCAGAATGTAGATTTTGCTCTGATTCAAGCACAGCAGTCTACTTAACCTATGCACATCTAGGCACATATTCTCTCTAGAGAGGAGACAGATGATAGCACTCTAGGAGTTTAATACACTAAATAATATTCTGATTCCTTTATGAAGTGTCTTTCATGATATTTTGGGCTGAGAAATTTGAAATATTCGCTTCCTGTACTGAATTCCAGAGCTCCTATAATTTTTTTTTTTTTTCATTGCTTGGAATTGTGGAATTAGTGAAGAGAAAGGGAGAATTACATTTCAGAGGATGTGTTTGTGTGCTGGTGCTCCCCATGCTTGTTTCTGAAATGATGCTGTTTACATCCTGTTCCTTCCTTAAGCTTTTAAGTAATCTGATCTATGTTTAGCTGTGTTTGGCTGGCACAAGGCACAGTAACACCATTACAGTACTGAAGTTTACATTTCAGCTTTGCTCTAAAATAAAAAGAGAGGAAAAAAGTAGATTTTTGAGTATCATGAGGTATTATTTCAAAAGTTCATGTCAGCTGTGAAAGGGAATCAGAGTAATTTGGTGTAATTATGAGTCAAGATCAGATCTTAAATGCACAAAGATCTCTAAAAACAACAATTACTTGAATAGACTGTGAATATAGTTAGATAAACACTTTGTATGATTCAAAGCAGAAGATTCTGTATGTCTTCATTTTGATAATTATAGACTGAAAAACTGAGCAAGGCAGGGACTTATGTATATTTGTAGATATGACTTAAATATTAAGTACTGTTCTTAACATTAGCAGAAAGTTATAATAATAATAAGTATAGGCCTTATTGCATGCAAGTGTGAATGTCTGCTTGTGTATGCTCTTTTAGAGATAATTCTTAAATCTTCATGAAAAATTACAGCAAGGAGCTGAACTAATGCATGTTCTGATGAGGCTTTAAGAATGTAGCCCAAAAGAATATTTATTATTTTGTCTTTAAAGTAATTTACTTTGAAACTGGGGTTTTTTTATGCACCAGATTTATCTTTTTTTTTATTAAATTAACACATGCATTAATTTTAATATTACACAATTAAAATTTTTAAAATTTATTCATTTTAAGCACTATATGTTGTTTTTCTTCTCTAAAACCTTGTTTCAGTGTTGTTATTAAAGTGGAAAATGGTGATAGTCAAACCAGTTGACTATAAAGAAGACAATTTATAACAATATGATTTCTTAATATTTTGCATATTGTTTTTATATGGTTTTTCATTATTTTTATTGTTCATTAAACAGATATTTCTATTAACTTTACTTCAGTAAAAAGACTATATTCCATTGTTTGTATTTTGACACCAGCAGAGATATGGGGATTAGTTGCTCATCTCACTTTATGATAAATGCAGGTGTGTGCATGCTAGACTGAAATTACACTTGAAACTAATCATCCACAGAGCCATAAAACCCTGTCCTAAAAAGAGCTGTTGAGTCTGAAAATGTTGTAATTTGCTTCTGTTTTATTTGCAGATTGCCTTCTCACAGCACAACACTATCATGGATCTGGTGCAGTTCTTTGTCACCTTCTTCAGGTAAATTGCTTTTTTGTCTTTTGACTGAAATTGTGCTGATTCTTGACTGTCAAACCTGTGCCTTAACCAGCCTCTGAATCTTGAGAAGGATTCCTTGAGAAGGAAGCCTTCAAGCTGAGTGCCCTAATTTGCATCAGTGGAGGATCCAGGGCATTGCCCTGTAACTACAGGCAGCTGCTGGAATCTTTCATGGATTTCATATTCAGTGGTACAGTCTTCACATTTCATAAAGATCTGTGCTATATATTACAGTGATTAAGAGAAGCCAGCTAAACTCAAACAAGTCATTTATGTGTGTGATTCCTTTATAAACACTTTAAAAGAATTATTGAAAATGATGGCTCTGTTCAATAGCTTATTTTTAATAAAGCACACCAATTCACTACTAATGCTTTCATGTGTTAGAGATGAATTGTGAAAGGCAGTAGGTGATGCCTGAGATTTGGTTGTGGCAGCAATGTAGGAATGGGCTTCCACTGCAAATGGACAACTATTCTGGGATCTGAACAAAACTCCACTGAAAGACTTCTTGAAAGTTCAACTGTCTTATAAAATGTCACAAACTTGAATATACATGGATTAGTTACAGTGCTTTGAAATCTTGCTGTGAAAATGTTCCCCAATAACCATGAAGTGTACACAAAACGTGAACAGTGATAAATACATTCATCAGACTCTCTGTATTTCTAGAACAGCCATGCATTTATTTCACAAGCTCTCAGCACAGCTTTTCTGTTTACTTCAACCACTGTACTCCAAGGAACTGTACCTGATGAATCAGACTTTTAAATACTGTGAGCAGACCAAATTCTGTTTATTGCTGCCACCAAAATGCGCACAGAAATGAGCAGAGCCTAAAGATTTCTGCGCCAAATATATTGGCAAATGAAGAGGGGTTTAGTAGCTGATGTGAAATGCCCCATTTTTCCTCATTCACCAAAAACATGGCAATAAAATGCTGATTGCCTAAAGTTCAGTCTAGTAGAGTTTGGGATTTTAAGTGTTTGGTTGTTGGGATTTTTGGATTTGGGGGTTTTTCCTCTTTTTTTTCTGGGAGGCCAGCAAGATCTAAAAAATTATGCAAACCTTAAAATTAAAACCTCGTCTAGAAGAAACCAAAGGCTGTCCAAGTATGACACAACAGAGGGACCCCATCACAAATAGCAGAGGTAGACTAAAAGCAGTTTGTTTGTGCTCTGTGCCCTAATGCAGCCTTAGAAAAGGTAAACTACAGGCTCTTTGGTGGTGAAGCCATCTCTATGGATACAGTGCATTTCCTCTCCTGGTGTGATTGTCTACCTCATGTGGCTTGTTCTGCGTAAATGCAAACTCATCATGATCCTGATGAAACAAGAGATCTGTCTGCCTGAACAGTAAGCTAATTGGAAACCAAGGCAAATGTAATCCCCCTTGGAGAGAGAAAGACTGTGGGATAGCTGTTGACTATCCTTCCTACCAGTGCCTTTGACTCAGCCCATCTAATTACCTAACCAAGGCTTCCAGCTGGCACTCAGTTGATTAGGGCCTTGCAGCATGGCATTAATAATCCTCCTTTGGAACCTTGTTGCAGAAATGTACTGTGAGTAGTGCATTGCAGTGATCCCAGCAAGGTACAAACCTTGATGATAGGGCACCCTCCAAAGACACATACAAATCAGGCTAAGGTTTCATGGTTGCAATGAGAAATAGAGTGTTTGAGCACAAAAAAAAAAAAAAAAAATTAAAACTATTGGTGTAAGGTTGTATGTTACCCTTCTACAGCTCAGTTGCTATGAAGGCGCCTGTAGTGATAGGTAGGATGTCTAGGAGCTGGAGCTCTCATACTGTGTTTCTAAGAAAAATATAGAAGCAAAAAGAATAAAACAGTTTGCAAAGCAGAACCTGAGAGGGAAAGAGAAGGGAGAGAACTTGAGTTTGTCCTGAATTAAATGACTGCACGAAAAAAGTGATTAATTGCATTGCATTCCCGAGATTAGCTCAGTCCTACTGATTGGCTAACTGGCTCTTTCCAAGGCATGAGCCAGTACCTTCTGGGTATCTTTTTTTTCAGCGTTGTCCCCGTGGACATGGGGTTTTCACAGGTGTTAGATTGCATTGATCCTCCTATCACAAAACCAAACCAATCATGGGTAATATCCCAGTGACAGTCCCAACTCATAACAGCTGTGAGCATGGGATCCTCACTGGCAGCAGAGCTATCAGTCAGTCAGTCTGTCCAGGTAGATGATTGGGATTGATTGTCACTGGACTATCAGTTGCAGTGTGTTGTAAATAAATGGAGGGAAAGTACTTAGGCTGTCCTTAACAGAAAATCAGAATGAAAAGTTTTCAGTCTAGACACCATTAAAACTTTCGGTAGCCATAAAATTGGATGTTATTTCTACAGGATGACTATTCTAAACAACCTGAAGAATAAGTATGACTGAAAATCATAGCAATAACTGATTTATATTTTTTTCACACTAGTGGACAAAGTTGTACCCAAAGGACAGCATCTAAAAGTTCTCTCCTTATTGGTTGATTGTGTTTGAGCCCTTATTTGAAAATTTTGTTTCAAAGATTTGTAGTCTAAAAGAATTATTTTAATAAGGATTGTTTTGTTTGTTTGTTGTTTTGTGTCATTTTAGTTTTGTTTGTTTGTGGGGGGTTGTTTTCCTTTGTTTACTGAGTAGAAATGTGGCATATTATGACTGTGACAAATTATTTTGGTAACAGTAATAACCCAGGTCATATTTACTAGGATTATTGATTGAGAAAATAATTGTGTTTAAAGACAATTTGACTGTGCTTGACAACAAAACATATTTCAACATGCTTTGATAAACATACATTTGCATTTCTCCCATCTAGTATTGTATTTCTCATGTTTCTGAGGATGTGACATAATGCTGTTCACCCTGGCTGCCTAAGCAAAGCAGTAAATAGTTAATTTGACAGCAACAACTTTTCAACAACCATTCAAAAGTATAATTTAAAACTGTTAAAATAGGTTTGTGTGTTCCAAACTAAAAGAAGAAATGGACTTTTTACTGCTTGAATCAGAAACATCAAAATAACAAGCATTTTTAGAACTGTCCTGATGTATTAGGATGAACTGCTTTAAAAGTATTGTTCTGGAAGAACTTTATTTAAAACTATACATAAAAGCAAAAGCTCAATGATTAACTCTGCAATTAATGCTTGGTCTACCACAATACTGATACTCTATATCTTAGAACAAAAAAGTTATAGAAATAAAAGTTATACTGAAAAAATAAGCAAAATATTCTTGAAGCTGTAGTGCTCCAGACCATGATATGAATAGTTAAAAACCCTACCTTATTTAATTTCATTCTCTTTCTCCTGGAAGGTTTCATTGTATCTACTCGTTCAATGACCTTTTCTCTTGAGTAAAAATGCATTCAGTTATGTAAGAGCAGGAACAGGTTCCTAACTGTCTTACAGTTTGGCATCTGTGTTGCTTAACTCAGTGCCTTGAAGACCTTTAGCTGTCACACAAATTGAGAAGTGTGTGACTTCTTTTTTTCCACCTGCTTTGAAGAAGTGCAGATCTCATTAGGAAATTTCACAGGCAGCAAATATGAATGATCATTCTTCTTACACTGAAGAAATGCAGTACCCACAGTTAAAGAAAGTCTGTTCTTGAGTTACCTTGACCAGTAAAACACTTAATATGCTAAAATTTTGAGCTTTTTTCCCCTAAACTATAAGTGCTAAAAACATTTTTATGTTTTCTAGTCCTACATATATAGGTTTAGCTGAGCAGGTGCCAGAACATTTTTTGGCATTGCATAAGGGTATAAGAGGTAGCTTTATTTTCTGAGAACATTATTTGTTTTTTTCTTTAGGTCCTGTTTTATTGTGCATAAAAATCGACTGTTAAATAATTGTTATTTTTTATAATATATGATTCGAGTAAATCCAGAATTGAGAGCCAATAAACACTCGATTTCTTAACATGCTTTTAAATAAAACTTTAACAGTATAACAAAATTTATAACAGTACTCATGCATTTCTTGAAAAATTATTTGTGTCAATAATCTTAAGCAGGACTTTTGGTAAGAAATGTGTTTTTAGCTCATAATCAGAAACCAGACAAGCATGAAATCAGTGCAGATGACAAAGGTTAGCTGTTAATATACTTTTGATAGGAAATGATATGCATCTGCTATTGTCATAACTACTTGTTTAAAGCCTGTTTCAAATACATGGTACCAACTCCACTTATCTCTGAGTGCTCCCAGAACTGTTCCTTCTGCTGTCTCTGGAACTTTGGGTGGAGCTGGCAACAGTGGATTTTATATCTGAATGGAGCACTGTACTTCAGTCGCTTCTATAACATGTCTCCTTATGATTATGAATTAGAGAATGCAAAATTTTTAATAAGTAGAGCACTGTTAAATAATATGGATAGTTTGGAAGTTTGTTTTCTGTGTGCTTTTAGAACTTCTGTAAAAATTTATGGTCATTTAGGATCAGGGGTGCATTCTTTCTGAGAAATCTTTCTGTGAGCACTATAAGTGAGAGAAAACAACAATGTTTATTGCAGGAGGAGGAGATGGGCATTTTGGTAAGGACAAGCATGAGCTACAATAGGAATTTCAGCAGATACTGAAGAACCAGGTTTATTAAACCCATAAACCCTGTGTGCCCAAGTCTCTGAACAGTCCCTTCAGTCGTGCTTCCTGCGGTGGGACTGGTGGCTGCATTTCAGGGGGTTGTGTCAGAGCTCCTCAGAGCTGCAGAGCTTGAGTCTGCTGTTCTGGGTGTAAATTTGCTTTGCTTTCTATGCCTGGCTTCATGTTCTATTTTTGTTAAAATGAAGGATGATAAATTAGTGCTAGATTTTGGCATGCTTATCTTCATGAGATCACATACTGATCTCCATAAGAAGGACAAAACACAGTGTGTCAGGATCAGATCTCATCCACCATGGCTGTGTCCTCAGAAAATGTAGGAGTCTTATAAATCTAAATTAGAATATTTTATGATAACATGAAAATCAAGTTATCTTAGCAAAATGGATTTTACATTTGGGGCTAGAATAAAATTGATTTTTACTCAGTGATGCATTAAACAGTTTTCACCTCACTTAGAAGCAAATAGTTGTTTGACTTCCCCTGGGACAAGCATGTCTATACTTTGGTGGATAATCTTGAGTAGGGTTTCCTTTTCTTAAATGTTTGTTTTGAAATGTTGAATGTAGCTTTACGTCTTCCACTCTCTGAATCACAGAGAATCTTTGTCACCGCTGTAGAGTTATTTGATAGATTCATATTTCCTGAGAGGGCGGCCACTGTTATCGGCCTGCAGGTAAAGGAGGTTCCCCAGTACCATTGGATCAGCTCTCTTCAAAACAAGGGATGAGTCATTTAATCCATCAGCGAACAGACCTGTATTCTATTATTTTGTTCTTGTTTTATTTCTTTCTGTGTTTTTGCTTTGAGTCATTTGGAGTGCGTGTGAGTGCACTAGAGCTTGTCATATTTTGATTTCAACAGACATTGTTTCTCAAAATATGAAACAGTTGCTCAGACATCTGAAGGTGACCTATGTTCTTGCTTGATGTGAAACAGGTGTGGCCTTTTCCTTCCTTCAAGTAGGTGCATTTAAATTTTTGAATTCTCACTTCCTTCCTGTATCAAATACAGTAAGTGAGAGCTGTCTGTTCTGCCTCCTGAAGTGCTCAGTCCCAATTTCTGCTCGGTTCATAATGACTAGAAATAACTTCTGGAATTGCTTAAGTGCAGAGGGTAGTTGTAGGGTGAAGACTTGTGTAAGAGTACAAAGATTTGAAAGAATTTTTTCCCCCTAGTCTTTTTTAGAGAGAGAAAAAAGAGAAAATCTTAAATTGTGCTCTTCATCGTGTGTGATGCTGTAGCCTAGCACTCCAAAAACCATCTTGTCACCACTTCTTTTATAAAATCTCATTGGAACCAAAACTGCACTTCTGTGGTAGTATTCACCACAGAGATCTCCAAAGGTGGCGCCTGAAACACACTTCTCAAGACCCTGATGAAAACATGTATTTTTTTAAGACTCAGTGCTTTGTGGGCTCCCTTACTCTGAGACACCTCTGGAATGTTCTCCTTTCAGGGACGTGTCTTTTTACAGCTGCATTATATTTTTTATCCTAAGAAGCATCATAGATAATTCACACTGTGTTTGTTTTGGTTTCCTACATTTCATATTATATTTTCCTAAATCCGATTAGTCCATTTTTTTCTTACACTGAAAGAACATTGGCGCTCGCAGCTATTTTTCTTCTAGACTCCTTAATCCTGGCCACTTTTTTTTTTTAATGAAACTCCAGTCCACCATGCTTTAAACAAAAGAACTAGAACAGGTTTTCATCTGTGATAAATGGGCTTCAAATTTTGCTTTTGTCATTTTAATTCCAAAGAGAAAGAATTCAGTTTTCTGATGACACGCGCCAGTTGCAAAGTTAAAGTCAGAAATCTCGTTTCCAGACGTGAGTATCCAGTGAAGTGAGGTGATATCTGATGAAGGAAAATAATGTCAAAAAAAGTAAAGGAAGTAACAAATATTAGTGTTTTCCTTCAGGCAGTAATGTCATTGGCCATTACAGCAAGTGACAAGCAGCTTTGTCAAGCGCTGTGCCAGCCTGTCTCTGCAGATGTGGTCGGTGTGGCATGTTGGGAATGAGTGACATCGAAGAAATGAGCAATCTGTTTATGGCAGCAGAGAAGTATTCAGGGTCCCTCTGTTCAGTTGCAATAAATCACAGAAAGAGAGAAAAGAGAGTGCCAAACTCTGTGTTATGATGTGATTTTTATAGGTGCTAAAATATCTAATTATTAATTTTGAGAAGAGACATCTGAATTCAAAGGAATTAATCTAATAAGCTTTGTTTACTGGGATGCTAATAAAAATATTCCAGTCAATGTTCCTGGTACCAAATGAAGCACTTTGTGTGGAAGGTTGTGTGGGGTTTTTTGATTTATCTCTTGGGATAATCTATTTAAGTTTTTAATCTGAATTTATTCTGCATATGTGGCCCAATGTATTCTATGTCATAGTTGTTTTTCTATGTTTTCTGTAATTTTTTGTGATAGTTCGGGAAAACACTTGAAAGTTTCAAAATTATATTTCTTTTCTTATGTGTTTTGAGTTTTATCAGTTGAAAGTCTCAATATCAGATTGAGGAGAATTGAGTTTTGTACTCTTTATCCAGTACAATTAGAGAATTTTTTTGTGTTTTTCTTGAGTGATTCTTCTTTGGCCTGGATACCTAAAAATCCTCTGTCTGTTTTCAGGAAAATTCCATATTAATAGAGCCTTAATAAGGAATGTTATGATTTTTTTTTTACACCTACCCCTTCAAATATATTAACCTCTTTGGAAAAAACATTGGAAATGTTACATAATGAAGAGAAAAGTATTTTAGCAAT
>JAWWES010000169.1:29162344-29189983 GCA_035583135.1 Lophotriccus pileatus
AATCTGTTGATTATATTTGAGTCTATTATGCTAAACAGTGCTGACATGATATGTGACTTTCTAAATCCATTTTATGTTTCTGTGATTTATTATCAAAGAATAACAGCTTCACTAGAGAGTGCAGTGGAAGACAAGAACGAGGGGAAAACATTAAAAAAATGAAATAATGTGAATCTTTTGTTTTGGAAGGCTGCTGAAATTTGGCACTGGTGACAGTTCTTCTTCCTCAAATTCACTAATTGACAGTAATTAGAATAAAAGTGTCTTGTCCCCCCCCATTTCCCCATAAATTCTGAATTAGCATAAATCAGCAAAACCATTTTGAAAAAGCTGAAGTGAAAACAGAACTATTTTGAAATAGAAACAATATGTTCGATTTCTAATGGTTCTGGAAACCTGCTGCAGAAAATATTGAATTCTGTATTTCATAATTTGTCCACAGATTCAACGGACATAAATTAGTTTTATTTTCTTTTTAGATCTGAGTTGGTTTACTTTACATACAACATCACTTGTTGAGAGAAATATAGAGTATTTCACCCATGAAGGGCAAACCCATAAAATTGTATGAAATATGAAAGTCTTTCCCATGAGTAAAAGAAACATAATCACACTTTATGGGTGTGATGTTCTATTTATTCTTTGGAGATTAATTTCAGTTTACGTGAGATTAAACCCCTTTGATTGTAAATCTTTTTTATTTGCTTCTTTAAAGAGGTGAAAGGAAGAACTACTGAGAGTTAAAGTTCACATCTAGAGCTTTATTGCCTAATATATTTCAGAGTCCTTTTACATGTTTCACTTTAGTCTGATATTGTATTGGCAGGATTAAATGGGAATGTTGGTTTTCTGGATAGCATCTTGATGTAGACTGTATCCATTTTTCCTTTTTAGTTGTATATAGGCTGTTTGTATAACTGAACATTCATTCATACTTTACTGCAGTAGCTTCTGGTATGGCTTGTGGTACATTTAAAATGAAAACACAACTTTATGTATATACACATGAATAATGTATGTAGGAAAATAGAAATATAAAATATGTATGTGTGCATTTATATAGTTGCTTTTTAATAATTATTTTCTTTAATAAGATTATTTAGTATCCCCCTTCATTCTCTATAAGATTTTGGTATATGAAAAAAAAATCAATACTTTTTTCATAGTAATTTTCCCTACAAATTACAGGTTCCCCATTCAAACATTTCTTTCTTCCTTACTTTCCAGAGGATGTTTCATTGCAAAGGAAAGATCAATAAACCCAGGTTTTACAGAGACAGTTGTCAGAGATGATTTTAAACTATTATAGGAGTTTATGACTCAGGAGTGGAAGGATTAAGTTGCTTTTTTGGATTCAATAGATATTAATCATTTTACATGAACATAGTAGCTGTTCTTAGTAATAAACCAGTATGTATTATATTGATATTTCATTGCCACTGCACAGTTTAAAACATAATTTATATAAAATGCAGTTGACATCATTGCTACTTCAATCTCTCTGTTTTCTGTTATGCATTCAGAGTTTAAATTGGGGAGCTTTATCAATACCATTATTGATTTTTAGTTTATAATTTTATTTAATTTTGCTCGTGTTCCTCAACAAAACTATTTTTGTTACATTTCTAATAGTCATTAAAAAGCGCTGCTCTAGAGGCTTAGAGCATGCTTTTGGCAGTGTCTTGGTTTCAAGGCTCATTTCCTTTTCGTGTATTTCTTTTAAGTGATGTATTGCAGTCCAAAAGTCCTGGGCTGTATCAGCACAGTGGTCCTGTGGAAACCACTCAGAAAGCTCCATAGCACAGGGGTGCTACTTCCCTTTGCCCATGACCATCCTTCTGTCCCCTGTGCAGTGTTAAAGATCTCCAGTGCTAAAACCAGTCTCAAAAGAGAAAGGCTGCTCCCATCACAAACATTTACCGCAGTCAGTGGGGCCCTGTAAGGCAACAAGCACCTTTTGCTACAAGAGATCTTCCTCACTTCCCAAACAAGTTACACCTCACATGCAAAAGAATTGGAGAGCCTCAGGCTGGGGTTTTAAACCTTTGTTTACACTTTATTGTGCACACAGGCAATGCATGGTGCTGCTAAGTGTGGGTGCCTGGGTGAATCCATGAATGCCTACCATGAATACTGTGCTGCCCCACAGTGTCCAGGTGGTTTTGGTAGAAGTACTTGAGTAGAGGCAGCTCACAGACTTGTCTTTGATTTTTGTTGTTATTTATTTTTCTGCTCACCTAAGTAGTAAAATTATCATATTCTAAAAGTCCCATTCTTCTCCTATAGTACCTACATTATTTTATTATATTTTATTTTTATATGTATCAAATGTATATTACATATATTTTCCACAGGTATACTGGACATTTTTTTGAGTGGAGTTGAAGTGAGTATACATAAATGGTCCAGGCTTCTGGGATGCAAACTTCTTGGATGTTTTAGAAAATAGTATAATTGGGATAATTCAGTCTTACCTTGTGGTATTTGAGAAGATTGAGCATGTAGCCATATATGAGATGATTTCTTAAAGGGGCTTTACTTTGAATATTTTTTAGGATCCAGCTGTAACACAGGTCACAGGCTATGAGGAATGATGTTTGGGTCAGATACTGCTAGAGGATATAAAATTCCGCACCCACCAGAGTACTACTGATTCAAAAATGTAATTGCAAGTTCTGAGATTTAGGCACTATCATTTTTAAAAAACATCCTTTAAGAACTTTTGCTCACTTTTGAGTGTGCCCTTCAGTGGCCAGTGTAGCGATCCAGTTCTGTGATATCTGTGAAGATCAATGGTCAGAGATTTTAGTAGGTTTCTTTAACCTAAGTTAAAACAGCCCTGTGTTTTCCAGGTAATTTTCTTCATAAGACCAGAGAATGAGCTACTTTCTGAGGAATTCCTGTACAGTCTTCCTGCCATAGTCAATAACAGTCCTGCAAGATGGCAGTAAATTTTCATCTTCATATCCATCTACTGTGTGGAAGATGAAATTCTGTAGAAAGATCTGTTATGCTGGTCTGCCAAACTGCTTTCCTTCACAAAAACATCTAATCTTTCTTGTTCTAATGCACAGAAAACCAGGGATTTATTACACAAGAGTAGGGTTCCCCCTAGCCCATTGTGTCTGAAATCATGTTATTTATAAAGCTTGAGATCATCAGTGATCAATATCTCATCTGCTGGGGAAAGAGAATGTGTTGTCTTACTTTCTGAATTTTTACTCAGCAGCCCAAGCGATCTGTCCATGGCTCCAACTCAGCCTTTTTTTCTTCCTTTTATTTTATTCTGAGAATAAGTACCAGTTACATCTGTTTCCAAACAGTTGTGTGTAATTCACAGTTTGTGTGTGATTCTAAGAAGTCAGAGATATTCTGAATACAAGAATTGCAGTATTTTCCTACACCAGGAATAGGAAATGCTTTCAATGTGTCTTCCTGTTCTCCTCAGTTAAAAGAACTGTTCTGATTCTGGGTGCAAGTCTTCACAAATGTTTGATGTTTCCCTGGGGTTTATCAAGTTGTCTGTGGTGATGATACTTGATAGTGTTAGATTGGCCTTGAATAGCACTGTTTTGAAAAGCAGGTATCTAAAATCATTAAAGCCTATTATTTTGCCTTTTTTTTAACTAATACAGCCTTTTTTTCACCTTAGAATAACTTTATGTTAGTTTTTCCTATACCTGCAGAGATGTTCATGGCAATTCCTTTGCTATTCCTTTGTGAACTGCAGAAAAGGGCAAACAGATCAGTTTTGCATATATGAAAGAAAAATGCTTTCACTTGACTCTCCATATATGAATGTATTTTTTAGTTCATGAGCTAAGCTATTTTCATTATACTCTTGTAATGTTTGTAAATCTTTCACTTAAACCCTTGGTCAGTAATTTTATGAACTGTATGTCTGTGCAGATGCTGTTTCTGGTTAATCAGCCGTGACACAGTAAAACAAATCTAACGTGGATATCCTTTTTCTTGCATTCTTACCAAACATAGTATTCTGCTTGGACAACCAGATTAGTAGAAGGCCATATCTTTTTCTTTTTAACTATTGAACAGTTTTTCATAAGGTTGGTAGTTGTGGACATGTGAGAAGTGGATTTTCAAGGCAGTTGTGTGACTTTCATGAGACTCTTCATGCAAGAATTATTTACAGGAATATACGGATTTTCAGGACTGCATCCAAAAATAACATTTTAATCAGTCATCTGGATAAGAAGAATTATCCATGTAATTAGTTTCAAATGAACTTGAAAGGTGTTGCTTAACTGGTGTGAATTCCATTTGAGCACAAATAAATAAATACAAATTTGCATTTAAATGATTTTCTGGTAATACTTGAAGATTTAAATACCATCATAGGTAGTTTACTTCATATTCAGGCATTTCTTTCACTTAGCTCTGGCCTTCCAAACTGCAGAGTGCTGGAACCCTATGTATGGCTTTTGGATTATAAGGTTCAGATTTGAATTTGATTTCCCTTGGATTCCTTTACCTCATAAAGAAACTGCAGGGGAAAAGTTGAAACTCGGGAACTGCTGCTTTGTTAAAACAGCAGGCGCAGGAAAAATCTGACTCAGAATAGAACAGAGATCCAGGCTGATGGAAAAAGTCCTGCCATATTTAAGGATATGCAGCAATGAAATATTTGTGGCTGAAGAGGGAAAGATTGCAGCTATTAGCTGATCACTCCAGAAAATGGAGTGTGGGAGCCAGTGCATGCAGCTGCTGATGCTGGTAGTATTTCTCCTGAGTAGCAAGAATAAGAGAGGGATATTCCTGAATCACCTCAGTGGCAATGTTGGCTTAGCTGGCAGTGCCTTTCCGAGGCTGTGCTAGCCAGCAAGAGCTCTCTTAGACCGGGAATTCAGGAGTACTGGCTGATATGTCTTGGCTCTGCAGCCAAGATTTATTTCCCTGACCCCACACAGTGCATTTATCATGAACTGGAAGTTACACATCCTACTTCTTTGCTAGCTCAGACTACTTTCCTCTAAGTCTTTACACATTTTAATTCATAATTATAACACTTAATTCCGAGAATTACTAATCAGTGAAACAGTCCCACTTATAATGATGTTTATAAAACTTTATGATTTGGAGCAATTTAATTAATCATTAAAAATTTAAAAAAAAAAATTCTACTGCTGTCGCACATTTCAGACTCTTAATATTATGTTTACAGTGCTTTGTGCTTCAGATAATCCTGCTGAAATCTTCAGAGCTGCTTGCCATGTGTATAGTAGTTAACACAAGGATGGCTGAACCCAGCACATCATAATCATAAACACAATGTTCTTGTCAAACACAATGAGAGAAATCAATGGCTGTGACAATAATTGCTATTTGAAGTCATGGTGTTAGAAAAATAATTGTTCAATTATTTTTATTTTAGAATTGTGCTTGCTTTATAACATATCAATTAAAATGTGCTCTATTTGCCAATAAAAAGATAGTAAATAATGTGTTAGGAAAGCAGTTCTTAGAAAAGCAGTTAATGTGATCTGTTAGGAAACTTTTGCAGTATTAATTTAAAAGCATTAATGTAGGTATGACACAACTACTAATGTGTCTACATTAAAAAGATTTTTATCATAAATTTGTTTTACTGAATGTGATGAATTGTTGCTCATGTTTAAAAATATCGTATTTTGAAGGAGAAACATTAATACAGTGTAGGGCCACTGTTTAGATTGCTGATTGAGGAACTGTACATTTTTATGCCCTTGTAAAATAAAGTGATGTCAGTGGGCATGTGGTTTGTGGATCTACAGGGATATTTAACTATTGGCACAGCAAGATTCAAGTAATTAAGCAATAGTTGGCTTAATGGCCAAACTCCTGTCTTCATAAGACTTGAAGCTTTTAAAATATGTCTAAACATACACGTGTGGGCAGTAAATGAGTCTGTTATGCGCCTAAATAAATTTTGTGAAAGTAATTTTGGGTGCTTATGTGTCTGTTCGGGAGCAGTGTGGACAAATAGAAGATCACCTGTTGAGTAAAATGGTGCTGAGGGCCTGACACCCACACAATGCATCATGTCTTTTGGTTTGGTTTGGTTTTTTTGGTTTTTTTTTTGCATTGAACTACCTCTGGTTTAGCTTCATGAATTGAAAGCCCATTTGGGTCTGGAGTGCAGATTGCACATCTTCCATCTTCCAGTTGATCTTCTGCATCATGAGCTCCAAGATTGTTCCACAGGGGCAACCACGGGCTTGTTTAGAAGTCCACTCCAGCTCCACACTAAACCAGCAATGCAGGCACTGCCCTACAGAAGGTCATGTCTGTCACACGTGTTTGAGCACAGTGACAGTTGAACAGCCCACAGAACAGTCTTGACAAACTGTGCTGGCCCAAACATGCTGCTCCCAGGGTGGGCTTAACCAGGGATAGCTTAGGGATGCTGCCTCACACTGAGCTGTGTGCTGATGCTGTGCCTTGTCCTCTTGTCATGAGATGAGTAAATGTGATGGGTGCTTAAAGTAGAATCTTTCATAATTTTTCATTTTAGTTTCAAGTATACTAAAGTGAAGGTAAAGCTTGAGAAAGTATTTGCTTTCATTCAGTGTGGAAATTTATATTGAACTATTATGCAAATGAGTGGCTTAAATAAAATCATAGGAACAACAATTATGCATGAATGTGTACATGCTTTTTTTTCCTTAGATTTTAATTTTTCTTTGCATGTTAAATAATAAGAGAATGAGAAAAGAAATAACAAAGGACGGCAGATTTTGTTTTGTTCTGTTTGCCTCCCATTTACAATGCTGGTCGCTAAAGTACTTATATTTAGTTCAGAAAATAGCTCCTTTCACATCACTGCAAAAAATAGGTAAATTATTTCACTTTAACACAATTGCTATTTTCATACAATAAGTAACTTACAGGCATTAATATATAATGAAAACATGGAATTCTATAGTGTATTTATAATGCATTCATAGAGTTTAAGGCACAAACATTAATTCATCTAGTCTAAACATGCTGACCATTGCATTTCACAGCTTTTCCCCTCTATTTATTCCTGTAATTTGAGTTTCTTTAAAGACCTACAGATTTTATTTCGATTTGCACATACCAAGCAGCAACATACCCTCTAATTTTTTCCACAGTTTTCAGTTTGCCTCCTAAACACACACACGGAAACTCATTTCTCAGTTATGGAAAACGCTGTCCTCTCCTCAGCCAGTTCTGTGAACAGCATTAAATATGCATAAATGTGACTTCTGTAAGTTAAAAACCTACTCTTTACCTTGTAAAAATAGTTATGCAGACAGTAATTATTCCTTGTTATTTTCTCGTCTGTGTTCTATTAAATCAGCATTTCTCTTTTTTGTTCTACGCAGAGCCATTCTGCCTAGTGTAGACCTCCCTGCTCTAGGCCCTGTTGTTCTCTTGCAGCCCTTCCTTGGCCACTTTCCTCTGCTGTATTGGGCATAAAACATGTTCAAGGCATCTTCCTCTTCAGATCATCTGTTCTCTAATTGTTCATTGTCTCCAAAATAATACTAAGATGAAAGCTTTCATTCAGCCTGTAATACAGGCCACTGGTGATGCGTTTCTCATTTTCAAACATGCTTTTTTAGAGCTTCCTTCTATTTTCTTCCGCAGGGTTTGAAAGGGGAACTGTGCAAGACTATGTCATTATCTTCTGGGGGGTTCATTTCTTTGTACTAGAGACTACAAAATTCTGATAATGCTTGGGCTGCTGTGATTTTAAGTGTTTCTTAGCATGACAACTCTCTTATTGGGAAGATTTACATTGATAAATCCAGAAAGTCATTCCCTCTGTACTTTGGGTCAGCATTTCATAAACCATCTGCATTGCAAAGGCATTTATCAATACATCTTTTTGAATGGATATCATGACGAGTCTCTACGGGAGAGTCAGAAATGACTGACAATTTTAATTTTGTACTGTCTTACCATCCATCCATTTTCTATAACTTGAAGTATCTAGTCATTGCAGCATAGTAATTTTTTTTTTCTCAGTATATGTTTGTTTACATCATTTTATGATACAGAAACATTTACGTGCTGCATAAATGTCTTGGTATTGTCTCCCCAGGGAAACTCATACACACTGTAGGCAACTCGCCACTTGATCTTTTTGAAAACTGAAATGATTAGGTTTAAGTCACTGTCAGTAAAAGATTTCCTCCAACATTTGAATATTTATTGTGATTCTTCTCTAGATTCTCACCATGGTTTCCAATCTCCTTTAAAAAATGCAAATACCAGAACTTTAAGAGCAAATCTGATACTGTCAGTTTTGACTCCACATAAACTCATCTCCCAAGTGCTGCTTACTACTGTGCACCTGAGAAAGGCTGTTTTAACCCTTTTTGTTTCAGATCCCAATAGTAAGACATAGGGAATTGGTCATTCACACTGGTCTCTAAACTGTTTTGGGAATTGCTTCATTCCAAGAGGAAAGTAAATCATTTTGCAATGTAAATGAGGCCTGGATTCCTTGTCCTCCTAAGTATAACTTAGCAGTGATTGTGTATTAAAAAAATGAGTAAAAAATTGACCATTGTGCAATCTCTTTATCCTCTGTGCCATTAACCATTATTAACCATTTTCTTTTCGGTCTTTGGGTCATGCACAGACCTCTCAGCTATAATATATTTGTCCTGAGTGCATCTGGAAATTTCCTTTTCTGGTGTTGGTCCCCTTCTGAAAATTCCTATTTTAGCCAATTTTTAGTGCATTTATTTTGCACTGCACTTTATTTTTTTTTTAACCTCTGTCACAAGAAGGAGCTAAGAAGTATTCTGAGGGATTGGAGAGCATCCATCTATACCACTCCTGCCGTTACATTTTTTGCTTGTGATGTTAATGTCTTTATCATGGCTCACTTCAACTCCCTGTTGTTTCAAAGCTGAAAAAAACTTATTTCTACTACCATTTCATTCCCCAGCCATGTTGACGGTATTCCTTTATACCTTTTAAGTTCAGCTTAGTTTTTTTGGAGATGAGGCAATGGTGGCTTCAAGATACAGACATACTATAGATTTATGCCCTGGCATCACAAAGCTTTCTGGTTTGTTCTTTATTCCTTTTCTAATCTCTTTTAACATCCTATTTTCTGTTTTGACTGCCACTAAACATTCAGTTGATATGTTCAAAGAACTATCTGCAATGACTTCAAGACCATTTTCTTGAGTGGTAATTGCTAATTTAGAACCTATCATTGTGTATTTGTAGCTAGTTGTTGATTTTTTTTTTTTCTTGTGCACATTGCCTTCAGTTCACTGGCACTGAATTTCATTCTCTTATTTTATTGCCAAGTCACTCGATATTGTGAGATCCTTTGCAGTCAGCTTTAATTTTTATTGCCCTAAATAAACCAAAGCTATTATCTCACCACAGCCTGGAACCAGGTTAGTTTGACAAAATCTATTTTCCATGTCTTTTTTCTCTTCATTAACATGAATTTTGATTTTTTTTTTCCTTCTGACTATTTATATTTAAGGAAAAAAAAAACCAACAAAAAAAACCCTTAGAAGAAAGTAAAATAATTCTTGCAGGGAAGCGATTAAATAAAAGTCACATTTTCAGTGCTGTGATTTCCAATGATTTACAGTATTTTGTGGGTGTGTCTTTCAGGCACTCATTTCTGATTCTGACTTTGCATAGAAACTAATTGATGTTTTGACTGATTACAAGAAAATTCAACCTGTGACCCAGCTCCACTGATGTACAAAGCCCAGAATCAATTTGTCTGAACTCTTTCGACCACAACCATAAATATATTTTATTCTACTAACTTAAAAGAGCTGCAAGAAATTAATAAATGTGCAGGGCAGAATTTTCTGAGGATAGAGATCCAGTTCCTAGTCATAATAAAGCAGTCACATAGTGCAAGGAACTCTTTGTTTCTTGTGTCCAGCTGTCTTGAATGTATTAACCTTTTCCAAATTGCAGAAGCACTGAGTTCGTAATTTCAGAGTTGCTGTTGTTTCCCTAATTTAGTGGTTTTTAGAAGGACTGTAGAGGAGGAGAAAAGTCAAGTGAAGTGACTTACCTTTACTTCATGCACAGAATCCTAATTTATAGCAACATGTCAGCATGCTGATGTTGCCCCTAAGCATCTGTTGCAGTTACTACCTAGGCAGCACAGTATATAGTGCAACTTTCTGCAACTTCTAAAACATTTCTGGGAAATAGAATTGGTAAGTAGTACTTGATTTAAAAAGCTTAAAAGATGTTGCTACAGACCTGTATTTACTCTAGTGGTCAGTGGAGTTTTTTTGTTCTGGACACAAAAAACAAATTCACAGTCAACTCGTACTTGTTTTCAAAGGTGACTGGAGAGAGGGAGACACTGCTGTTGTTTTACACTTATACATAGCACTCCTCTGAACTGTGCTGCTTCAGGAAATCTTGGTATTTCTCATAACAAGAGTAAATTTTGAAGCTTTTTGCAGAAAAAAACAAGTTGTGGGTACGTAGCGTAATTCAATAGTTAAAGGGTTGTATTAATTGAAACCACCGTGTACAGCAGAGGTGCCAACACCACTGAAAGTTCTCATGCAACTGTTAAATCCAGATGATTTTATAAAAAAAAAAGCTGTCTAAAAAGTTAGAAGATCTTCTGAGTGCTTACATTCAGTGTCAGCTTTAGAAGCCTTTTGTCAGTATCCAGAAATTCACTAAAAGAGGTTGAGCTCAATGATCTTTCTACCAAAATACGTTATAGGTTA
The DNA here is from genome assembly GCA_035583135.1 of Lophotriccus pileatus. Taxonomy (NCBI): domain Eukaryota; kingdom Metazoa; phylum Chordata; class Aves; order Passeriformes; family Tyrannidae; genus Lophotriccus; species Lophotriccus pileatus. Next base: position 29,173,054 of record JAWWES010000169.1, read on the forward strand.
AGTGTTACAGTACAAAAATATTGAAGCCAGTGGGAAGGCATATACCCTGTTTGGGAATTGCAGGTGTTAAATATATTTATATATATATATTTTTGATTCTTCTGTTGTGTCTTTGGGACTGTAATGTGGAGATGTCCTTGGAGATGTTTTCCCTGGGCAATACTCATAGAAGTACTCAGTATGATAAAACAGGCCTATTGTCATGTGCAAACCCAGTTCCTCAAACTAATTATAGTCTCTGCACACTTATCGTTCCTGCATCCCAGGAAATTATTCAGAATTTACAAAGTGTGAGAAATATAAATCAGTATCATTTTTTGGGTATACTTCATCCTCTTTTCCCATCTACTAAATGTGGAACTTGCATTGCATGTCTGTTGAGACTCCTGTGGGTATGTGGTCAGTTGTAATGGAGCTTATCCTGTGCTGATGGAGACACGAATAACATTTCCAGGAGACAACTACGGCATTAGAGTTGTGCATTTGCTTTTGACTTTGAACATGGATGTTTGACTTGTTTGTCATCCTGGTAGAGTTTAGTGTTCCTCTGTTTTTGTGTTTGGGTTTTTTTTTTTCTCACGCTTAAATGTCTTTTCGTTACCTTTGATACCATAAAACATAAGCTTTTTCACACCATTGTGTTACAATTATTTTTTTTTCTTTTGTACTTGCAGTTGTTTCTTATCCTTACTGCTGGTAGCTGCTGTCGTTTGGAAAATCAAACAAACCTGTTGGGCTTCTCGACGGAGAGAGGTATCAGTAACTTTATTGTAGTAGCTTTAACTTTCAGAACAAATTGAGAACTTTGATGAACAGTCACACCTCCACTTTCTCCTGTATATGCAATTTAAATATTCTTTTTATACCTCTGACTTTTTATACTGAAGAAGAAAACTTTGTTTCTTTCACCTGCCAAAAATTAGACAAATTGCAGCACTAGGCTGCTAAAAGCTAAATTTTCTTTATGGTGGCATATTTAGAATGGAATAGAATATTTGAGTTGAAAGGATAATCAGAGCTGACCAAAGGTCAAAGCATGGGCATTGTCCAAATAACAGTGTTTTTAACACTGACAGGCTTGGAGTACTGACCACCTGTTCCCGTGTTTGACCACTTGCTCTGTAAATAGATGTTTCTTAATGTCCAATCAAATGCAGCTCTGAACCATTCTCATGCATCCTATCCCTGGATCCCAGGGAGAAGAGATTAGCACCTCTCTCTCCCTGTCCCCTCATCAGAAAGCTTTTTTCCAAACTAGACAACTCCAGGTTTCTTAGCAGCTCCTCATAGGACATTCTTTCCAGCCCTGCCTCCAGCTTTGTTGCCCTCCTCTGGATGCACTTGAGTACCTTCACATCCCTCTTAAATTGTTGGGCTGCCTACAGCACTCAAGGTGAGGCTGCACCAGTGCTGGAGCCCCTCTTTTGACTGGTTGGTTTTGCTGTTTAATGCATCACAACACTCACAATGATCTCAAAATAGTTGTGCAGAAACACTGGTAAGCTGAATGAACAGAGGATCGTAGTGAAGCATTTCAGGCTTCTAGGAATGTATTTAATGTGAATTTATGCTGTGTTTTTATCAACAGTCATTGGACCACCGAGAAGGAGAAAACCCTCTCTGCACAGAGCTTATACTTTCTTTTAGTATCTTTTTTTTTTTTTTTGTAATTGTAATATTTTTTTTAATTCTGAGAAAAATTCTATCTCTATGAATATGAGTAGGTCCATCACTAAAAGTGTGATAGAATGCTGCCCCGTGTATATAGCATGATTTTATACTGATAGTAGTTGTATTTCATTTTGTTCTCATAAATAAGGTCTATAATTTTTAGACAGTGATTTTTCATGCCCTTGAAACTTCTAATCTTGATCATTTTTGGAAAGAGCACTTGCTTAATGAACTGTAATCTTGATTTTCCTTTTCTTTTTTTTTTTTTAAAGGACAATCTTTCATCTACTTAATTATCTCTTCTTAGTATACAGGCACTATGAATGTTTGAATAACTTTTTTTTTTTTTTACTGTACATCTACAGTGAATTTATATATGCTTTAAAGGTGCCAGGTAACTAGCACTTATAATTTTCCTTCACTGAAATTATGGTGTACTAACACCAAGAGTTAGCTTAAACTGGTGCTACAAAGAGAAAGGTATATTATCAGCACTTATTTCCTTTAGGTATTTTTTGAATTCATATGAATATTTTTAAGCATTTTCAACCTCTAAGGGCTAATGCTCATCTGTTTGTTATTACTTGCAAAATACAGATAAAAGTTACTTTAAACTACAGTATTCTGTTCAACTTATTAATATTTCATTCAAATTTGTCTCAATACTTAGTTCTATGCAAAATTGTATTGTGATGGAATGTAGTTATTCATTGATTTAATCTCTCATGTTAATGAGGTTGTTTTATTCATGCATTTAAGAACAAACACAAACACGCCCGTTTACAGACCTAGAGAGTCAAGTCTGTTTTCTATAGTTTCTCTCCTGTATTTTTGAAATGTATTTTTAATGCTGTCTCTAGGCATCACCTGATAAAGAACACATTCTCATATAAAAATTTCTTGAAGTTTTACAAGATTTATTCTCTGAATGTCACCAAAAAGCATTTCTAAGACTATATGAAAGTTCATATAAGCTGGTTGATAAATGCAACATTACCATAAATCAAGTTCTTCAGAAAAGCAAAACAGAAAGACAAACTTGGCAAGGGTATTAAAACTCTCAGAAGTTCATGCTTGGTTCTGACCTTTGGCTTTCCTTGAGCATAACTCGAGAAACTTTGTTTTCTCTCATAGCTAGAATGTGGTAGCATTATGAATTAATTGTAAATGTTTAAGACATTCTTTATTTTCATTCTGGTGTTGCACATCAGCTGCAGTACATGTCAAGTACAAGTTCTTGATAACATTTCACATGTTTCCTTTAATGGAGCTCAGAAAACTTATTCTAATATGGAGCCATATTTATAAGATTTTCAATTAAGTGATACAGATAATTTGTATGAATAACATATAAATAGAGGCAATCTATTGTTGAAAAGATTTCTGAAGTATCTACTTTTAAAGCCCATGATCTGGCAGATGAGTTTTTCATCTTTTTCATCATTCATGAAACACAAGAATGTTTGATTTTTTAGATTTTACCCTCAGTAAGGACACAAACTACAGTAAGAAGTGAAATATAACAAGAACACAAACCAATATAGAAAAGCATGCTGTTAATAGCTGTGCATCCATTTATTGTTCCTCCTAGTCTGTTTTCCCCTAAAGGAGGAGGAACGTTACTATCCAGTTCTTGCGATCTGTTAGTAATGAATTTCATCAGGTTGTTGAGGTAAGCCAATACTCTTTTGAAGATTTGTAGAATCATATGTGCAGCTGAAAATTCAGAACCTTGTGCTGTTTTGCCCTGTGATTAATGCTTGGCTACATTAATGGTTCCAAATTGAAAGCAGCACAGCCTCAATCCAATGCAAAGCAAGAGCAAGTTGTTTGCATTGTGTACTGGGGGTGTCTCAATTTTCCCAGTAATTTAGAAATTTTCTCTCCAGTTTCTTTCCTAATTCCTTGGTCATTCAACAAATATTTGCAGAACACTGCCCAAATCTTACTGAGTGATTCTAGTTTAGGCTCTATTATCTGTATATGTAAGAAACTGTAACATGTACATACATACATGTGTATATATGAAAATAAATATGTAGATAGTCTTCCAAAATACTTTAACTGATGTTTGTCAATACTGAATTTAACTCCCCTTTCCCCATAGCTATTGGTCTTTCAATTGATTTAATTGAAATAATTTCCCCCTAAGTCAATCCCTTGAGTTTTGGTAATTTTTTTTTTTTTTTTTTTTTTTACTTATAAGAAAATTTTTGTTCTAATTATTTTCTTTCCTACATTGCTGTTATCTTAAGATATACTTTATCTAAGGCTTTTTGAACATCTATATTTATACTTTAACTCCTGGATGAGCTTCTCTTCTTCTCTCCTGCCTTCTGAAAGGGCAAGAGACAGCAGATAGACTCTGTCTTACCTTATACCATCAAAGTTATTCACCTTTTGCATTGAGGGAAAATGGAAAGTATCATTCTTTTATTTTATAGCTCCAAAAAGATCAATGAAACTTTGAGCAGGTGAACATGAACAGCCTCCTGCCTGGCATCCCTCCCATGGACCTGTGTCATTTTAAAAAAGGTTTTTAAGAAAGGCTGAAGTAAGATAGTGGAATATTGCTCATCTGAGAGAGCTTGATCCTCAAAAGGAATAATAAATTATATGATGAGGTGATTTCCAAAGCATAATTCTTATAGCACTATCTTTCTTGATAAGAACAAACAAACAAACCAAAACAGAAGGAACTTGGAACATTCATAACAGAGCAGGATAAAATTTACAGGTAAGCATGGAAATTCATGCAGGAGTAGAAAAAGGACAAGATATATCTGTGTGTCAAAGAAGTTAAAGGAGTTCCTAAGTATTGCAAAGTTTAAGAATAGCAAAGCATTTTGTATAAGAGTCCTACACTGTGTTAAAAGATCAGATATGTACTCTAGGTTTTAATCTCCCATTCTTCTTTTCCCTCCCAAGACTCACAAATCTTTCTACTAGTACGTTTCTCAGTAAAATCTGACTTGTTAGTTCACTGGATGAAAAACAGAGAGCTGTCATTTTCTCCCAAATGATTTGTTGAGCCTCTTGCATTTTATACCCTGAATTCACCCAAGAGCCCATCCATGAAGCTTCAATCTGACTCTGCTTTCCTCCTTTGTACAAGAAAAGATATATCAGCCAGTTTGCCAAATCAGAAAATTGAAGAAAATAGTATTTGTTTTCCATGCATGTTTCATACCTAAAGTATTCATTCAATCTTCTGTTGAGAATGAGTACAAGAGAATCTGTTCATAGATCATTTTCCTGAAAAGCTTGATATGTTGCCTGCCAGATTTGTAGTGGCTCAAAGGTTTTGTCTCATGAACTTCTTCTGATTGAAAGATACTGCACTGCAGATAAACTTTGCATCCAAATGATTTCTTTTATGACAGTGTGTTGAGGTTTTCTTTTTGCTGGATTACACTGAGGCCGCTAACAAACTCATGCAATGAACAGTTTCAACTAGACCAGGTTGCTCAGAGCCCCATCCAACCTGATCATGAATGTTCCCAGGAATGGGGCATCCACCACCTCTCTGGACAAGCTGTTCTTGTGATTCACCACCCACATTATAAAAAATATTTTCCTTATATCTGGTCTGAAATACATATTTGTGTCTATTGGATCAGTTAATTAGTTAAAACATGGCTGAACTTTTTTTTTTAATATTGAAAATAGCTTTTTTGCACATTATTATAATTACACACTACAAAAATATTACATATCAAAAAGATTACTTATATTCTTATGTCCTCTATAAGTCTCTTGAGCAATGAGGAGGTAATGCATGGTTGCACATTTATGTAAAAATGTTTGGAAGCATGGTATTGTGTGTGTAAAGTGCCTGCCTAACTTTAAAGGTTAATATCATTCCTTTATTGGAATTTTCATATTTATATATAGCATTTTACTGTACAGTCAGCTGTGCACCATTTGCCTGTCTGAAAGATTAGCATATACAAACATAAGACCATGGAATTATAGAAAATGCTTGCTTTATACAGTGTGTCGGTGCCACGCAACTTATTGCTTCATTTTATTTATTAAGCTTATGTTTGATAAAAAAAACTCAAACCAATTTTCTAGCCTTAATTTTAATATCAAGGTAGTTTTATTCTCTTAAATATTCAAATGTTCTTAAAAATACACAAATGAAATTGAAGTAGGCTACTTCTTAATAGCAGAAACAGCTCATGTAATAGCTTTAAGCTCATTTCTATGGTAACCCAAATAGAACAAGAAAATTCAGTTATGTTGATAGTACTAATGAATGTAGCCAATATGTGATTTTCAGCTAGAACTTTTTTGCCTTCTATTTGAATGACAATATTTTAAAGTATTCCTTTTAGAAAAGACAATAATGCTTTTGGTGTATACAATATTGTTTAGGGAATGCAACACATTTACTTTAGCAATATTAATGCACCCAGAATATAGTGTGTCCTTGACCAACAACCAAAGGAGCAAAAGGAATACTTTGGTTCATCTGTATGTTTCAATGTGAGGAACCAACCAACAATAGCAAATGGAAGGAAACCAAGAAATATTAATATGCGTAATTAAAGTACCCCAATGTGTAATGTTGTGCATGTGTGTAGGTGTGTAGGATTCTACACTTCATGTTTAAAAGTTGTTAACCTCACAGATAATTTTTCTTTTTTGGTATCTTCTTGTCTGTTGCTTAGCAAATATCTTAAACATCTGTATGTACTTACTCACAGGCTGTGTGAGTAATCCTGCTGAAGTCAAAGAGGCTATTCATAGGACCAGAATCTCAACTTGTTATATTGCTCAAGCTCTTTTGTAATCAATAGAGCCATGACTGCTTATTTCAACTGTAGATCTAGTTTTACTGAGGATAACCGGGGCATTTATTTTAGGCTGACGTTTTCTGCATTCTCTCCAGCCTAAAATTTAGGTTCCTCTCTGAATGAACCTTTCAAGCGATATGCCTAGTTAGTTGACACTAGATCTTGTGTCAAGACTCCCTCTGCAGTCAGTATAAAACACTCTTCCAAATGACAACTTTTCCCACCCAGTTTTCACAGTGTTCAATTTGATACTTGTGTTGATGATATAAATAACCCAATGAGTCAAATCTCCTGTACCGAGAGTTAATCCTTGCTTTAATTTTGTAGAATAAAGGTTGTACTTATAATACTGTCACCTCATAAAAAAGAAAAGGATCTGATTAATTCTTACATTAGTACTGCTCACATCACCCTTGTTCATTGTAAAGAGAAATATTAAATGCTGACAGTGACAGACTCAATATTATATTGGGAAAATTTATTTTGGGAGGTGAGTTAAACAAAGCTGATCTAAAGCAAATTTCTTAAAACATCATATGGTGTATAGAGGCTTACATGACCAATTATCCCAGGAGTAGGGGCGTGAGGCTGAAGAGCCCATCACCATTATTTGTGCCTGTGTATCTCCCGTGAGAGGCATTTATCCCATGCAGTAATCCTAGTTGTCTTGTTTCAACTCTGATTATGAATTGGCAGCTTGAGTAGGAATTCACCATGACCTGACTGACCAGTTAAACCAAGTTTAACCTGTTCTAAAGCCCTGCATATTTTGGGTGATTGCATGGCCTGTGGGGGCAGAGATCTGTTGGAACAGTGTTAAAGTAGTATTTAGACTGAAGGAAATTAACTATTCTAAGAAAATCACAGGGGAGGTGGAGAAAAATGAGAAGCCAAATTGCACATCAAGTGAAACTATTCCTTTGAAAGCCCTACAGCTAGACAATGGAAATCTTGAAGCATGGGATGAATTTGTGATCTGGTTTCCTTTGCAGACCTTCCCTTCCACATATTTAATAGTCACCCGGAAATCATCCTGTCCAAGGGAGAATTGAAGAACATTATATTATACTATACTTAATCTTGTCTCTTGAAGGTGGTCTTTAGAACTCATATAGGTATATAATTTTCTTATATATTGTACTACAGTATTTTTTACCAGGATAATCAGTGGGATTTTTTTTTTTTAATGCTGAAAATTAATCTGTTAGTTGGAAGTAGAGACCTGACTCTTGACTTTAGCTTTTCTGGTGATCAATTCTGGAAGATAAACAAATTAGGCCAAATCAGCCATTCAAGGATGTACAACTGAACTATGAAAATTTGTTCCTACCTCTAGCACTTCTAATCTTTTTTTTTCTTAAATTAAGTACATGCTTTTTGATAGAAGTACATGTAAAGGACACTGGAAATCAGTGTAAATAAAACACCCGGCTTTGTCTAACACAGGTATGTGTTAGCTAAGGTATGAAAGTTTGCTAACAGATCTCTTTCTTCATTCCATGAAAATTCAGAAGGTAAAGAAGAAAACAGGTGACAATAGATTTGAAAACGAAAATTAAGAGCTACTTCTCTTTATTAAAAAAAATAAATTAGGGAAAAGAGACTAAGTAGGTACTTTAATTATATCTACTTATGACCAGAAGAAAAAAATTATTCACTTTTCCTAACGTAATAACCAAAACTCCTTCTTACATTTGCATAGCGTAGTTAGTCTGAAGATTCCCAAAAGGCAATAATCAAAACAAATTAGTTTCATTACATGTAATTCCTGGGATATGCATAGAAGGAAGCTTGGGTGTAGTTGTTACTGCTGATAACAGTACCTTAAAATTAATAGTGGTATTCTGTTCAGTAGAATTTATTATCAAAGTTGAGCTTTCTAAATATTAATATAAAATACTTCTAGAGATAATACTAATGTTATAATGAACTGTATTATTTCCTGCTATCTGCTTAACTCTGGCAAGTGTACTGGGTTAAGTTTTAAAGCTAAAAGAAAGGTAAAAATAAGGTTATTTAAGAGAAAGAGGGAACTGACCCAAATGAAAAAGACTGCCTGAGGCAACTGGCCGCTTGGCAGAGCCTGAGGATGCTTTGAGCTGCATGGTTGGAGAATCTTCCATGAGACTAGTTGTAAAAATAAAAGCATTAGGAGCATTTTTAGCTAACTACCTGTCAGCAAAAAGCTGCAGAAGAGGAGGAAAGCAGTCCTTAGTGGGGCCCTGGGAAGGAGCCAGATACCTTCTTTTGAATTTCTGAGATAAAAAGAGTCATTTGGATTTGTTTTAACGGTGTTAAAGAAATGAGAGTGCTGGATGTGTACTTTGTAAATAAAGAGGATTGCACCAAAATAGATGATTCATTTTTCTCTCTTAAGAAAAACAAAAGAGCAGGTGTTGAATATTGGCCCAAAGTGGTAATACTCTTCTTTACGTTTCTATTTCCTCTGTGTTTGCAGTGTAGTGTCAACTTTTGTCTGCTATTAAAACACAAACAAACCACCCTTTCCTCAAAGCCCTGGCAGAAAGGAGTGGATTTAGATGCAAACCACATAAATGTTACAAGAACTCTACTATGAAAAGAGTGTGAAAAGGTTTGATGATTTACAGTAAGAGCTCTTTGAGGGAAAAATGTACATACTCCTCTGGAGATCCTCCATAGCTTTTCTAAGAGTTTGCAGTAATTTTAGTTGCACTGGGGAGACAACTTCAGCCCACATGCATCACCTGAAACAGGGGAAGCATAAAGGAAACTAAATATGAATTGTCCTTTCTCCAAAGAGCAGGGAATTAACTCGAAGTCGGAGCCTGAAAGACATACATAGCTCCTCTCTATTATTCTGCTTCTCCTTTCTACTTAAAGCTCTGATTATTTACATTTGAATGCTAATCACATATTCTAAAAATGATATTCAATCATGCAAACAATAATTTTTGATTGCTTATAACGTATGGAACATTTGCTCCTGCTTCAACAAACATCCAGCATTTCCTTGCAATTATATGAATTTCTTTTTTTTTCCAGAGCTGATTTTCAGGTACATTTCTGTAAGTGAGCAATTGAGTCGCACTAAGGAGAGATTAATATCATGCCTGAATCTATTTCAAAGTGTTTGCATTTCACTTTGCCCAGTATGGATAGTACTTGCCTTCTAAAATAAGCACATTGACCTTTTTATCTCTTAAAATTAGTGTTGATAATATGCACAGTTATTCTTTCTTAAAAAAAAAATAATTGAAGATACTAATGTTTCTTATATGTGGATGGCTGCCTGCCAAAGCCAGAGCTTTAATAATCAATGCAAAGCAAATGCAATGATCAACGCAACTTGAAATTACATAACCTCACCAACTTGTTTTTTCAGTGCCTGCACTATTAGTTGGTTTACTCTCTCAGCAGAATGTGTTCAGTGCCATCATTATTGCTATCAACGAGCTCTGGGGGGAAATTCTTCACTTTCTGTAGGTATTTGTACATCCAGACATTCGTTGGGGTCATCCCTCTGAGCAAACATTCATTGTGAAGTTCCTCTGGGCACCTTCCAGGCTTCTTCTAGTTCCCTGGACAGCAGGAAATAATAGTAGGTTGATGGTGACAAAATTTGCATAGGTATGCTTATTTCTTGGGGGAACCTGCCAACACAAAGTAGCAGTGGAACCTTAGGTTGGAAAATAAAGCCAACAAAAATAAAACCAACCAAAAATAACTTTAAAAGAAAACATGGTTGTATGAGAGCCTACAAAAAGGTAGAGCAGTTATTCGTTCTCAAGGATATAATGATGCAATGTTTATCCTTCCTGGAGCTATATTTTTTTTATTCCTTCAGCAGTTCACAAACAATAGTTGAGAGTTAGTGTGACCTGATATAAACTAAGCTCATTACATTAATTTTCAACAGATAATTAATAATTAACATATAACCTTTGGCTTTCCTTTAATCTTCAAGTATTGACAGAAGTTGCATAAAAACATACTATGTGTGGAAAAAATGCTTTGAAATGCAAAATTTAATTAAAATTAATGTAATGTTATTTCAGTGCAGTTCTGTAGTAGCAAAAGTACCATAGGGAATATGAATATTTGAACAGACCATTATTTTTATCCATGCTGCTCAAAATTTAAACAAATAATTTCTGGGAAACAATATCATTTGATCATTGGGATTTATTGGATTGAGTGTACCATGGCAGTCAAATTGTGACATCAGTAAATTAGCCTGGACTGCTTTGCCAGTCAATTGACCCACATGCAGTGAACAAAACTAGAAGCACCATGAATCGTGTAGGTTTTTGTGCTTCACACACATTTTGAAAATAACAGTTGATTAGACATTATATCTAAATATCTGTGTTTTCTTAGTTTTTTATGTTTGTGCAGCCATGGTCAGAAGTACTAAGGCAAGCAGAGAATAGAATATCCCATTTAGGAGAAGTTTGGGTTTGGAAGACAAGTATTTGCTTCCTAGTGTTACAGGTGCTCTTCTGCAAATTCTTCACTGCCTGGGCCATCAGTTCCCCATCTGTAGAACAGAGTAAGTTGTACAGGTCATCTTTATATGCTTTTCATTAAAGATGCTGTTGCTATTATTTGGGGGAGCCTGTTCTGATAACTGTTCTGCTTTATTCCCCAATAGTCCTTCTTGTCTCTAGGCAATTTATTTAGGCAGGAAAGATGAGTGAAATGGACACTGAATTGCTTTCTTAATTTTTTCTGTGTGCAGATATATAAACTTATTGTCAAAGAGAGTTTATTATTTTAATGTGTTATATTTCGTACAGGTTTCAATACTTGCTAAAATGCATTGTGAAGGTATGACATATCTCATATGTATTTAATTTTTGGGTTAATTAAAGCCAATCACCCATTTCTTTGGGTTTTATGCTTTCTGAATATGTTAATGATGCACAATGCCAATTCTACATTACTTTTGCCTACCATAATAATTTATGCCTTCACAAAGTTATTTCCAGAATAGTGGAAGCCTGCATGTTACAAAAATACCATACCCACGCATATGTGACACACATGCAAGTTATCAGACACACCACATTTTTACTTAATACCTTAATATTGTTCATTAGTAATATTCCTGAACTTGTCTGCTTCCCTATTCACATGGAAAGCAGGTCCACATTGTTAATGGTGTTAATGACTAAATCGACCATGCATGAAATGTCCAAGCTTCACCTCTGATTAGAACATCCAGTGTGCTGTCAGCTGACAGAAAACAATGAACATAAATCATTTCAGTAGAAAGGGAGGAAAAGAGGAGCCAGCGAATTACAGTCAGAAAGTTCCCGTAAACATCAGTCAACAAAAACTAAGCTGTTTGTAAGCACCTATAAACAAAAAAGATTAAAAGCCCAGATGTTTTGTTGTGAACCAAATCACATGAAAAGAATTGCATAAGTGGAAGTAGTAACTCTAAGACATCTTATTCTTGTGCTCTACTAAGTATGGCCTGAACTGGAGTATTGTGGCCAGTTTAGACATTAGAGTTCAAAAAGGGAAATTTGGAAATGTTCAGAGGAGAGAAATTGGGAAGTATGTCTGTTTATAGTTGCATACTGTAAAAGATCGTGGAGAGATGTGACAACAACATTGAAGATAGGGAATGGATAATGCATTTGTCTGTGTCTGTCATAGAAAGGACAAGAAGCAAAGTGTCCGTGTTGCAGCAAAGAGCATTCAGGTGATACAATAAAAAATAATGAATTACAATGATTAGTAGTGATGTAGTTCTGTAGATTATCGTAGAAATTCCAGGTATTTTGTCACTGAAAGCCTTTGAGAGTGGGGTGGGCCAATATAGGGCAGAAATTATAAGAATGGATATGTCTCTGCAAGGCGGTGGATAGTCTTTGCAGGTCTCTTTTAACTGTATGATCTTATGTTTAAAAAAAAACAACGTTCAGAGAGAGTATTTTATATAGACCAATAATGTTTTTATTTGTCATAGAAACACAAAACACTTTGGTTTGGAACAGATGTTTAAAGGTCATATACTTCAGCTCCTGCTGGGACTCCAGCATGGGCAGGGACACCTTCCACTAGACCAGGTTGCCTAAAGTCCTGTCCAACCTGGCCTTGAGTGTTTCCAGGGATGGGGCAGCCACAACTTCCTTTACACTGACTACTGCAAGATGGTATGACAGCATATTACAGCAGCATATATCTGTAACAGTGCTGTTATAGTACCTGCACTTCCTCATTAAAGACTATTTCAAAATCTGCATTTATTTGATATTTATTCTTTCATTGCAAAACTATGTCCCAAATGACGATAAAGGCAAGTAATTATTCAGAAGTTCAGTTGTTTTTTTGCATTAAAAAGGCTTTTAAGTAGCAGCTTTCTTCTTTCTCATATGCATAAATGCAGCCTTTGATGTTACTGATGTCATGTACCGTGGTTAAAACTTACGAATTCTCAGATACTTGAAAATTAGGGTCAAAATTAGCCCCTCTACCTTTTATGCCATTTGAGTTCATATCCATGGTGTCCATCTAACGGGCTGATTGAGCCACCCTGTGATGTTTTTGCTTTAATTACTATTTGTATTTTTCGATTTTGTGATTTGGGCTGGGTTATTTGTTCTCTACCTGACATCCCTTTCATTGTGTCATTCTGCTAGTTTCTGTGTAAGAGTGGCAAGCAAAGGCAACACAGCTTATTTGAGTTTAAAATTGAAAAGCACACACAGATCAGAAATTGAGCAAGTTTTGTGTGGTTTGGCTTGTTTTTGTTTTGGGATTTTTTTCCCCCATAATACATATTATTCTGATTCTCCTTTAACTGAAGCAGCCTCACCAGTATTTTAAAAGACAGATTTTTGCAACAACTCTTTAGCTCATGTATAGAATTCTTATAAGAGGTAGTATGCTTAATCTTTGTGAGTCATTCTTCTTGCTTTCCTCTATCCTATGACAGATGATTTATCTATCCTACAGATGGACAATACATTGTATTTTCACTACTTTCAGAATGACTGTTATTTTCTGACATGAAGCTAACATAATTTAAGTATGCTTTTTTTCTTTTGTCTAATTACTAATTTACATATAACCTTTGGCTTTCGTCTTGAATCATTGATGGAAATTGCATAGAATCATACAATTTGAGCAAAAATTCTCCCAAAAGCAAATTCTAATTAAAGTTAACACTGTGTTGATTTAGAACATTTGTGTTCTTGAAATACAGTGTCTGGGATATCACCAGTATTTGAATATGCCTTCAGTTTTTCCATATTGTTTGTTGGTTTGGGGTAAAAAATTAGGATCGAGCACAGTATGACACAAAACTAAATTATAGCTTTATTTAATTGCTTTAAATAGTTTTATCAATTGAAGTGCATGCAAGTAGCAAATAAAACACATACATTTTGCTTTCTATTTTTTTAATGTCTACTTACAAGACTGTTATTAATTGGAAATAATGTTATCGTATAAAAACTGTTACCAAACATTTTTTTGACAAAAATATTTCTCTACAGGCTGAAAATCTCACTTGTAGTGGAAGGTAAGCATCTTCATTTAGATAAATTTTTTTTTTGATGGAAGAAGCAAGTATATTTCTAACATAAAAAATAAGGTGATTTAGCTGGATTGCAAGCAAAATAGGACATGAAGAAGTATACTCTATCATCTCAGCAGTAATAGGTTTTTTCTAGTAGTTGATACAGTCAAAATTTCCCTTTCAACCTGTATAAAATCCTCATTCATAGCTAAGACTTACAGAGGAAAGTTTATATCCCTCTATTTTGCTCGCATCCTGTTCAGGTCAGACTGACATCATAATTTTGAAAAGTTTCTGCTATCTTTGAAAGATCTTTCTCTAATCCATGTATTTTGCAGGATGCTATTTCTGTTACCAGTTTGAGCATTGTATTCCCTTTTTCATTGCATCCCAATTCTTAAGCTCTGTAAGTGCCCATTTACTGCACAATCCCACAGCATTCCTGTACAGATATTCATAGTTTATGGGACTTCTCACTCCAAGAGAAAGGGAAGCGTTTTCTGTTTGTGGGTTTGGTTTTTTCCGTTTGTTTCTTCTCCTTTTTGATTCTTACCAACATGAGCTGCAAGATATATCTGTCTCAAAATACTGGCTTTGTTTTTCTCCCCATAATGGAGGGAGGCCTCAGGCAACCAGCTGTCATGCAGCACTTTCCTTGCTATTTGGCTCAGTGTCCTCCAGGTGGGAAAATAGTGTAAGTGTTTACAAATGTTCCATTGATCAGAGATTCAGTTTCTCTTAGGCTTGGTCCTTCAACGGGACTTGGCCCTCTGTTATCAGTTTTGGATGCAGTGAATTCCAAAAGCAGCGTTCGCTGGACTGCCATGCACCAGTTGAAGCAGCTACTTGATGCTGGAGTCTGTCAAAGACATATTGGTGGTATTTGTAGGAAATCATGTGCTTTTTTTATATTTTATATGAGAAACATTGACTTGGTTCACAGATTTGTATCTGTGTGAAAACTCTTGCCTAATTTACTCAGGGCAGTGTTTTCCCTGGACATGATGTTAAGAGGGAGCTTTACCTACTCATCGGTGCCCTCACGTGACTGTCAGACAAAAAAATCAGATACAATAAAGATTTACAAAATGCAGGTAAACAGCCTTCTGAGTAAAGTATTTTAGTTACTGCCATTTAGTTCTGCCTTGTGGGATGAGGTAGCCTGTAATACCACAAACAGAGAGCATATGCCTTTCTCTAGCTTACTGTAATTCCATGGCACAAGTGGGTTATAAGCACATGAGAGATATACAGGCATAACTCCACCTCCATTTGATGCTTTTTCTACATGTCCTAGGAGGCAGACTAAAATTTTAAACAGAGAAAATTGCTAGAAGGGAAATCCTATGGAAGCTATTATTGGATTTCCTATTGATTTAGTGGGGTTAAAACTTTGCCCTTTAAAATTATTTGATTTGCTCTGATCTAGATAGTGTTATGCTCCATCAGTAAATTGCATATAAGCCTTCTAGCAGCTGAAAAAAGTTGAGAAACACAGGTAACAGTACAGTTAAATTTATGGTGGCTTCATATTGAAGCTGTCCTGTACCTGCCCCTGCTGTTACCACCACATCAGGTGGGTGTGATTGCTTTGAAGAATCCAACACAATTTGTAGTTCGCGCCATTCACAAATATTACTTTTGTTTTAAGCAAGGAAAAAAACATATTCCAAAAATAATATTTTTCTTTTTGGATGGCAAAAAGCAATTTTTTTAATCATCTTTTGTTTATGATTGTCTTTGATTTTCTCACCTCAAAGTGCCATAAAATCAGCTTTTGATCTTCATACATTCTTAAAACAATCTAGTAATTAAATGAACAAAGGGAAAAGGTAAGAAAGTAAAATTGTTTATGAAAGTGAATCAAATGATAAGTAGGTCTTTTTTGTCTGATTAAATTAGAGTAATTTTTTGGATTAAAAAAATTACACTCTGACACCTCCCCAGCACACTCAGATAAAAGTTTGTCAAGTGGTGCTTATGTGCTTTTGATTAGAATGAACAAAGTTCTGAAGTTCTGGAGAGTTTCATTCTTATTTTAGCTGTTGAGCACATTTATTATGTCTCATTAACGTACTTGTACAGTTTCTTCTTCAAGATAAATGTTTGCTGAATCCGAAGTGAAGGTGCCTTTGATGTTGAATGGCTGCTGTGTGTGATAAAAAGGGAGTAACTTGTGCAAATTCAAGTACAATCATGTCTTGCAGCAGGTCATTGTTTTGCATGTGTGAGGCCAGCATACTTAGTACAAGTCTCCAAAGAGATTATGTAGCTGCAGACATTGGGACCCACTGGAATAATACGTTAAAATACATCGTCCTGATGTCTTAAGGAGTTTATAATCACAATTCTATTCAAAATGGAAACTCATACTTGACAGGGTGGTGCTCTGTTGGCTTATTCATCTTTTAAGGGAAAGAATATAATACTAAAAAAAACCACCAGCTTTTAAAAAATGCCACGTGTCTTTCCATGATATTGGTATATGAAATGTCATTCTCCCAGAAGGAAAAAGCTGTGTTGCTGACTTAAAGTTTGTGTTTAAATCTGCACCACTAATTCTGCTACCTTTGTGTGAATAAAAGTATGTGCTGTACTGTTCAGCTGCTGGAAAGCATGGGCAGTCTTTGGCACATACAATCTCTTCTGAAACATAAGTGGCAGCCTAGAAGGTAAAAAAAGGCTGAGAGGGCGCTCAGAGTTTTGTGTAGACAATCAGTCAGATATTAAAGGGAAAAGATTTGAGGTATCTGGGGACATTTCTTATAGTGTTGGTGATGTTTACACTGTATGTTATTGTGACACTCTCTGTTCACTGTCCCCCTCAGGGGCAGGGGAGCTGGGGGTGACCCCAACCTGAGCAGTGCCCTCACCCATGTGGTACCTTCTCTGAGGGGCAGAGAAGGGTGGTGGAAATGGGGTCCACCGACAGCCCCAGCCAGGA
>JAWWES010000169.1:29191646-29316386 GCA_035583135.1 Lophotriccus pileatus
TGTGTTTTCTCATCCTTTTTTAAATGAATTTTGGGAGTGCAAGTCTGAAACACAACTTTATGTCAGGGGAATAAGATCTGTGGCAAATTCTTCCACCATTAGAATAATTTTATTCAATAGTATAACTAAAATATCGGAATACTCTTCAGAGGTTAATAGTTTCATTTTACAACTGTAATAGTATATACTCTCTATATTTTATTTAATTGCCATGATTCAGTCTTTATATGTCGAATTTCACTGTAGATTGCACAAAGAAATGAGCACTGATCTTGTTTTAAGTAGGGAACATTTTTGTATCTTTGAGAACTTTTATCTGGTGATGCAGAAGTTCAGAATGTTTCTACGATGCACCTTGGAGATCTATTTTTGTTTTTTCATAGCATGACTATTTTAAAAGAGTGTAGCAGGCATTTTAATACCTGAAGCAATATTTTGTGCTGTTCTGAATTGCTTTTGGCATGTGTTTGCTCTGATTTTAAAACTTTAGAACGGAAATTATGCATATTTGTCAGATATTTTGAAACTTTCAGATAATTTGAGGCACTTAATATTCTATGCATAGTACTAATTGGTATTTTTCTTTTAGTACAGAGAAACAGACTTAACCACTGTCACATAATATTTTGGGTTGTATCTCTTAAAAATTAATAGATTTGGATACACAATCTTTAAATCTCAGAAAATTGGCATTGCTGAAAACTAAACAGTTGTTTACCCTTAAAATAGGATGTATCAAGGGCAGCAGCCACAGTTCTCAGTGAATCCGCTTTGCACTCAGTGTTCATGTCCCTTTATTCAGTTTCTCTTATCCATTGCCCACGATTGTATCAAGTTTATTTGTGGGTTTTTTGTAGCACAGAGCATTATGTATAGCACTTTTGGTTCAAAACAATTTAGTCCCGGTGATTTTAGGAGAGTTAAATTCTACTGGATTATCTGGATTGATGTCCTCATCACCTTTGGCATCCATTCCACGCCCACTTTAGGTGGCAACACTGTAAAAACAACACATTGACACAATTGCAGAGACAGTGTTATTCATTGTTAGGCAGGATGATACCTATTACAATACTCTACATACCTTTACTGAAGTAGAATGAAATGGCATCATGAATTTCATAAAACCTACCCTGGTAAGAAGCATATGAATAACAACAATTCCACCCAACAAATGAGCATTGATATAAAAATAGCTCATGGATTTTGGGTTTGGGACGTGGTGATGCGGTGATTTTTTTCAGGTGATTAGAAAGGCAAAAGTGCTTTGTGCCCTTGCTACAAAGTTAACAAAGCATTATATTGCCACCTGGCCATCTGTTGGGATAAAATGGTTGTTATTTTCAACGATGTTACGTTGATATTTTTTTCTCCCCCGACTTGTGATTCACACTGCAAGTATTATAGAAAGGGGCATTTTTTTCCCAATGTGTTTTAGTTGAAAAGGTGTTGTTCAATTTTTTTGTGCTTGTAGCTAAATACCCACTTTAACTGTTTGCTGATGAACGGTGACAGATATATTTTATTCTCTGAATTCTTAT
This sequence comes from Lophotriccus pileatus, assembly GCA_035583135.1. NCBI lineage: Eukaryota > Metazoa > Chordata > Aves > Passeriformes > Tyrannidae > Lophotriccus > Lophotriccus pileatus. The sequence goes on from JAWWES010000169.1 coordinate 29,193,188, forward strand.
AGAAACAGGTGCCATGGTTTTTTTATGCTCAGAGTTATGTAAAGCAAACCCACAGAGTTATTTTTTTCCCTGGATCAGATTATGTTTGCCTGCAGCCAAGATGCCTTGCCAATTCTTTCAGGTGCACTCTCACCTTTCCTCAGTCCCTCTCCAACTGGCATATGCTCATGTGGCTGTGCCTGCACTGCTGTTCTTTTAGTGGCAGTAGCATAAACTCAGGTAACCTTGCACCAGAATGACTCTGCAATTTAGTTTTAATTAATATTGCCATAAACATAAATAATTGCCTTTCAAGTATGTATAGCACATTTCACATGTTTTGAGACAGAACAGCTTGTAGTACCTCATGTTTTTAGAGACAGCATAGAGATTTTAGGTACACATTATGTCAGTTTCTGCTTTAATAAAGTTCCATTGTTTCAGGTCAAGAAAATCTGACAATGACCATATCATTGCATATTGTATATATTGTGCTGGATATATTGATATATATATATGTATATATATATATTATCAACATTCTGTAGGCAAAGCCAGTGTTTCCTCCTACTACCCACAAAGAGGAAATACTGCAAATGGTCTATGCAAGAATTGCATTCACGTTGTTTGCAGATCTGAGCTCCTTTGTTTTTTGAGGATTATACGAAGTGAACATATGTGGAATACTGCTACCAGCTTGCATTCGTTGATAAATCCAGACAGGCAGAAGAACGCTGGTGGCAGAAAGTGTAGAATAATGGTGTTTCTTATGGTTAAAACAAAATCTGGAAATTCTAGTCCTTTTGAGGAACAAATGTCAGTGAGATTAGATCACAAATTATTGAATGAATGTGTTAAATATCAAATGTTAATACAAAATATACTTGTCAATAAATTAAATATTTCTATTCCATGATTTTCATAGATCTTCTGTAGTACACACATGTAGCAGAGAGAGAAGCAGAGAGATTTCCACCAATAATTAGGGCTAAATAGTGGGGGGTTTACCATAAATCATCTGATTTGCATTGAAAGGCTTTTATTATGTCAGCAGACTGTTCCAGCTGTGCTGTAGCTTCCTGCAGCACAGCAGTGGCAGGGGTCAGGGTCTGTCAGTTCAGACCTTTGCTGTTGTGCAGACGTGAGCTGGGATCATTACACAGGCTGTCGGTGCCAGCCTCAGACTTTGTGGGGTTTCCTGTCACTCTGAGTGACCAGCTCTGGAATATCACTGCTGAACTGAGAGAGGAGCTGTGAGTACTTCAATGAATGTTGTCTAATGTATGACTTTAGAGAACCTTCTCACGAACTTTTCACTAGGGAAAGAGAGCGATTTTTCTCTGTCCTCTGCATCTTCCCAAAACTTTTAATCCACTGATCAATGTTGCAATTACTGCATAAAAAAGTGGTGAAATAGCAAAGATAATTAACTTCAACAAATGTCAGAAAATAAGAGGATGATTAAGAGGAGATTAAGGCAGAGACCCATCCTGTTTCTCTCAGTGAGAGAGGGACCAGAACACCCATACCTGTTTGTTTGTCAGTCACCAACAAACCACTCTGTGCTGTAATAAGTGCATCAGGACTCATGAAGGGAACCCAAGGGAATCTGATACCCTTATGTGTGAAAGAAAATGAACTATCAGGAGAGAAAATACACAAATCAAAAGGAATCAAAACTTCATTAAATCTCCTATAATGGAGTTTATGTACTACAGCTCTTATTTTGTCCAAGTAGCAGGATCTTAATCATATGGATGTTGTGGCTTTTGATAGAATATATATTCCTGAAAGTGGAAAAACAGGCCTTGTTTACAGGTTTTTAAGGTCCACCTTACAACATGCATGGCAATGACTCAAGTGTTTGTAGGTTTTTCATTCCCAGTAAGTAGGATTCGGAATAGGATAGAATCTTTTGATTTTTAACAGAAGTACTTTCCGTTAGCATGAGCAAAACTTTTAAATCTGTTTTTAATGGAAATGCATACTAAAAATTTCATTTTATCGTTATAGAGACATTATAATCTGGTTTACTTTGGGGCTTCCCATGCTGTGAATTGGTCCTAGCCTGCATTTCCTTGGTGGTCTGGATAGTCTTTTGCTGAAAGGCATTGTCAGCATCAAAGCCACTGCAGATAGTTTATCTTTCTGCTGTGATTTCTTTGCATATATCAAGGTTCTAGGACATCCTCTTGCTTATTCATTTGGGACATCCCTTATTTCTCTGAAAGATCAGAAGGAATCTGGAATTAAAGCAAACTGCTGAGTAAACTGGCATAGTATATTTTGGAAACCTTTAAGTTGCTATGTAAATTCATCAAGATTCATTATCAAAATATTGTACAGAACTTGTCATTAATTTCACCTGTTTTTTCTTACTAGTAAGATGATTTAACAGCTTTGTCTTTTTGCACTACATGTCCAATTGAATTTTTCTTCCATAAAACATTTTAGCAATGATTCTTTAGATCCATTTTCTTTTCCAGCTGAAACACATTTTAACCTGCACAAGAAAATACTTGAAGGAGATATCTAAAATTATATATAAGCTTTGAAAATAATACATATTTTTGTAATATGAAGTACGTAAACATAAAATTATACCAGATTCTACTCCATGTTGCCTCCAAGAATAAATACTTCTGGGAAAACATCCAATCTTAACTTACCTAACTTTCCATATCAGTAGCAAAATACCATCGGAAAAAACCCACAGTATTCAAATTTGTGTTAGCAAATACTATTTGCTAAAAAGAGAATGGTAACAACCTTCAGCCCAAAGTAAAGCTGAACATCAAAGCCTGAGCGTACTCTTGCAGTTGTTATCTGACGTCTGAGGCTTAGTGTTGCTGACATCTGGAATATTTCTCAATGTGTTTGTGTAATGTGTTTCTCTCTCTTTCTCTATTATTGATCATGCATCCATTTGCCATGCAGTCAGATTCTCCTAAATGTTTGGAGCCTCAGTTTTATTTTCTCTTCCTCTCTCACTGCAGATATTTTACATTTGTTAAAATTTTCCACAGCAAACAGTGGAAAAGGGGTCAAAAGTTCAAGAACAGGCCAAAGACAACTACCAAATGGAACTGTTGCACATGGAATATGTATCCATGGAGGTTCATTTGGATTAAGGGAGATTAAGTTTGGTACAGGTTAACAAATATGCTTCATATCTGCCTATACAAGTGGGGTAAAGAAGTTCAGTCCAGTGGGGGTAGACAAAGGAAGTGTAGATATTAAATGAACAATTCCTGTCTTTCTGTTGTGTTGGAATATTGACCTCTTCTACTGAGGAATCCTTTCATCGACTTCTGTGGTTACAGACTGTCTTGGGTTTCCTTTGAGGTCAGTGTTATGAGAGACACCCATCTGCCACTGTTTATTTTTTGTTAGAGATTGCATATCAGTTTAGAAAATCCCTTTAAAATATTAGTGAAAATTTACATTCTATTAACCTGCTCCTTTAAATTAGTAGCAACATTTACCTGCATATCCTAATTATCTGTATCGTAGTATCCTCAGTAAGTACACAAAAGAGTGTTTAAACACTTGGAGTAATATGGATTTTTATTTATAGTTTCTTTTATTCCTGTTAATAAATATTCTCTGTACTAACAGCAAGTATAATTTACCCAGTATCTTGCAAGCATGCAAAATAGCCTCCTTTAATAAAAATTTGCAAGGTTTTAGTTTGTTTCACTACGATTAGTTTTAAGTTTCTTTGAAAGTTTGAGGTAGATTTTGCTAACTCGGCTACTTACTTTTTTTTGCATCCTGTTGCTGAAATCTCATGGGCCAGATAGTCTACAAAAGCCCAGCAGCATAGCTCCTGTGGTAATAAACACTTAGATTCCCTAGTCAGATTTTATTTTAAGTTCCTGTGACACGCTCTGCTCTTGAATAAATGTTTTTCTTTAAACTGTGTAATTTATACTGAAGTCTTTTATAAATGAATCACTGAATAACCAGAAGACAAGGCCCTGAACTGGCAATAGAAAGGTCAAGAGAATGTGGTCAATAATTATGTGATCGTGTTGGGACTTGGGGCAGCAGGCTTTCTGTGTTGCCACAGTTTACCAGGGCTTTTTATGCAACGGGCAGGATTGGATCTAACAGGCTGTGTGCGAGATCTCTGTCAGGAAGCTTTAACAGAGAAACACATTCCAGTAACGCGAAATACAGCACATAGAGAGGAGTCAGAGCAGATGAGTTCAGTTTGACCACTGTTGGGTTGGAGGTGTGGACTGCAGCAGCCTTAAGAACAGATCTGACTTGCGAAGAGTCTGATGGTTAAAAGGTTGCAATCGTTCGCTGCCATAGGCTATCAAAATTAAAAGGGTCTAAGTGTTTCTTTCAGGCAGAGATGCAGAGACTAATTTTATATGAATGCATATCCTAACAAGATTAGCCGGCTTATTCAGGCGTATGAATTGCACTTCTGTTCTTTGTGTTAAACAAGCTTGTATCATCAGAGCCACTCGGAGCTAATCAGAGTCTCAGTCAGGCCTGTACTTCCACTCCATGTTTTCCCTTCATTTCACTGTTGTACCACCAGATCTGAGGTTATGCTCATTTTCATGCTGACCTTTGCTATTTGTCCTCTGTTTCAATTTTTCATTTTGTATCCTTATATTTCTTTATTTTTAACATATTGTTCTCCCAACAACTCTGCGTGTGATGCAAAATGATGTCATAGTTCAGAAACACTGTGCTAATGAAAGAATGGAAATGATTAATTTTTAACAGCATTTGCTTTATCGCAGGGCATGCTGTATTCCTACAACCTCTGTGGTGCTATTAGGATAGCTGCTGTTTCTCTAGCAACTATGCAAGCAACTAAGAATTCTTTTCCTGTCATGGAACTAAAGATTGATTTTATGCATTGGCTGATGGTGAAACATTAGAAATGACTAGATTACTGCAAATATAAAAAAAATCAATTCTTCTGAAATTTCTTCAGCTTCTAGGATCAAACACAATGTGCTTCTTTACGTTTTATGAAGTAGTCTGGCTGAAAAAAAAAACCAAAACACAAAAAACATTTAAAGCATTAATACCGTGGCAATTTTAGATGGATTAAAAATTCTGTAATATATTATAGATCCATATTTTGTTAAAGGGTCAAACAGAATGTTGTTTTGGACAAGTTTGGTTTTCTTTTTTCCTCAATTTTTACTTTTGCAGTTTATACCTCACCTTTCACTACAGGATTAATACATGGCATGCATCACCTCACTTGTCTTAGGAAGTTCATATTTTTTAATGTATCTTGAAAACACCCATTCATTTAATAAGTCAATTTTTAAAAAAATCCTCGACCAGAAAGTACATAGGTAGCTAATATTTTTTACATTCTTTCTTTGTCACTTTGTATCCTTACTCACTTGCATATACTTACTTTTAGTAGTAGCAATACCTGCCATGAATGTGAACTTGAATATCCAGAACCTAAGCAAGGTTTCTGTGTAATAGTTGCTTTACAGAGGGAGTGTAAACCACCTGTGTGAACCTCTGTGTGTACGGATCTATGTGTACCCACGTGTGCATTTCCCTACTGTTATAACATTGTCTGGCTGCTAAATGATTTCTCATTTCCTTCCCGCATTTCTCTAGAAAAATTACAAATAATTTGCTTACATTATTTGAAATTTCATGGACTTTAGATACAAAGGAAAGAATAATGAAGCTTACTAACCCAAATATTTATAAAAAAGTTCATAGGTGACAAGGTTTCTATGTTACATGTAGATAAGAGTTATTAATAATGTTTCTAATGTAATATTAATTTTGCATTAGTTTCATCTGATGGCATTTAATTATATTCCCTTGAATACAAGTTGAATTCTTGAATACCTTGGAAACCTCCTGTCCTTTTGCCCTGTTTTTATTATTATTCTTGACACTGTTCCTCCTTTGTCATTTGGCCAGACTTTGAAAGTTTAAATCTAGGTCTTGTGCCTTAAAACAAACTTAAAGGAAGAAACAAGCTCACAAGATGGTGCAAGAAAACGTAAATAAGTCAGGTAAAAAATAAATAAGTCAGGTTAAAAAAATTATACGTGAGTATTGAAAACAGCATTAAAAACAGTAATAAAAAGGTACCCACAGCACTGAATCATAAAATCCTTTAGGTTGGAAAGGACCTCTGAGATCATTGAGGCAAACTCTTAACCTGGCACTTCCAAGTCCACCACTAAACCACAGCACCTAACAGTCAGTGGGAAAAAAATGCTTGATTTGGAGATGAGGTGCTGTCTCCATAACAGGTAACAGGTGGGATTAAGTTCACACTTTCATGCCTTGCTTTATGTTTGTTTGGTTTTTTTTAATCCATGATCAACAAAGCGTATTTTTTACTGACTTTATCACTGAGGTTTTTATATGCAAGTATCAGCATATCCAAGCAATAAAACTTGTCTCCTGTGAAGAGACATCTAGTGTAACAGACTCATGAGTAGCTCCAAATCCCCATTAGCCACAGCAGCACTTCAATCTCAGTATCACAAAGCCACATGCCAGGCCCACTGATGTTTGATTGGAACTCAGCTATTCAAATTTCAGACTAGGTAAGAATCCAGACCCCTTATAATACTCTTGCCTTTAGAAAGGCAAGTAATTTTCTGCACAGTTGAATGGGGCTTCAAATAGGGCTTCAGGGACAAAGTGATTGCAGAAATCTGTTCCTACCTTGACTAGAATGAAGATGCTCTTTGTTCTTGTACTATGGGAGGAGGATTGGAACATGGGGAAGAACAGGAGATAGTGCAAGTCAAATGTTAAACATGTGAAGAAAAATAACTATAAGGGCAGGTTTAAAACTCCACTTTCTTCAAGTGCCTCTATATTATATTGATTGACATCCTATATATTATTTGTCTTGTGTAAAAATATGTGGGCACATAAGTGACTGAAGATAGAACCTCCACGGGATACAAAGCCAGCCTGGAATAACCCTTGGCCATATCACAGCTGTTTGATGCACCTGGTGTCAGAGCTTAGGTCAGTTATTCAATTATTCAAGAGCTGCAAGAACAGAAATACTATTCTAACAGCTCTTAAGGTTGTCTTTCTTTACTTTCTATTGCATGCCTGCTTGCTCCCTGGAAACTTCCTCATCCACTTGAGATCTTCCAAGATTTTCCAAGGGAAAAAAAAAAAGTTTTTTATTATTCAGAGCTGGCACTAAATGAGTTATGATGAAACCTGGAAATCACCTAGCTGCAATAATCTTGGGATGGCTTGGGTTGGAAGGGACCTTAAAGATAATCTAGTTCAAGCCCCCCTGCTCTGGCCAGGGATACCTTTCACTAGACCAAGTTGTTCAGAACTCCATCCAACCTGGTCTTGAACATTTCCAGAGATGGGGCAATAATAGGAAACACATTTTACTGATTTTACATAATTTACTAATTTTTTTATAGCCCTCTGCTGACAAGGGTCTACTGATTTGAGACTGAATTATTTTCTTTTTGTGAAGTCACACTGTACCATAGACATGTCTTGCAGAATAAAAAATGTCTCTGAATCTTTTTCCAGGCTTTAGCAAATGGCTTATTACAGCATTTGAAGGAAATTAAGCATTTTGTTCCCTTATGTTGCCTGTTGTGACATGTTTAGATGGCCATCTGAAAGACAGATTTTCAACAAACAAATACGTTGAAAGGGTACAGAAATATTTAGACATTTTATGAAAGAGATATCATGAAGAAAGTCTGCTGAGGGGAGTGGTATCCAACTATGTGTGGAAATAATTTTTGTTTAGAAGAACAATGGCATTTGCTAATTAACTGCTGGAAATTCCCTTTACATTCTATTTATTTGCTTGGTAACACAAAGGCCACCACAATCAAAGTTCTGAATAGCCAGCTGGCTGCTTTTCAAACGTACAGCCTTTGAAATTGATTTGAAACTCCTTTGTGCAGTAGAACAAATATAAATGGTTGATGTACTGATGACACTGCACAAACTGCATTTTTGTGAAAGAGCAGAATCAATTATTTTTCCTTCCACAAAATGAATCACCAGGATGTAAACCTAAGCAGGATCTTTTCTGGCTGGAGTAGAAACCACAGATTAGCCAGTGTTTTTTCCAGAGGTGACATTTATGATTCATGTTTTCTGAGACCTGATTCATCTTGTTTGTCATACATTGAATTATATCAACAATTTAGTGATAGATTTCTAATTCTTATAATTAATGTAGTACACGGTTATCTTGAAGTGTATTGCTTGTATTGAGAAATGCTTGAGAGGATGTTGAACTGTCTGTGTTTGGAAGCTTGAATGCATGTGTGTGCACTCTGAGGTGGCTCAGATGAGAAAGTGCAATGAAGTGATTAAGGACTGTCCTCTGTGGCCAGCTAAGGCCATGTTTTCTTACTGTTTCATGTAACAAAGTTTCAGCATGAGTTAGTCAGTAGTTCATTAAACTGTTGGACTTTTTATTATTATTCTTCTGTCCTGAGGTTATATCGTTAGACATGAGCCACCATTTTTCTAGTTCTGACACTACAAGTTATTCATAAGTTAGAAAATGGGAGTCAAGTCTTCCTTTGTGCAGAATGCTCTTATAGTCTGTGTCTTTTTCCTCCTTAAATCCTGGGCAAAGTGGTTTTGGTATGCTAAGTTAAATGAGTTAACCCAAGTCTTCAAACTGCAGGGTTGCTACCTTGTGATGTTCATTAAAGATAGCTACCAAAATATTTACCTAAATACCAGCTAGCTACTTCAGCTCACTTAGTTTCCAGAGTGCTGAGTGTTATGAAAATCTTGATTAACTTCCAACCTAACTGAGGTATGTCTGTAGTACTTGGATGAACTGTACTCTCAGTTATTTCAAGCTATTCTTTAGTGGTTGCATTGGTGATTTACACATCTTCATTTCTAATGTATGTCTAATGAAGTCATGTGTGATGTGTAACACCAGTTTTTATTTATGGGTGTCTTTTCTATATGCATCCCTTTAGTCTTATAGGAAAAGATGAATGCTGAGAAGAGCAAAATATGTTCCTTTTAAAAAATTAACCTAACGGGTAAGGGAACAAATATTAGTAGGACTGTTTGTCACAGGTATGGTATGTTTTTGATATGAGAGTCTTATTTTTATATTGTGATCTATAAAATGAGGTATTTGGAAGATTTAGGAAGCTAAAGAATTTTTTTTAGAAATTTGCTTTAAACATCTCTAGCATAGAGATGTATATCTGAGCTAGCAATCAGCTGCTTGACAGGATTCCTGCTGCTTGTTGTACCTGTTCAGAGCCATGGGAAGCCTAGAAGTACCTGCTGCCAAGTGAAGGGATGAGGGTATGTGAGGCAACCATCAGTACCAGATCCTGCTCCAGTGGCAGTAATTTTGAGTCTCTGGGGACTCTTCCAGCTCCCCATCCCAGCACAGTGTCTGTCTCCTTCTTTTAAAAGATGGGATAGTGAGAGTCTAATTTGACGTTGACCTCCTCATCCTTGGAGTGACAAAACATATTTCTTCTTACCATGCTCAGATTTGGCAACGAGATCATGCAGACGATGTTTTACTTAAACTCAAACCTGCAAAGCTTTTGAGCATGCAGCGATATTGTACATGAAATGTGAGGCATCATTTTTGAGATACCTCCAGCTGACAAGTATTACAACCAACTGCCTAATGCAAATGGTGATAGAACAAATTCCCTTCAAGGTGCGGTACATTAGGCAGTCAAACACAGATCTTGGCTCTCAGAATCATTGAGCTCTCAGCAATATCACTGTTGGTTTCAGCACTAATACTTTGTGGCATATGAAGGACAGGATTAATCTTTCTCAGTAACTCTAGACCGCACATAGGCTTTATTAGAACTTCAGTATGCAAATAAAAACATGGATATTCTTTGGTGGTCTGGGAACACAGAAGAGGAGGAGAAACTGTTTTAGCTCATTCTGTGTTCTCCTTCAGCTGACTGAAATGAGTTAGGAAAGCCTTGCAGTCCTGTACAGTTTCCTGGCTGTCACTCAGGTGGGTAAATGAGAAAGAATTCAGGAACTTTCTCTCTGACTGCTGGCAATCTGGAGGGCACAGAGGAAAAGGGACCTTCTGAGAAATCTCCTAATCTTGTAGTGCTGTATGTCTTCTTTTGTCTCTCCTCATTTATTTAGACACATTCCTGTCATGTACATCCTAGGAAAAGATATGTAGAGCTGAGGAGGCTGGAAGTATTATTTATGTTAACTATCACTCATAAAAATAGCTTGATATTTTGGACTATCTTATATATCTCATATATATCTTGACCTCACTGGACTAGGCCTGATAGTCTCTTATGTATAAATACATAGTTGAGAAACTCTCTTTCATTCCAAGTATGTTTGAGGTCAACTTGGAAAGGAAGGAAGGTTGGAAGGGAGAAAGTAGAAGTTTGTTTAGCATAAGCCTCCCGCTATTTATTTACATACCATATGCTTCCTCATGCACATTTGCACCAGATGATTTTATTTGGATAGACAACTGAAACATCAAAAAAGTAACAACAGTTTTTTGCACAGTGTGAGGCTTCTATTACAGCAGCTTGCCATCCACGGCGAAGTTCACTTCTCAGCTGAGCAGTTCTGAATGCAATACAAAGAGAGAAAGCTGGCATTTAGTTTCATTGTCACAATATTGAAAATCACCACAATTCATAACCGTGCTCATTTCCCTTCCTTTAAAACAGTTCCAGAGCTTCCAATATTACATTTTAGCTTAGTGGCCTGAAAAATACACTTGTGCAAACACTCTGTCTGCTGACTGTCAGTAATAGCTTGGGGACCCTGTTGCCTCCTGCAACTGCATCACTTAGGTACAATGCCTGAAAGTTCACCATTTCTGCCAAGAAGTAAGTACTTATTCTACCCCACAGAGGAAGGGAGCTCAGATTTGTGAGGGCAAAGCCAAGAGAGCTGAGCATTTAGCTGTTCTGCACCCTAACCAGCCCTCCAGCTGGGGCCACGTGTTACCCAAACCATCAGCATCACATACCACAACCATGCACTGGCTGCAGCGATGAGGAACACAGGAGGGAGGAGAAGGGGTTATCTGGGGAGGTATTAGAAGTGTAGAATGAAGGTGAGGGTTATGTGAGGAGCCTTATGGGGGTGGTGTAAGGATTTTCTGTGGATTTGAGGAAGGCTTTTTTGTGATGAAGCTGTAGGGCTTGTGGAATAACTGAGAAAAAAATCAGTGTATCTTTCCTCTCTCCTGCTTCTGCTTCTCTTTCTCTGTAAACTACAAGCAAGAGATGTTTCTGTATCTGAGCCTAGGAATGGTGGGACTTTATGATACAGGAATAAAGGCATTTGAACCCAAAACCTTTGTGTTGTACCTAAAAGCAACCAAATTTATATTGTATCTGTAGAAATGGGTAGTTTCATGTTTTCCAAATATGCTTTTTACTTGTTTGAAAATACTTGAAAGCAATGTTCACTTGACTATAACAAGATGTTTATTAAGAAGGGAGTATTTAAAGAACTGTAGGTAAGTTGGGGTATTTTTTTGTTTGAAAAAGGACAAGTTAGAGGGATGCAATGAAGTGAAAGGGAAAGAAGCAAAGCTTTATGCAGTAATATAATTAACCATTAACAGATTTTGCTGAGTTCTAAGTGGATAGATTATTAATTTCATCTTCCTGAAGTGGGACTCAGGTCTTCAAAAGATGTCAAAGCAGAGCTTTGATACCCATTAAACCTACATAAAGAGGTACTGCTTTGCAAATGTTTGCCACTCCAATTTTCAATGCTGCTTGTCAGCTGAAAATTAGCAACATGCACAAAAGCACTTGCTAACTCAGCATCTCTGGGACTTCCTAAATTCACATTTAAGTGAACAACCTGAATTTTATTTTTTTCCCCTACATATTAATATGCTTTTCCTTGCATTACGTAGGAAGGCTCTGACTAGTACAAAAGAGAACTTTCTGTACTGTGATCTTAGTGCCTTCAGTTCCATTTCATAAATGAGGAATGTTTGTTCTAAGAGGCTAAGTGAATAAAACTTGGAACTGCTGTACTGAAAATTGAGTTTGTAATCCTAGCATTGCCAGAAGTGAACAATGTGCAACCTAAACTTTTTGCTTTGTAGGGTGAGAGAAATGAGATCTCTTCAACATGACGGGCTCTACGTGGACAGAGCAATCAATACCAGTCAGTGGCAGTGCTGAGAGGAGAACTCCTGTCCTCCCACTGGAGGACTCCCATCTTCCAAGCCACAGGGATGACAGTAATAGCTGCTGTTACTGTTTCCAGAGATTTTGTTCAGGGTCTCTGATGAAAAACTTGTTTAGCAGAGACTTGAAGAATTCTCAGGCTTCAATTCAATGAAATATTGACACATATATTTTAGACTCATCATTCTGCAACAAAGCATAAAAAAGCAATCCCTGTGTCCCTCTGAAATGTATGTTCAGAGGACTAGTTACTCTACCACCTTAGCGAGCACGAAATTCTATCTGAATCAAATACGCAGTCTTCGCAATAACAGTAATAATTATGGCTACATTAATTAGCTGATTACATAGGTTGAACTGTATACATGCCATTAATGTGCACATTTGCATTATGTGACTCAAAAGATCAGGATGTTTCATAAGTATATCTTACTGAGACACTTTAAAAATATTACCCTTTCCATTACATTATAGAGGTTTACAGTGATTTGAGTCAAATTACCTGTTATGCAACAATGCCTGGTTTCATTTCACAGGAAGTTAAAGTGCTTTTGAGACATTTGCCTCCACGTGGTAAGACTGGCATTCTTAGAAATGATCTATGAATGATTGTCAGTGGTGATGATAAAATTAAGGGATTTTTAAATATTTATTTGGGGAGGTTAAGGTAGCTTTGCTTCTAGCAAGTACCAGCAATACGGATTTATTCTGCTTTCCCAGACTGTGCATTCCTACCATGTAGGGTTCCGTTTTTCCAGCAGACCAGTCATAGGGAGCTCAGGACACCTGCAGACCCCTTGGGATTGTAGCAGTTATGGTGCACATGTGAAAGAAGAGGTTTTTGTGTGGTTTCCTCCAAAGATAATTTAGTGCATGAAAACTTCTCTGTGAACAGAGCCAAAGACAGAAAGAGGGGACTACAGGGGATTGACTCCAAACCCACACTGCTGTGTTGACCAAAATGCTAATGGAAGTTTGTGTGTACCCCTCTTTCTGCCCTGCCAACTCCTTTCTGCTCAGCTCCTGTAGAAACTTGTGCAACACTTCCATTCAAGATATTTATTCAGAATTGGACCTACATTGAAAAGCCTTGAACTTGATATCGGTGCCCCTTTTGATATAGAAATTATTTATGAGATAAACTCTATTTGTGGTTTTGTGGGTTTTGCCACTGCTGTAACGTTTAATTAAACAGTAATAAGAAAGATCAATGCATACCGAGTTCTTTGTAGAGAAAATGTTCTTTCTTTTTTATTCTGCAGTGTCATTTTTCATATTAAAAATCATTTCACTGTGAAAAAAATTGTTACAGATAGGTGTCAACAAAATTCTTTTTAATCTTTGATTTTGGATAAGAGCACAAAAGGAAGTCTTTATTTAAAATCTGTTTTATAGGAGGTTTGAGCATGTGCCTAATAATAAAATTCTTTCTGGACTGCTCTCTTATGTGCTTAGCTTCCAATTTCAAAGTGTCCTGAAGTTATAAACCCTCTGAAACAGGGAAATAAAAGAGTGCCTAACAGACCATTAAGTAGGGGTGGTATCAAGCGTAGCTTTAATGTCATAGAGATCTCACCTTTTAGAAAGTTTCAGTACACAGTGATGTGAATTCTAAGTGTGGTAGTCAAGTATTTGTAACACATTTATGGTCAGGCTTAAACAAAAGAAAAATCTTTTTGGTTTTTTTCCCTTACTTTGAGGGAAATACAACCTCCAAATGCAAGAAATAAACCTTGAAAATTAGCATTACATCTTTATACAATGTAAGAACTAAAAACTGAAATAAAGAAACTATCAGGAAGCTACTGTTAAGTATTTAAATTAAGATGTCAAATTTTTGAGAGACCTCCATAAAAGAATAATCCATAATCCTCCCTGAAGACCTCTTGTATGGAAGTAAAAACCAAGAACACACAGTACTAACTGCAGCTTTCCAGTGATCCTCAGATCACTTGTCTTCTCTGTCAGACTCCATTTTCCACTGCACTAAAGTGAATAAAAAAAGTGGTCACCGTAAAAATGCCTTTAATATGGCAGTTTCAAGTATCATTAACCTCTGTTCCATCTGCTTAAAGATAATGTGGCCATCTAATTGCTAAGAATGTTGTTACACATCAAGCAGCCGAGCATGTAGATTTATCATACAGAGTCTGAAAACAGTCAACTCTCGTGATGTTCTACTGCTGTTTGTTGAGTTTGTATGAATTAACTCCACAAGTTTGTAAGTTCCTTCAATCCATATAGAGAAAAGCAAGGAATTGAAAATCAGGGGGTATACCTTTGGTATATAGTTCATTGTCTCTTGTCGACTCAATGATTATCTTTTCTTCAGGAACTTTTAAACCATAGGACTCAAAGCACTTTAAGCAGTAGGTTGGTATCATATTTTTTTACAGATGAAGACAGAGGTGTGACAGCACCAAGTCATAGATGAACTAACATGAAATACAGTAAGTTTGAGTAAAGGTCTGAGTGTTATCTACTTGTTGTTTCCTTGTCTCTGTACACACATTTTTACTTCTTTTCCTTCTCCACTCTTTTGTTGTTTCCATCCTTCTCTTCTCTTTCACTTTACCTCTGTTTGTTCAAGTTGATGGATCCTGAACACTTTTGAAAAGCCTGTGTTAGGAGTTTTAAGTTTAGCATTAACAACTTAAAGAAAAAGAAAGATCTTGTAAAAGATTCAGGATTGACTTTGTCAGCTGCTTCTCCTGTACACTTGATTTAGTGGTCTCTCTGTTAGTTTATTATTACTTCCCTCCCAACTCAATTTGCTAAGGAATAAAGAAGGTTTAGTGGAAAAAGGGAAAAGGAAGGAAAAGCACATGAAATTAAATGGATATTCAGGAAACTTGAAATGAAGCGTTCCTAATAAATATCTCTTTAGACAACCCCTTTGCCAAAGACACAAAATGAACCATCCCATTTCTTTTCCTGCATCCAGATCAGAATTTTAAATATTTATAAGTAAGAGTAACACATGCCCCAAGTAGTATGAAATGTGCTGTCAAAATATTCTGATGTGCTGGCTGGAAATGTTCATAAGTTAATAAAATTGAACTGATTTTCTTCAAATGTGAGATGTTCTGCCATTTTTGGCAACATCAGTAAGTCAGATTTGAGTTTAAAGTGTTTAGCTTCAACTTCTTTGAATAAAGAGAGAGCCAAAAAGCAGAATTAGAACATTCAGGAAGTGTATCTCCTTTTAAATACATAAGGAATGACTGAAGTAGTTATATTCTTGTTCCTTTCCCTCCCCCCCTTCCATCCCCAACATTTCATCAAATATAAGGAAAGCTATCCCAAAAGAACTTTTTGGGGAAAGTTTCTGAACTAAAAGTTCAGTTTATTAACTGAATGAAGCATCATTGGCTAAATGTTCAGTATAATATAAATTATAGAAAAAGAAGGAAAAGAAATAATATAATAGGATTAACTGATACTATTAAACCAAGCTGTTTCCAATGCTGCAAAAATTAACTAAAACAGAGACATACCCATAATTTCTATAACTTCTGAATAATTTGTTTGTAACTGTATCTCCATATAAATACAAATTAATTTACTAAAAAAAAAAACCTCTAAAAAGCATAAATAGAGGCCTTTTGAGTGCTCATTTCTCACTTTTTAATGAATAAAAATTTGGTTTGTTCCAGTGTGCTAGTTTGTTGCACAGCTGCATTAAACCCTTTTATTTACTGAATTGTGGTTTTGTGATTTTTTTAGAAAGAATATTCTTACTTATAAAGGAAAATCTCTATATTTCATCATGCAAGGAAAGCAGCAGCTTTTAAGAGAACATTGAGTCCAACACATGTAGGTAGCACATACCTGGTTGGCTGTAAGGAAAGTTATTATGACCTGAGATTTTCATGTTTTGGCAAAAGATTAAAATATTTCTTTGGGTACCCAGCTGAACTGTCCTTCTTCTAGACTGTAGAAGAGTAGGTATCTGTACATCTCAAAGCATTTATATTTGAACAGAGTGATTGAATTTACAGCACAATATGCTTTGAATTAAATGCACACTCATCAAAATAATTAAAGAGGAATTGTAAGCTGAAGTTAGCACTGGTGGGAAGATGCAGTTCTTCTTTGTGTACTTGCCATCTATATGAGATGCAGCACTTCAATGTAATTTTCTGATTTTGAAATGAATATTTAATTAAATTACTTTAGAAATACTTATGGTTAATGGGAAAATGCAATTTACAGAAAGCGTACCCTTGGAATACTTTTGTGACATTCCAAGCTTGAATCCTCATATGTAAGTATTATGCAAACATTATTGCTTTGGCAAGTGACCTTTACCATGAGTTGTTTTATAAGTGATCAAGGTTATTGAAGTCTGTTGATTTTTAGGCTTTTTTTGGGGGGTTTGCAGCAGTGGCTTCTGTGACAATGTTATACATAAGACATGAAGACTATTTGCTGACAGTAAAAGCATCTGCAATTGTAACTCGTGCTTTTCTGCATTTTAAAATGTCAGGAAATGAGACACTTAAAAATTTTTAAAATTCGTTAGTGCTTCCTGAAATATGTTTGCTATGGATGGCAGCTCATCTTTTCCAGTAAATGTGAGAACTATGATTGTGTCCAGCTTTTCTTTTCCAGCTGTCACTAGCGGAGTGTCATAATATTTAGAGATACACTCTATACCTGTCAGAGTTTGTTACAGTTCAGTGATGCATGATGAAGTGTGAGGGACACAGTCTTCCTACTCTACTAGCAGTATAAGTGCAGTGATGATACTTCACAATGACTCCTTGTTCAAGGTCAGTACAGAGAAACTCATCTGTAGCACTCGACAACTCACTCACTAATTGTTGTGTTCTAGAATGCAAGGCCAGTTTCTTTTAATATGTCTGTAATTTTATGGAAAAGGTTCCTACCTATTTATGAGAAATGCAATAAACTTTTGTAACAAGTGCAATTTTCCCATACAAGTTTGCCCAAAATGAACTGATTTAATCATCTGAAATTATTTCCTTGTTCAAATCCTTTGAAATGAAATATGATAGCATTAAGCTTTTGCTATTTTACCTGGGGATTAGTCCTGCTGGTATTTGAAGATATAACTGAAATGGTACCTCTGACTAATACTTATTCTGGTAATTTTTATAACACCTTGGAAAAAAAATTAAAACTTGCTAGCTAAGGGATTATTATAAGCATATAAGAATAATATACACCCAACTCATTAGCCTTATTCTTCTGTTTTGCTAAAATATGCAATTTTAAGGCTTTAACACCTCAGGTGCTCTTGGCTTATTTTGTGAATGCCATTTAAATGCCTGCTAGTGGGAGTTATTCCATTAGAATATTTGCATGTGCTACTTTTCCAGTTGCTAATTATCCAATAAAAACACTTGCTAATTTACAGATGTTCTGTTATTGCCCTATTGTCCTGAAAGCTTTTTTTCTCCTACACTGTTCCCTTGAAATCATAGGGCCGTAAAGAAGGTATGAGTTATTACATTATTATTGGCATTTTGAGGTGTTTAGATACTTTGAAAGGCTTCTTTTTAGTTATTTTTTTCTTCTAAACAAATACATTAAAAATATTTCAATTTTCTATGAAAGATTTACATTCAGCAAACTTGAGCAATGTTTAGTTTTTTTTAAAATGCTGTTTAGGAGAAAAATGTTCTTAAAAAATATCTTTAAATGACAATAACTATGAAAAAGCCTTGTGTGTTTTCTGTAGAGTAGACATTTTTGACAAGCTCTGATGAAATTATCTCAGTGGGTTGTCCCTTCTAATAGAGCAGCGGTAGCAGCATTCACCAAGTTCCTCTGTAAGACCTCTCCAGACCTCCAAATGAAGACACCTTGGTGCAGCTGGGGCTGAGATGGATTAGATCCTCTGAGTAGACTGTCTACTATTGTGCATCTTTCTCATTTCTAAGTCTTACTTCCAAGTGTTAGAACTCATGCAATTTCTTGGGGCAGTCAGGGGGGTGTGACTCTCCTGATGTCTTCATTCCTTACCTGTCCTCTGTCTTGTATTGCAGGATTTGAGAGGAAGACATCATTTTTTTCTTGCTGTGTTTTGGGGTGGGTTTTTTTAGTTGGTTTGTGGGTTTTTTGGATGGTTGTTGTTGCTTGTTCTTTTTAACTGTACTGAGTACAAAAGAGGAAAAGAAGTGAGGTCACACTCAAAGTTAATGTATAGTCTAATACATCTGCTAGTTTACAAAGGACTTACCTGAGACTCTTAAAGCCAGCAGCCAGCTGGGTCAATTTGTTTCCTGGTCACTCACATGGGATAGGAACAGGGAAATATGCCCCTATTTGCTACAGGTTTTGACTCCTCTTATATCACTTTAACTACACAGTGATGTGTAGGAGATCAGAATTTCATCTTTCAATAAAGGCTTCCTTCACAGATTTGAGTGAAAAAAACCCAGAACCTGTTTCTTGTTTGTGTAACAGAAGGAAGAATTGAGGCCCATTGAAAGCTGAAAAGGTAGTGAGACAGAGGGATTTTGGTGTGCTTTTGCTTTTAGGTTGTTGACCTACACATTGACATTGTAAGTTTCTGAAGACCTTAAAATATGCTACAGAGATTACAAAAATTCAGGTGAAATTTTGCAGAAAAGCTAAACTACTTTAAGCCTTTAAAACTTTATGCTTATCCCCAGCATTTGTCTTGCTTACTGATAAGCAACCCAATGTCTATTATGTATTTTGCTATTTGACATTAAAACAGAAAACCCTAAAGAGCTATAAAGGTATGAACTGAAGGTGTGTAATATTAGGCCTGAAACTTAAAGTCCTAATCCTGAAGCTTAAAATAATTTATAGAATATATCAATATCACAAATTCTTAAAAATTATTTTTGTTATAATCCATTAATCAGTTCACATTTTTGCTCCTTTCCTTAAATATTTATCTGAAATACCACTGCCTGGATAATTGTAAAGGGATCAACAGAAGAGAGACAAGAATTTGTCTGAGGTTTGGAAAAACACTTTTACAGAGACTGAAGGTCTCAATGTAGTTGGCAGAATGAAGGTTAAGAGGTGATCTGATTAAAGTTTATCTCCTCTTTAGGGAGAAAATTGCTAGCTTTAAGGTGAGTTCTTTAATGTAGCAGGAAACAGTTTAGCAAGATCCTATAAATTGAAATGGAATTTCTCAAAGGTTTCAGGGATTCTATCACTAAATAAATGTTGTATGGTCGATGCATAAAGTACTGGGGGCAATTCTTTAAAGTATGTTACGGATCAAGTCAGACTAGACCATCATTATAGCTCCTGGTGGGCCATTGGTTTGGTCCTAATGTAGGGATTAGAATGTCACCTTCTCCAAAAGTATGCATCATTCTTCTTGTATGCACATACTGATCTTGCATTTTCTTAGTCTATGGGATCTGGTGTGTCTGATCATGAGGTAGGACAGAGTAGCTGACAGGTCTCTTTTATAGTTGTCATAGCTTACTTGAAGATAATTGCAAGTGCCAAATACCTACAATCAGTTTGTATGACTTCTATTATGTTTATAATCAGTACAGGCAAATATTTTCGCTGGATTTCTGCCTTATTGTGCTGGATTAACACCTACTTTTCTTTAAACATCACAACCTTTTGCAGTCACGTAGCTGAGGAAAATATTGGAATATGTTAACAGTAGATTGTCATTAGTTTGAGTTGGTCTCCTTTCATGAGTGAACTATGTATTGGCTGCCAGGTTATGTGTGGAACAATTTCATTTTCACTGGTGTAGCATAAACCCTGTCATGCAATGACAATTACTGAGACCTATATCCCATAAAATGTGCTTTAATTTTTTCTCCCTCCGCAGTGTTTAGCAACAACTTAGACCTCTTGTGCACTTGGAGATTTACACTGAAAATATTACCACCAAATTAGTTTTTTAAGCATAGATTGCAAATCTTTTAAAGCATTTATTTGAATTTGTGTCATATGCTGCAATTAACTTGCCATTACTTGCAGCTGCCCTTTCCAGTGAAAAGTTTAGAAGATAGGAATTTATAATCAGGGGACCTCAACACAGCTGTCAAAAAAGACTTGGGATCAGTACAAGTAGTCTCAAGGGACAACTTGAAAGGCAGATTTGAACTGTGAACTTCTATGTCAGAATTTTGATTGCCAAGGACCCTTCTAGGTCACACAACAAGGATAATGAGTGCTACAGACTTAAATGCTCTTGGACAAAAGTTTATTATAACTGCACTGAGAAATAGCCCAAATATGTCACAGTAGATTCATGGTTATTACTGAAACAATGCATTAATGTTGGCAGTCACTTGAAATATGGTATGTATATAATAGTTTCATTTAGTATCACTTAAAGGTCTCTACTGCAAAAAAAAGGCATGACCTGTCACTGATGTATGCTGCTATAACAAAATATGAGTTATCTCTTTCCTTTGAAAAATTTTCAGATCACCCATCTACTGTACAAAATGAGAGGAATGTAGGATAAATTGTAAAGAATTTAATTTGTCACTTTTCTGTGTGTCTCCTATTCTAGAAATTCAGGTGATTGTCCTCAAAATGAGGAACATCGGAAGATTAGGTATAGTTTTTATTTTAATTTTAAAAAGGAACCATTTACCTAAAATGAAAAGAGAACATAGCTTTAAAGCTTCTTGGGTTTTAAATTATCTTTGTGTGATAGCCAAAGATATTTCATGTGAAATAACCTCCTCAGATGTATATGTAGTTCTTTCTGAGATTCATAATTCAGAAATGTTATATGCCAAAATAAATATATAATAAGAAAGCATCTGTGTCTACCATAGAACTGACAAAAACGAAAAGAAATTATTGCTTTTCTGAAGGAAAGTAAAAGTTGTCTTCTCTAGTCTCTGTCTGCTGTTACCTTTGGAAAGAATCGATGTTTATGTTGCTGTCGAGGCACTATGGTATGGTTTTCAAACTGACTTACATGTGATTGGAAAGGCAGTGAATGTCACCAGTTTTCAATAGGAATATGGAAAACAAGATTAGTGCCTCCATAAATTGCAGTAAATAACTTTGGCATTGTAGCTGATGCTTGGAAGATTGTGAGTTTGTATCTTACCATAAAGCCTGATAGCTCTGAAGTGACAGCAATGATTTCAAGATCTCTGCTGCAATTTTTGAATCACTGCAAAAATGAAATAAGGAAAGACTGTGGAAATTCTTGGGAAAAAACACAAACCCTACAACTTTTGTTTTATATGTAGAAGAGCAGATCCAGTTTATTCTGATAGTGAAATATATGAAGTCTGAGTTTTTACTACTAAAATGTGTTCAGAAGTGCAGCCCTATTGAGGAGACCATACTGACTGTTTAATTCAGGATGCAACAAAACAAGGAAAGAAGAGTTTAATAAGGTGGAACTGATTGGGTTGGACATTCGTGTACCTCTGTGAGTATTGTTTAATTGTCCATGAGATTGAGTTGTTAAATAAGCAGACTAATACAAACTGAGTAACACAAGAAAGAGAACTAATAAGAAAGCACAAAAATAATTTTGTTTCTAATATATAGTTCTTAATTATAGTGTTCTACACTCAGTGCTGTATGGTTGAAAGCTTACAGTTCATGCCTCTGTTGAAGGAATCAAATTAAGTATTATTTACCAGTACTGAAATTTCTCTCAGGTACATACAAAACATGCTTGAGTTTTACGGCATGGAGGAACTCCAAGATTACTTGAAACGCTGGTTGACACTGTAGATATGCCTGGAAGGTGTAATAGAGGAAAATTTAGGTTGCATTTTTAATCTTAGTTCACAAATATACAGAATGAGTGGCTGACTGACAATTAGATGTCATCTTTGCAAGCCCGGGTCGTTCTGACTGGAATGGGCTAAGAGAGCCCTGGCAGTCCATTCAGCACAACCGAGAGCATGGTGACCTCCAGCAGACAGGAATGAGGAGCAGCTGCAGTCAGAAACATGGGATGTCTGCTGTGAGAGTGACTTATTTCATGTGAGTTCACACTCACGGATTTCCTCACAAGTGTCCCTTTGTAGGCTAACACACACGATAAGTAATTTCATGAATCATAAATCATGAAAACAGCTGTTTCATCAAATCATCATATTTTAAGTCTGCCAGCATTAACAAGCATAATGCAATGAAAATACTTTCCAAGTAGAAACTCTGCAGGATTCTAAATTAACAGAAAGACATCTATGGTTTACACCAAGGAGGATCTGATTCACTATCATTAGCATTTTACCAATGCTCTATAAAAGAGAAATTGATTCTTGGTACTGCTAACAGAGAACACAATGATTTAATGTGTTGGCTTTGATGTTTGTGGGAATCAGGAGTCAGAATGAGATGGATTTAAACATCTATAGTGCACTAGTCAAGCTAATCACGTGAGTTTAACTTTGAAAAAATGTGAGGTGCTGAGGAAACTTTCTACTATAAGGAGTTAATTCTGTTTGCTCTTTTTGAGACTGTTGGATATGATGGCCTGGACTGTAACTCACTCTGAAACCTCAGGATTACTTTGAATTGCGTTACATTGCAAAGCTATAAAATAAAATTCATTATAAATAGTTATTTAAAGTACATTTCCAAAAAAGAAATGTAGAACTTCAAAGACAGACTCTTAGTGTTACTTTTTATATGCCTTTATAGCAGGCAAACACAAACAAGCCAAAAATCAGAACTAGTTCTTTGCCATAACAGAACTCAAGCAATGTCACTAGGATTCAGTAAAGTCAAATGAAATGACAGCAGCTCTGCAGCTATTAGAATAAATTCATTAACTTGTCAAATTCAAGCATATGTATTTTGCATAAATCAGATAAAATTCTGAATTCATAAACATTAACATATTTTTTTTCTGACAGAAAATGTTATAGAGTATAAATAACTAGATTCATAATAAAATGTGGTATTTGGGAAAGCCTCAGATGGGACAGATTTTTTCCCCCTCTTTCCAGCCTCAGGCACCATCACAAGTGCTCTGTGTTCCCCTACCTGCTCAGTGTTGATTCTGGCTCTGGCTGCGGGAGGGCAAAGTAGTCTGCACACTCCAGGAGAGTGAGTTATAAACTGCACTGAATTTACTCTGCTAGAGAACACTCCCCTTGTATTTTTCTTGGCAACTATTAACAGACACACTTTAAAATACTGCCAGGGCTCCAGAGGATCCTTGTATAGTAATCTTATCTGAGGGAAATGTCTGCTACCCTGGTCTTGATCTTCCTCAAGTATTGTGCACTCCAGAAATGCAAATTTCACTCTGCCCAGTGACATGTAGTTTTAATACAAATAGTGAAAATGAAAATCTCTTAGTAATAGAATATTACAGCAATATAATAACAAAGTCAACTGGGATATGCACTGAAATTTCTGTAAGATTATTATCACTGGTATAGAGATTTGAGTCTTTTGGCACACCTGTCTGGAAAGAAAGTTGTGTGAAAGAGAAAAGAAAGTACTATTTGTAACAGGCAAGTGAAGTAGTCACTATTTGGTTTTGTGAAATATCCAGTTAGAGAGGAGTCATCATGACATGAAAGACTCGTGGCACTCTGCTAAACACAGGTGCTAAAAAGCAAGAGTTTAATATAAATATGTTGTTAGACCTCGAAAGATTTAAAGGACATTCTTCCAAAGCTAAGGAGTCCTGAATGTAGGTTGCTCAAGCTCCTGCATAAATCACGTCCTTTATATTTTTGTTAAAATAATCTTTTTTATCTGATCACAGATTTTGACTTTTTTGCTCAGGAAAAAGGCAAAAATCATAATATTAATATCCACTTTGCCAAATTTCAAGTTTATTTCTAAAGTATTAGAGTACAAGATTCTCTTTGACCATAATAATAGCCAGATTGTTTCTAATGTGTGAGGAAAATGTGTATTTATAATTCTAAGAAAAAAGGAGGTACATTTCATCTGAAATTTATGCACTCTTGAAAAAAAAATCACTTTGAAGTGTTAAATGTTGACATTATTTGCCTTAACAGTTAAAATTTTGTGAAATTGTGAGGAATATAAATCTATTTCCTTGTGGTAAGAAATATAAAGTGATCATGTATACAGAAGAAGCTCAGGAAAAGTAGTTAGGTACTGTTACTTGAAACAAAGATCATATAAGATCATGGCTTTTTATGTTATATATGAAAATGGGTAAGTGCTTACTTTTTAATTTCTTTTTAACTTCACTCCTGTTTGTGAAAGTAACTTACTAAAAATTTCACCATTAACTGAACTTTTTGTTCACAGAGTTACTTACCTTTGCTAACAGTGACTCTCCCCATCACTTTAATCAACTACACATATTAGTCTACTTGGTAATTTTTCTTCAAAAAAATAGAAATTTCTACACAAAGTATCTTGTGCTTCCAGTTTATGAAACAATTTTTGTTTATGTGTTATGAGATTAGACAATATCAAATTCTGATGCAGACATATAATGTAAGAAAGCTGAATTACATTTGTGGAGGTTGTGATACAATTACTTTATTTTAGTAATTATAAATTCATACAATTTTAAGGGCTGAACCATTTTTGGGCTGACACTTGAAAATCAACATAAAGAATTAGAGTGATTTAATCCCAATAGGAAATGACATGAGGTAGACATGACTTTGGCTCCTACTCCTCTCTGAAAAGTTTCACAAAGGGGATAGAAGAAGACTGAAGAGTGACATTTCAGGGTGGTTCATTGACTTGCAGATTTCTGTCAATACAGAATTCTTTGTAAAGTGCCACACCATCCATGTACCTTCATTAATGTGAGAAAGCCCATTGACTCTTCCAGAAGGAGTATTCTTGCCAAATTACCTTGCACAGATCCTGCAGTAGGCTTTCTGGTAATGTGCCAACTATTCATTTTTCTTGCTGAATAGTAATTTTATGTCCTTTTCTTTTTTTCAACACCATATAGAATAACTTACAGGGCACTTTTGAGAAATTTAGTTTGAACACAAGCGTTCTGTTAGGACTCAGAAGTAAAAGATATTTCAAAGAGCTCAGGAAACTGGAACTTCATCAAGAATGGATTCCATTCCAGTTAGTGCACTGACAGATGACACACCAGAGAGAGACCATGGCATCTTCACATGATAGCCATGAAAGTGGTTTCTTTGTCTGTTTCTCTTGCTGCTGTTGAAATCTCTGGATATCTACAGTTCTGGTCTCCATGGGAAAAGGCAAACCTAGTGATCATTTGCAAGATTGTGTATGTGTAATTGTTATCCCAGCTCTACTGCTGTGACCGATATTTACCAGATTACATGTTCATTTTTAGGTGAAGTCTGGAATGAATGCCTGCCTGTGGCAGAAGAATATATTTCCCTGGTGTCCGGAAGATATGTTCTTGTTAATTGTCAGAGCAGTTGAGCTAATAAAGTGTTTGTGGGCAAGGAACATTTTACTGACTGTCACTGAAACAGAGAACCACAATGTTTCTGGCCAGGAAGAATCCTGCACCTTTTGTGGAAACACAAGGCAGTAAGAAGGAGCAGGTTCTTCCCTCTGTAATCAAAACCAGTTGTGCTGAACTGTGTAGCTGTTTGGGGGACTCTCTGGAACCCCAGCTGACCCTCTAAATTAGGCCACACTACCTACCTGGTTAAACAATGTAGCTGCTGTGGTACAACTTCCAGTAGAATTTTCCTTAGTGTTGACTGTTTGTTGTAAATGTAAAAAGGCATAATATAATTATACAACATTTAGGAATTGTACCCCAGCCAAAGTGGCTTACATTCATTTGAAACATCATCTGTCTCAGTAATTAGAATACTTACAGTTAACAGGGACCTGGGCCCAAGCTATTTGTTTTTGGACTGTATTCTGTTTAAGCATCTGCCCTTGCGTTAACTTTTTAAAATTTCTCAGTATGTTCTTGCTGTGGTCTGAATATTTAATTCCTCTTGGATGTTTTTATACCATGAGTGGATGCACTATTGCTTCAGACTAAAACAATCTTGATATTTTGTGTGTGGATAGTATATAGAACTGTATTATTTTCCATCACGAGCAAGTCTTTTTCGTTTATTTTTTCCCCACGAAATTTGTATTTCTAAAAAAGTTTTAAAACCTTTGGGATATAAGGGAAATAATCCCGTTTTCACCTGGGTGACTTTCTAGTGTAAAAAAAAAATACATTAAAAAAGGGAAATTATGTGACACTGTGAGCAATAAATATTATGCTAGAGTAGTAGGTAATCATATGACTTTTGTTACCTTGAAGTACAACAAGTTGTTACAGTATTTTAAAAGTATATATTGGGACTAGTTGGATATATGTGCCTAATGTTGTTCTGTGAGTTACTTTATTGACACTTCCATTTGGCTTGTTACTGAAGAGGAGATGCAGAAATCCTGTTTTATAATATTAAAATACGTAAGAAAACTGAAATGGTTGTCACTTGAGAAATTTTTCTGGACATCAGTCTCTCAAAATCAAATTAACATGGAATATTAATATAATATTTACAGAATTTTAATTGTGGGAAGTTAAGAAAATCAAAATTTTAAATATTAATTAGTAATGAGATGGAAAATTTCCAGTATCTTTTGGTTTCATTTTGGATTTCCTTTCATTCTTCATGGGTAGGAAGGGAAGGGAAAAAATGCTTAAAAATAGAGCATTGTTGATGTAGGTTGAGGAACTCTGACAGAGACAGTAGAGGCAAAAACTGGGTCAAAAATGGGCATAAGACACTTCATCTTGTACCATATATAATTGTAATGACAGTATAGTGTATACCTATATCTGCATCTACATATTTGTCATACAAAATTCTTATCATGCAATTGTCTTGTCACACAATTCTTTTTTCCAAAGAAAGTTACAAGATCATGTAGAGATTAAGAAAAATGAGACTCTTGTATGCCTCACTTTTCAATCAAATATCTCAAACTACTACACAAAGATGAGAACTATCCTTCCAGTTACAGCTGGAGAAAATAAGGTTTGGGATGCTAAATACCACACTGAAGTTCACAAGTTGAATCTGGGCAGGGATGGGACAACACTGCTTCTCTTATTTCCAGGTTACTGCCATCTCTGGCAAATGCCATTTAGTGCATTCTTGATACCAGGTCATTGTTAACGACATTTGAAATGTATATGTTAAGTGAAAGTGTGAAAAAATGCTTAATAGTTGTTTTGTCAGGAAAAAGTTATACATAAAACCACTTTGTACTTTTTATTGAAACAATTCAGCTGTTAAAGCATATTTAGCAATTCCAGTTTTTTGATGCGTGGTATGCCATAATTACCATCAATTTTTATTATCTTTGGCAAATGATTATTGCTGTAGTCTGAATGACTTCACCTAGACAGAATTTTCCATTTCATGCAACACAAAAAGCAGTTTGTTATCTCCTGTAGCAGTGCTTGTGTTCAGTCCACCAGATTAAGCAGTGACCTATTAACAGGACAGTTCAAAGGCTTAGCAATACATGTGTTTGGGTTTAGATTGACTTCCACTGTCCTAGAATTTTAAACTTAGTCATTTATAGCTCCTAGAAATCATCTCGGAGCAGTGACTTTAGTTTGCCACTGGTTAGTAAGAAAATAGTATGTAGAAAACCTGTATAATTGAGTATCCTTGAACCCAACAGAGTTACTGTTCCCATACTTAGGAATCCTTAGCCATATCATGTTTTAGTTCTAGTCATCCAGCTTTGGTTTGCTAGTTCATGTTCTTCTAACAGAACTGAGTGACTGTTGTGAAATGCTTACGTTAACTTTTTCATAAACCATCATCTTTTGCATAAGGAAAATTAATTTAAGTATGTTTTCATTTTGGTGGTATCATATTTGACCACTCCATTCCCTTTGCCTTCCTTATATAGTGATGACAGCAGAGAAAGGAAATTTAGAGTAAATTAGTGTACTTCCAGGCTACTTAAAAATGTTATAGTTCATCTTCCAGATCAAAGTGAAGATGAAAATTGGCTTCATAAATTATGCTTGATGTTAGTTGGGACTATAGTAAGAAATTTTGTGATGCCTTTGATTTACATTACATATCCACTGCAATTATATTGACAGTACATTGTAAATTGTTTCGTTTTGTGTAGTGTTTCCCTGCTGTGCTATTGTTTTAGAAGTCCATGGTTTCCTACTGGGCTTATTTAATTTCAATAGGTGCAAAATTGTCTGTTGTCGATACAGAGGATTTACTTTCTCATTCATTGAAAAGATAACTGTACAATCTTTCCAGATTAAAGGGTGAGAGGAAATGGCCTCCAGTTGTGCCAGAGTAGGTTTGAATAAAGAAAAATTTCTTCACAGAAAGAGTTATCAAGTTTTGGAACAGACTGCCCAGGTAGTGTGGAATCACCATCCCTGGAAGTGTTCAAAAAACCTGTGGATTTGGCACCTGAGGGCGTGGTTTAGTGGTGGACATGGTGATGCCGCTGGGTTAACAGTTGGACTTGATGATCATAGAGTTCTTTTCCAACCTTAATGATTCTGTGATTCTAAGGAGTGTCCTCTGCTCTTAGAAATGTTGTAGAGTCAGCAGTTGGAAGTTGTTCTCTAGAACCTTAGTTGTGCAGATGTTTGGTGTGAGGTGAGGCCATGGTTCTACACACAGTGGGTATCATCTCTTATAGCAGTTTTGTTCAATTTTGCTTGTAGAGAATTATGGATTCATTTGTATGTGTTTTCTTTGTCTTTTTCAGACATAACCAAATGATGTGTTTACAAAAGATGTTTTTTCTGAATATTTCACACAGCTCAAAATTTGATAAGTTTTAGTTATGCTGTAAAAATAAACACCCTTCCCTCCCCCAACACAATTATAAAATTAATACGGGGGTATATTGGTAAGATTCTTTTTTAATTTTCTGTTTTCATAACTGTGTGTTTTAAAGAAAGAAAGATAAATGTGCAACATAAAACTTAGAAGTGTCAGTAATTTCTGTTTTGTGACAGAAAAAAAATGTAGTTTGATATCATTTTCCCTGTAACTCCCATTCGTCATCATGAAAACCAGAAGTTGTTGACTTTGAGTAGGAAGGAAGAGAAAGAAAAGGAGAAATTGAACAGGTAAAATAGTGGCTCTGGAGACTAGAAGATGGAAAAAGAAATCTTAAGAGTTTTCTTTCAGTGAAATCTTAAGGTTTACTTTATTTACTTTCAGTGTTGTCTTGATATGTGTGGCCAAAGGTGTTCTGACAATACCTTTTCTTTTGTGAGTCTGAAAATTTAAATTACTAATAGTGAAATTTTTTAGTAGGTTTTCTTAGAAAAGTTTCCTAAGGGAACTTTTATTCTGTTTTATTTTTCTGCCTTTTCTTAGATTTAATTGGAGAGCAGAGCTCTCCAAGTTTCAAGCTGTATCTCCTACAGGACTATTGTACCTGCTAATGATGGATACTCAAGCTGTTTATCTTGTTTAGGCCAGAGAGTTTTGAAAAGCAACTGTAAAAGTCTTTCTTTCACATCCAAAAAAAGTGCAGTCTTGATAAACTGTCACTTCTAAGAAAATAATAAATGCTCTTTCTGTGCCTTTGGAAAACCTCTCTTAAAGAGTCAGAAGCTTCGAGAGGAGTCAGCATTGCACTTTACACATTTCTTCCTAGAAAGGGATCTTTCTGCCTGCTTTACCACAAAAATACCAAAACACATTGCAAAAAGATTCACTGGAAATCAGAAAAGGCTCTTTTCATCCTTTTACAAATATATTTCACACAAACATTACTGTATGTTTCATAAAACCTAGTAAGATTTACAGCTGAAATAATGCTATCACAAATTCACCAGAGGCGTGCCTTGTGCCTCTGTAATAGCACCTCAGCACCACCTTACAGAGGTTTTTGTTTTTCCTGGTAAGTGGTACAAAACAGTTGGGGCCATGCAGACTGTCTGATGGATTTCCATTCTCTGTCACATGCCCTACTCTCCCCTCAGATAGGCAAGAGTGACCTCATTGAGGCACTTCTTGCATTCCTGTCATCTGAGCCTTATCTTCTGGGATGAGAAGGTTTCTTTGAATGTGATATTCTTTTGCAAGTTCTTTGAGAGTCCCCTGCCCCCAGAAGGCTGCAGCATCATGTTTTATTACTTTATGATGCAGAGCAGACTCTGTCAGGTCAGTCCTGTTTAGTGTTTCTGCAGGCTGAAATCCCACCATCCACAAAGACAGCTTCAGTAATGTATGTGGAATATGAAGAGGAGAAGGAATGCTTAGATGTCTCCGGAGCAACTGCTGTTCAGGATGCAGTGCAGCCACGTGTGTACCATATTTTTGAGGCATACATGTGCTTGGTGCACTTGAGTTAGAGCATTTGTTTGCAGAGCTCTTGGGAACTGCTGAGGGGACATTAGCCTTGATTGTTATTGCAGTCTCAGCTAATGGCACTGGAGAATATGGCTGACTCGATTTTCATGCAGTTCTGAAGAAATTAAGTGCTGTGGAGGCTACCCAGGAGATGCAAGCACTAAAGACAATGAAAATAATGTAAAAATATTTGCTGTTACACTGGGCCATCCTGCATGGTTTTTCTTTTGTTATTTTCAGTTTTTCCTGATGTAACCTCAGCTTTTTGTTGGAAAATAAGTACTTTTCTTTCATAAGCCCATTATCATACTCATAACTCTTCATCTGCTCACCCACAGAAAAAAACCCCACTGCAGCCACCTACCCAAAAATGCAGGGCCAGGAGCTAGGAACAGAGCACCAGTCTCTCTCTTGTCCACTGTCCTTTGCTTGCTCTTGAAACTTGGACTCTTAGGTCATTACACAGACTCTCAAACCATCTATCTGCCTTCCCTCATACACTTCAGAATCACAGTGTCAGAAGCATCCTAACTAGAGACGCACTTCTACAGCTAGCACGGGGGGAGGGCATCAGAGAACTCTGGAGATCTCTGTGGTAACCAGGTAGTCTCCCTCAAAGAGAAATAGCTCCACTTTCTGAATCTGTGTTCCCTGTCTCATTAGACGTTTGTTCCCAACTCACTAACCTGCAACCAGTTTATAGCTTATGTTGGTATTGAGTCTGAACCTCCTCCTTTGACCTTAAAATAATTACCATCGGCCCCATGGCCTTTCATCTTTATTTTGTTCAACATCAACTTCTACCCTCTGTCCCTTAGGTAGTGGCAAGCACTACATGCCTATCCCCTTTGCATTCGTAGACCCTTCTTTCTCCTCTTTGCCCAAAGAGAGAGCTTTCTTCCTTCCTTTCAGTACTTTTCCTTATGGATGGATGTTGTCCAGTTGCATTTTCTCTCAGCAAAGTTAATTATCAGCTGTTGTTAATTTGTCTGTCTCATGTCCCACTGCCATAGTATGGCCAGTAAAATAGGGACAGCTCTCTCTCTCTGTGTTTTGGGGGTTTTTGTACTTTTTTACATTTTTACAATGTGGGCCCAGGTTTTGCAGTAATTGAATTAATTTTGGACAGAATAATGCAGGTTTTACTAGTAACTGACCTCCTAAATGGTGCAGTGGTGAACTCACATATTTTATCCCATCATCATTTCTCAGTCTAGAAAACCAACATCATCTCATATTAGCAACATAGCTGTGATCCTAATAAAGTTTTTGGGGTTAAGTTACAGACTTTGAGAAAGATAAAAGAGCAAACCTGAAATTCAGTACTTCAGTATCACCATTAGAATGGCACTTTAACTCTGTGCACCGTGTGGTGTTGTGAACCACATGCTGTGTTAGGCACGAGTCGATAGTGGAAACACCAATATATCAGCAGAAATTCATCCAGCTTTCCTCGGCCTTGGGTGGTAATGGGGACTCCTGTAGTTCTTTTGTTAGTAATGGATCTTCATAAGTGGATCTGGTCTTCAGATTCCCTAAGGATTATTTTATCCCCTGTGCCTGCTTATCCAGATGATGCCTGAGACTTTCAGGAGCTTTGTCATTGTCTGGCTTTTAACTAAAGGACGTGCTACTGGCTGTGGTCCAAGAGAATCCATTCAGTTGCTTGATGTCCTGTAGCCTGGGGACAAAGAGAAGGTGACTCCACCAAATAATGAAAACTCTGGTTTTATTGGCTAGATGGCAATTCTGTACAATAATAAAATAAAATAATTAATGTATCTTAATTATAGTCCTCTCTAAAATCCTTTGCCTTTTCATATTTTTCCAATAATGTGCAACTAAGAGAACAAACTCAGAAAATATGCAGATGTAACTTTGTTAATAATTTATACATATATTTTAAATGCAGTTTGGAAAAGGTACAGAAACACAGAAAGTACTGAGTGCTTTTTTTTTCTTTTCTTTTGAACAACCTGGTGATATTATATTTTCAAGGACTTTTTTTCCCATTGTATTGGTTTGAGGATCATCATTACTTATCTGAAATATGTTAATCTCTTTTAATTACAACTAACTGAAGATCATCATTAAAAGTAGCAGAGATTTTGAAAGATACGAGAAGATACCTTCCCTGAGTTTATCATGCACATTTCTGTACAGAAGAAATTTTATGAAGCCTTATTATTTGGCATTTCAATTGATTTCATAGATCAGAAAGCAAGTAATTGTAGACTTCCATTCTTTTTCTTCCAAAATTGAGAAAACTAGTGTAAATGATTTAAAAGCAATTAGTTGCATGCATGTTGTCCTGGCAAGCCATTCTATTCCTTTCCTATGTAAATTTTGAGGCAAGCATCATTCATCTGTCTCATTGATGTGAAACAGGGGAAAACCAAGGCTGCCATACTAAACTGATGTAGGTTGTTTTCCATTCTAATTTTATTGTTATAAAAAAATAAGATGATTTCAAAAGCAGTTTGAGTCAATAACAGAGTAATAGCATCCTAAAATGATATTATTATTTATTCATGCTTAGTTAAATATAACTGTAACATGAAATAAATGATTATCTGTTTTGGGTATAATTTCATAATAAGGCTTTTGAAGGTCATTTGGACTACTGCACTAATTAATGTTTTATTTCCAGCCTTCCTTAATTATTCTTGCCAGATGGTC
This sequence comes from Lophotriccus pileatus, assembly GCA_035583135.1. NCBI lineage: Eukaryota > Metazoa > Chordata > Aves > Passeriformes > Tyrannidae > Lophotriccus > Lophotriccus pileatus. Next base: position 29,226,246 of record JAWWES010000169.1, read on the forward strand.
CTTTATTTATGTTATTGCTTGGAGTTTCCAGCTGAGGTTGTTTGATTGTTGAAGAAAAATATGTGATGGCACCATAAGATAACTGTAATTGAATTGTTAGGTATGTTAGAACATTCAAGCCTTCTGTCCCTGCTTTAGCCACATCTGGGAAATAAGTTTGTTAACAAAGTGCTTTGGCACCTCATTGAATACTTGATGTGATATATGAAAATGTTTAGAGCAAACTCAATTAGCATAAAAGCCTTTAGAAATAGAACTCTGGTAGCTTCTCATTCATTTATGAATTACAAAATCTTCTGGGTAAAATGCACAAATGGGTAAATTACCAGGTGGTTGGTTTTGTTTAGGCTTTTGTTTGGTATTGTTTGTTAGCATCTGACTTGCTTTTCTCATATCTAGACAATATTGCTTTTGGGTTTATAATAAGGTATCTGTACAATAGAAAAAAATGTGATTAAAGCATAGTAATACTCATAATAATTGGAAGTTAGGTAGCTAACTTTGGTAAGTAACATCTCAAAAGTGCTTGTTTCTGGAAGGTTTAAGTTCAACACTGGGAGATACCAGATTTGGGACCAAGAATATAAAGGCAGCATTTACAAAAAACTGTTTTGTTTTAATCAGTCGTCAACATTGTGCTAGTAAATAAGTATCATATTTATTCTTTGAAAGTTCCACGATGTCAGGTTCTGTATAGCAACAAGTAAACATGCATGTTCTAGAAAAGAAGAATAAATAAGTGGAAAAATAAGAGGAAGAATAAATAAGTGGTGTATGGCAGTACACAAATGCGTAAGTTTGTTCCAACAGTGGAAATAAAATATTTATCTCTTCTCTCTCCTTTCAAATTTTTTTCACCCTTTTTCCAAAATCATTGCAAGGAGCAGTTTTGGGAAATGGGGATGAGTTTACAGCCCTGAAATCAACAAGGAAAAAGATATTGAATGTGTTTTACAGATATGTGTGCCAGGGGTAGCTGGGAAGAAAGAACTGTGATGTTTGTGTAGAAAAGTGGTTAATGGATAAATTATTCAAGCAAAGGTTCAAGATCTGAAAAAAAAACATTGCCCCATCCAGAAAATGAAAAGTGAGATGTATCTTTGACTCATTCATAGCTGTGTACTGCAAGAGACTTAGGTAAGTCTCTTAAAAAAAGGTGAATCAACTACAAATCAGAAATTATAAGAAAAAGCTTGCCATAACAATGAATAACAAGAGGTTGTTGAATAGGAATAGGGTTAGAAAAGATTGCTTTTCTCTGTTTTCCATGTAGTTTGTTTTTATTAGAACAACAGAAGATGCTGTGAAGAAAACTCTCTCTCCAGTTGTGAAAATTAGCTCCCAGTTTTGAAAATATGGGTGTGCTATATAAAGTTTCACCAATCTATCACAGCATTTAAAGCTACTGGTAAATTTTTTGTGCTATGTTTTTCTATTAGAGTACATGTTTAGCAGGCCAATATATTTCCTTGGCAAATCCTCCTTAATTTGCCACATGTAGTTTTCCTGAGCAGCAGAGAGTCTGGGAACTCCGAGAAACACCCTCAGCCAGTATCAGAGATGTGGGTTCTTGGCCTGTGAGTGCTCTGAACGTAAAACTCTGTTCAGATGTTCTGGAAGATGGGAAGCAGCTGCTGTCTTTCAGAGCACAAATGTAGGGCTTTCAGTGCAGGCTGTGTCTGCTGTGGAGCAGGATAGAGCCCACACAATGGAGCCCATCACACAGTACAGATGCATCAAATTAAGGCTCTACCCGATTGGGTTTCGCTACTTCCTCTGTAATTCAAGCGTTTTGTGCTTTGTTAACTTGTTCGGCTGTAAAAATGTTATAAATATGCATTTTCTGAATTGCTGCTCTGAAAAGTGGGACCCCGGAGTTGGTGGTAACATCTCTACAGCAGTGTGGAATGAGTGGGCACTTCTGTCAGCTGCAGGAGATCTGCCCATTCATATTTAAATCCACTCCTCCTGCCAAAACAGAAATGCAGACTGCTCACATGCTCATCTTCTACAGTGTTAAGCATGCATGGCTCTGAAACACCATCTAAAGAAACATATTTTGAATTTCTTTAACAGCCACTTAAACTGCCCAGAAACTGCTTTTAGCTGCTGGTTGCCCAAATAACCAAAATAGGTAAAAGAAAAAAGATTATCAAGGGGATTTCACCTTAGTAATTTTAAAACTCTTTTCAGTTTTAGCTTTTTTTTTTTTTCTTTTTATCATTTCTTCACTTCCCTGCCTTCCACTTCCCTCCCTTACTATACAAACCAAATTTCCTCAACAATACTGCGTGGTATTTTTAAATAAAAATTTTAGGACTGTATCAGAACTTCTTTCACTCCTCTTCCCTCTTTTTATCTAGTCTTGCAAAATAATAAATCAAGGCCAATATGCCCAACTTCCATCACTGCCTTGCCATTCATGTACTGAATTCTGCAGCTTTACAGACAGTGTCTTGTACAGAATCTCTCAAGAGGTTCTGGTTTTGCTGTTTCCCCTTGGCACAGCAGGAAGGAGGGTGGCCAGCTGGGAAGAGAGACAAACCATAACAGAAATGAGCTGACCTCCGACTTCCCTATCTGTGTGAATGGGAGATTGGTCCCAGACAATCTCTCACTGCAGCAGAATATTCCAATGTGAAATGCCAGCATGAAATTACTAATGGTCATGCTTTTTAACTTCAGGATATGCTGCTAACTGTGTATATTCGTAAAGTCACCATCGTACTACAGAGATAGGTGCACAATGAGGTATTATCTTGCATTGTGACATTAAATTGTATCAGACTAATTTAACAGTCTTTCGTAATGGTTATTTTAATATCCCCTGCCTTTTACAGGGATTTACAAAAATGCTGTGCAGAAAAAAAAGAAGTCCCCGAGCAATGGATTAAGGGGTTTTTTTAACCTTACTGTGTAAAACTCTAAATTCTTTGGCATTACATATGGTTTTTCACCGTGTAGAAGATCAATATTAGTGTTTTTTTCTTGCCCACAATGCAAGATGTATTACTCAAGGTACATGACATACTACCTCACCAAAGTACCCACTGAGATTGGCAGGTGGTGTTGGGTTACAACTGTTTTTTCCTGGAGGCTAAAATTGCCTAAATCTTGGCTCTCACTGTGCTGGTTTTTTTCCCTCATTATATATTTAAGAGGGTCAAATCATTCATCATTCTCAATTACTGGGATATAATTCACTGCATGCAATGTGAGCTACAGACCAGATGCCTGGAAATTCCTGCACTGACCAATAATCTTAGGTCCCAGTACACATTCTGTTTTTAATACAACAGTAACATGTTTGTTTCCTATTGAATTATTTGCAGAAGATGCATCCCCAATCAAAGCTTTGTCAGGCAGGTGGTTATCAGAATGGGACACAATCAGGGAGACTCAGAGCAATATAAACATTCTGAGCTCTGTTCCTTTTAACAGCCTATAAAATGCCAATAACATTTAAAAGGAATAACTTGATTTTATTAAAGGGCAGGATCTGTCATGGGAACTTGTGGCTGCAAGACGTTTAAATGAATGTCTCTTAGTGGACTGGAAGTCCTGCCCTCTGATACTGCAGGTACTAGAAAATAAGTTATTTCATTTTCTAAGTGTTTCAGCTTGTCTGTATTCTCCTCTACTATTGTTGCATAAAGTAATTTATTTTTCATGGTGTCATGCAATAAATTCATCAGGGCTAAGGTGCAGACATCACATAAAGTTCGAAACAGTCTCTGTGTGAACAACATGTTCTAGTTTTGAATGTTTTAATTTGCTGCAGTGTACCAACCTTGATACATTTTGTGCCAATTCTTGAATCGTGGCACGTGGATTGGCACTTGGGGATGTGGCTTAGGGGTGATCATGGTGGTGCTGGGTTGATGCATGGACCAAATGATCTTGAAGGTCTCTTCCAACCTTGATGAGTCTGTGACAAGATTGTGATGGTGTGGAAATCCATACTCTCATTCAGCTCAGCACACCAGTGACCTGGTTTAGCCCAGTTTTCTGGAGATGTAATGTCAGAGATATTTTAAGGGTGGATGGGAAGGTTTGCAATAGTTTTTCTGGTAGCCTAAGGGACAGTATAGGGGAAGGTACAAATGGTCTTCTAATTTCAGAAAGCAGCATTAATGATTCAGTACCCATAATGATAGCACATGAGAAGTGCCAGAGAGGAGAGAATAAATTGCAAGGGGTTTTGAAATCGAAGACAAGTGAAAGGTATTTGATATGGTAGGGAAAGTGAGGAGCCAGGGAAAGGATGTTAAGCAAAGGGTGATGTGATCAAAGTGATGACAAGATAATGATCTCTCTAGAAATGCTGTGAATAGATGTAAGTGGGCCAGGATTGCATTTATCAAGGCGAGTGAGAGGGCTGCAGTGGTCGAGTTAAAAGCTGATGACCACATTACTGAGAAACAGAACTGTGAAATATGCTCACACAATCCTGTGTATGCCTTTAATCTGTGTTGTTGGTATTTGCAAAGCCAGAACTCAAACGAAAGAATCCGTCCAGTCCTTTTTAATTACCATTTTGTGAAATACTGAAATTGTCTATTTTGTCATTTTTCACTGACACTCCTAGAAATGGAGAAGAAATGTATTTGGGTCAGCCCAAGTGGTTTGGTTTTTTCTCTTGGATTCTCACTTTTATAAAATATCCGTGAAATTCAATGCCAAGTTTAAGATGACACGTATTTTTAATAAAAGCAAAGAAAACTTGGAAATGAAAAAGAATCTCACACTTCAGTGCCATTCACGATCTAGAAGAGAAGTTTTCATCTAGTTACGTGCCCTGTTTAATTTTTAAGCCACTTATGCATGTGTAAGATAGAAAACCACAATTAGAATTATTCCTTTGTCTTATCTGGAGTAGCATGTCCTGACTGCTAAGTTAGTACATTCTGGAGCATCACACCCTCTGAACTTGTCTTATTATCAGTTCTAGCTGGGGGTAAATATTAATTGGATCAAGTAGCAGGAAGTGATGACTAGTGCCCTCATCAGCAGGCAGAGATGCTAGGTTCCTTTTTTTTTTTTTGGTGCCAAAGAATAATTTAATTATAGATATGAATTTGAATGGCCTAAAGAGGAGAGACAAGGAAATCTCAGGCTAGCCCATATATAAACAAAAAAAAATTTTAAAATAGTAACTGGGAAAAGAGGGGGTGATTGTATTAGCAGGTTTCTTTGTGTTTGATTGTGCTTTTAAACTTGGCATTTGGTGATGATCAAGAGGCTCCTGTAGAAGTTCATGTAGAAGGAGATGGATTCAGGTGTTTTGACTTGCCCTGTAGAGAAGTTTGCCTTTTTTCTGTAGAATGAAAGAAAACAGCATTAGATGTTCAAAGCTGTTCCTACATTTCCCATTCTTACACTGGATCAGCTGTAACTGGCTCTCTAGTTCTTTCTGCTCTGTTTTGTTCCTGACTACCTCAAGCACATAATCAATACAAATTTTCTCAACCTGCCTCTTCTACGCTGAAACCATATGGGAGAACTGAGCCCAGAATTTCTTACAGAAAATCCCATGTTAACTCAGATGGTTCTTTGTTTCTCTGACAGTAATATAGCACTGACATTTTCCAGAGCTGCAGGTATTCTCTTAACCAGGATGGTCAGTGGGCACCTAAAAACAGTGTTTCAGGATGTATGTTAATATAATTACAAAGAAATGAAAAATTTTGTATATTTGGAATATTTGAAATACACACTTTTTTAAAAGAAGGTTCTATTTTAAGTTCATGAAAATGATTGACCCTGATGTAGTTAGCTGCCATATGTGAGGAAAACTCAATTAAACAGAAATTGAAGAACTTGAGTTACTTTTGAACATGACAGTATGTCATGTGACATTTTGGCTCAATATCTAGTTTCCAGTTGTCACATAAAGATGATTATGTGCAGACAGCCCTTGTTCCCTCTGGCCTGTATCATTTCTGTCACATGAGTGTGGTGCTTTGACTGTATTTACTTTATGTAAGCAATGTAGGGAACAGCACAGTCGTTCCCCTGCCCTCGTGATGCAGACTCTGCACGTCTTTCTGTCTTACCTAAACTAGAACTTCATGTCTTTCCAAATATCTACAGGAAATGTGATGATGTAAATGCTATCAGGACTTAATGGTGATGATTTAGGAAAAATGAAGTCATATTCCATTCAAATAATGAAGGGTGATATTTAAAAACCCAAACCCTCAGTTTTTGGTTAGTCCCTGCCTTTCCCAACAGTCAGTTTTCCCCAGTGACACATCATGTGGTTTATAAAAAGAATGAATTCTTTTATAATAGCTGTTTGTGTTCAAGTAGAAGTCAAAACCCTGAGATTGCGCTGGGCTTCACTGGGAGATTTACAAGACTAATGAATAATCAAAATGGAATAAGGTCTTCAGGTTTTCTTTGGGAAGTTCACCTGTGGGGTTTTTTCCTAAATAGCATCTAAGGAAGATCAATCTTGTTTATGCTAATATCTCTAATACTGAAATGAACTTTGAAGATTATCCTGATCTAATGTTTAGGCAAACTGTTCCATTATACCTGAGATCTGATTGAGAAAATAAAGAAGTATTAAAGGGAATGTAAATACAGTTTCCAAATCTTTCCTGGTCTTCAGCATCAGGGTTTTCTGATTAATCTTAAATGCCAGTGGAAGTACTGTCACTTGATTAAAATATCTTCATATCATATATAAAATACTTCTGCACTATTATTTCTAAGTCTTGGCATCATGCATTAAGTACGCTTGTAGAAATAATTTCCTTAAAAAGAGAATAATATAAGTTTTCCATTTAAACAAGAATGAGAGATGATACAATTACATTTGCAATGAATAAAAAAAGTTTCGCTTCTCAGTTTGAAAATGAATTATGTAGATTTTAATGTTACTTGTATTTGTTTTGAACCTTATGAGGAAATTTATGATGATAACTATAATAATGAATAATCACTTTATATAAATATATATATAAAAATATTGTAATTGAGCATTTAAAGATACACACTTTTGACTCATCTCCTGTATATCACATAGACAGAGGAATTCATGAATAAGGAACTTGATAATTGAGTGATGTGATCCTTATCTGAACCTTTACCATTATCTTTAAAAGTTGTAGCCTTAGGTATTAGATACCCCAAACATTCTGTTCTTAAAGCGGTGAAGTGTATACCACTGTGCTGTGAGCTAACCTTGCCATCCATTTTCTTGAGGCTTGACTAATTTTTACCTGGTCATTTGTGTGTGTGTGTGTATTTATATATATATATATATATTTCATCTTTGTTTATGCTGATTCTGTCTCTTTTATTACACATTCAGGGTGTTTAGGGAGCAGAAGAAAGGATTGTCCTCAAGGACTACACACTTGTCAAGAACAAGTAGGAACTAGATAGGGTACTTGTGCTGTATTTCATGAACCAATTACACGTTTCAGATGAGTGGTTTTGGGTTTTCTTTTTTTTTTTTTTAATCACGGATTATGGAGTATTGTAACATAATTATGGCAAAGCATAAGCTAATGTTCTGACACTTGATTCGCGGGTTCAGGTCTGATTATAGCATTATTTATATTTGGTTGAGCATAAGGGTTGTTTTTAGAAACTTATATATTGGCAATTTTTTATATTCTTGTCTCTACTGCTTAACTTAGATGTAAAGATGTAAAATGTATTTCTCTTACTGCATTAAGTGAATACTTCATAATATTAAACTGTAGTAACCTCAAAAAGCAAAATTCTGCTGTATGTAGTTTATTGATGGAAAACTGAGATCTGGGAAGACTAAATTCCTCAAAAGTGTTTAAGTACTCACCTTCTTCTAAAACAGGGAGGTGAGTATCTCCTACTGGACCAATGCTCAGATTTAATTTTTCATCTTTTATATCAAGTTGGGATGTTCTGGATATGGAGGAAGCAGTAGATATGGAACATACTCTCTCAGGAAACTGTCAAAGAAAGCTGAAGGAGGCAGCAGCTACACTGCAAAAGAGGATTATAGTCTTGGAAAACTGGAGAAATATATATTGATGCCTAAGTGTACTGAATATCAAACTGACCATGATTCAAAAGTTAAGCTGAGGGGGCATGAAAAACAAGTTCTATATTGACAAATAAGATCTGTAAAAGGCATGAAGCATTTTTTCCACTCTGCTTGATTTGGGCCATGTTTCATTAGACTCGTGTGTTAACATCTGAGCCCTGTAATTCAGAGTGCAACCTAGCTTTAAAGAATCCAGAGAGCAGTATTACATGAAATGTCTTCCACTGTGGTTTTTTATAATCCCTGACTGTATATCAGATGTCCTTAGAAAAACAGTGTCATGAATCCAGATCTCACTGTTCTGAAGCAGTGACCCATACAGGAGACATAACCATAATATTTATTCTTCCTATTATCTAGCCATGGTCCAGACTGGGTTACATTGTTTTCTTTAAATAGACATCTTTAGTTTCTCTTAGAGTTTTTAAGGGTAATTTTGAAAGGATTTTTTTCCAGGCCAAAGATTGATTTTGTTTTTTCCCAAGGGTCCAGTGGAACAAAACATCATACACAAAATATTATGTCACCAGTGTGGACTCTACTGTCATCAGTGTGCTGAGGACCTGGGGCTCTGTGATTTATTTTCATTAAACTTTATCAGTGAAAGGTCTCCTTTCTCTCCGCCTTCACAGAGTGTCTGTGAAATTGGATTTGGATGACAATGAGCTAGCTGATGCCCTAACTAGGAAAAGCAGTCACTGCTCATTTGGGAACTTGAGATCCATTCTTATCTGTAGGGAGCTTCACGCAAGATTCAGTTTGTTCACTGAGATCTGGTAGGCTTGGTGGACAAAAATGGTTGACACGCTTTGGGGTATTTATCTAAAAGTTTTTACACTGAAATTTGTACTTTGCCACGATAATACAAGTTCATTTAACTACTGGGTGATTACTGTGGTTTCCTGAAGCCAGAGAGAGCACTCTGTTATTGCTGCAGAGGCAAAGTGCAGCTGTGTGGATGTCAGGCAGGTGAAGAGTGTTGTTTGACGTTGAGTCTTTGGGCAGTCCCTTGGGTTTTCAGGTTTTTTTGTACAAGTACAGGGGCCACAATGGATCCTTAACAATCTTACATGATTTTAGTCCTGTTACCTACACAGATCTTTGTAACCTGCTGATCCCACTGGCTGTGCTTTAAACGTCTTTGTTGTGGCAAGGGAATGTTCTCAGTGTAAAAACTATGATCTTCTAAGACATGAATTGTAATCTGTCTCCTCTCTCATGAAGATAAGGCCAGCTCTTTGCCTTGGACTCCTACATGAAAGTATAAGGCTGTTCTTTTTTCAATATTTTCTGTTTATCCCCTCAGGAAAAAGGTTTGTAGCAGACCTGGGTGTTGTGGGTTTTCTGTACTTTGGAGTTTTTGTGTTTTGTTTTCTAAAGGGTCTTTTTGGTCTTGTATTATATTGCAATGATTTTTTTAATAAAGGTTTTAAGATACTTTTTTTCTTGCTTTGCCCTTTCAACAGAATAGCTGGGAGGCATCCAGATTTGCATCTTGTAGTTCTAGCTAATACCTCATAGAAAGTGAAGAGCATCCAAAACCATACAGGTGATCTGTGCTATCACTTTTAGTACTGTTCTGAATTTACGTAAAATAACGTTTCCCAACTGAAAATCACAACCGTTTTTCTTTCTGTAAAGCATATTCTGTTTGAAGGAACAGAATATCTCAAAATCTGCTCACATAGTAGAGGCCAAATGGTAGAGGCCAAATGACTCATTTTACAAAGTCAGCCATGAGAGCACATTACTGGGTCATAGGATGTTATTTTTCACTCCAGGTAGTGTCTTGGGCTCTTCCTTTCCATGATCCACCTGAGCTGTAGGTGACTGGTTGCCACTATTAAGAATATAGTTTTTTAAAAATTTTTATTTTACTTTTAAACTACAGATCTCAGTTCAAGATGAAGGTGATATTATCAAACACAGAAGATTAAGTTTCAGGCTTACAGTGCATATAACTTAAATTTGCATGGACTGAAAGACTTCAATACAAGTTCTTTTCTGCTCTGAGGATGTTCTCTGCAGCATGGAAGCAAATTACTATGAGGATAATTGTTTGCATTCGCAGTTCCTGCAAACCTGTGGTTACATCATGCAGATATGGGGCAAATAGAAAGCAAGAAGACAGTAGATGAGCTATTTATTTTAGCAGCTACCACCAAGTTAATATACAGATATTGGAAGAGATATTGGAAGAACCAGTATATGTTGTTTTATTTTAAGGTTATGGAATCTTCAGCTCATGGAATTTGTCAGAATGGAGAAGATCTGTTTTGCTCCAATCCACACTGTATTAGGCACTATAAAGAATTTATACAAAATATAGATTGATCTGTAGACAAATAATTGTCTTCTTTCACTACAATGAAAGAGACAGCTTTAAGATAGACAAACATAAAGTTAAGAAGATCTAAGAGCGAACTATCAGCCTATAATTTAATTTAGTCTAGTCAAATATTAACTGTTGAATGAAAACTGACACAACACAGATTTATCAGGTCAGGCAGCAAAGTGCATCAAAAATTACTTCTTTGAAGCTAATGGATTTTTAGTACTTTTGTACTAAAGTCTTTAATTTTAGGTAACCTACATTTCTGTAGTGGTCTTGCTGTTCAGCCACCTGGTTTGCAAGATATCATTAACATTTTCTTTAGAATTAGTCAATAATTAGTTTTATCAAAGCAAATATTTACAAAATATTTGCCTTATAAAAATCAATAAATTTTATTTTCAAATAGATATGTATTATTTTAATGTTTATTTTAATGCTTAGTTTTTAAAATTATTTTGTAGACACATAACAATACTATTTGATAAAAAGACACGGTAGTGCCTTAATATCACTACAACACAGCAATATTTGTTCTGCTACTTGCTGGTTTGACATACTGTGAGATAATATACTTCTAGAAATAAGTTTTAACTTGTGTTCATGTTAACTACAATTTTTTTTCTGCTTTATTCCTAAAATCTTCAGTGTTGTTTGCAATTATCTCAGGGCCAGCCCTGTAGTTCCTTGACTTCTGCCTAAATGAGGCAGCGTGGCATCACAGATAATGTACCATCCTCTAACAGCATGATCCCAATTTTCTGAAGTTAGGCACCAAACCTTCTCATGCAACTAATCTGAGAGATTAATACTTGTGCTGTGAGTAGATGAGTAGGGAGTAAGGTTTGACTGTGATTAGAGATAGCCAAAAGGGAGTGCTATGCAGAGTTTAATCCTATTACTGCCACACCTGTTTACCAGCCAATTTTATATGAGTTAGAAAGTACAAGCTGAAGTAAAAGTATTTTTAAATACTATACAAATAATTTGTTTAATAAACAGAATTACTTTAATCTGAAGTAATTTCTCCCTAGCAGTCATTAATTACAGAAGTCTTTGTGATTTTATACAAATATTGAAATATAGTTTAAAATAAGCCCTAAAATTTCTGATCTGACCTTAAAGTTTCTTTTGTCATTAAAATTACTTCCATTTAAATCTTGCCTTTGAGAAATGCCTGCACAAGGTTTCTAGCTTAATGAAGTAGTTGAGAAAATATCTGGCTGTTTATTTTGGAAGGTATAATGTGCATTTTTATTTAATCTCTCTGCAACTAGGAAAAGAAGTTATGCAGATGGGCCAAATTTCTGGAATATTACCAGCACGGTACCTACTGATACAGTGTGCTGAAAGGGAAGTTTCTGTCAGTCAGCCTGATTTTTAACAAAATCTTCCATTATTTTTTGCTCATCAGTGAGGTGTGTTTTGTTTTTGTCAGGCAGTGGAGCTAACAGTCTATTGGCTGATATTACACATTCATCTGTGAAAATGAAATTCAACATACACCTTCTCCCTATACATAACACCCTATAAAAAGATGATTCTAAAGTGAAAAGATGTAGACAGATGTTTTTCTTCACTGTTGTGTATACCCATAAACATGCTGAGTGGTAGTTAGGCTTGCTGGTTTAAATTGTTATTCTGTGTATGTGTAAGTCTGGGGACTGATCAGCGGCACTTACATTCAAGCAAAAAGCAGGAAATTTTGAGTAGAGTAAGAATTCCCTATATATATGTGCATTTATTGTGATTTCATAGTCTCTACAATTACCCTACTGTAAGAAAAAGGAGAAGGAATTTCTTCTGAACAACTCCACATTATACTTTACATGCCTTTTTTTGCTACACTTTGATGCTTTCAAGACTCAGTTCTGGTAACTCTGCCAACCTACTGTCCATTTACCGATTGTGATGTTTGATCCTGTGATGTTCACCTGTTTTCTTTGATTTATGCCTTTATTGGGAGCTCTTTGAGAAAGGACTTGCTTTTTACTTTTGTGTCTGTAAGACACTACGTGCTGAGGAAAGGAAAATGGTACTTCAAGGTAAATGGTACTTAAAGGTGCTACCATTACCTGGGTGCTGTCATTACAGTTCTGTGCCTCACTAGGGATGTTTTAGTTTGTGAACATTTGATAGTCAGAATTGCACTCCAACTGGCGTGTTTCCATTTTTATTTTCCACTCATAAAATAATTCCTATAATTTTGGGGTTGTAGACAGTCATAATTTTGTAACAATTGTCCTGAAACACTGCCAAGAAAAACATCATCTGTATATTCATTGGATCACAAATCCTCATTATTTTGATTAAAGTAATTTTGTGTGCTTGTGTTTGAACACCTTTTCTTCATCCTTGATTCAACCTCATTGTTACATTTTCCTCATGTATTCTAAAGCATTCTGTGGGGGTGGGGGTGTGAATGTGCTTTGGGTAGGAGTGTTCATCTGTAAATATGGTCAGCTGTGTTTCTTGTGAAAAGAAAAATCAAATGAAAAAATTTGCAACCATGAAGTGAGACATGAGTAGGGTGCTCAACCTTAAGGTTCAATAATGCAAAATGCAGAATGTCCATAAATGCACCTTGAAGTGAATGAGGGGTTTAGAATGGGAGAGCACCACATATTTGAAAATCAGGAATTAGTTGCAGCAAGAGAATACAATAGGAAATACATAGAATTGGTGAATACTTTGGTGAAGTAAAAGCTAAATTGGTTCTCTAATTCCCATGTACTACAGAGAATTTGATTTCCTAGCTCTTCGTTCATACACCTTTGACTCTGAAAGGCAAAGCATTGTTTGAAATGATTCTAGGATAAAATAACTATAAGTAATTGCTATATTTAGTCAAAGTAAATTAACTAACTAGTATAAGAATGTCCTTAAAATGAGGTCTGCTTGTTTTTTGGTTTTTTGGTTGTTTGTTTTTGTTGGGGTTTCTTTTTATGGTTGAAATTTTGTTCTTGAGTATAAAATGTGAATACCTTTTTATATTTTAATTGAACAGAAGGTGGGACAAAATGCTTGAAATAAGTCATCCTGATACTTTCCCTGCAAAGATATTTGACAGCTGTATACAACCTGATACACATTTCGGTAGTGACTGCAGCTGTCAGATATTTTGCAGGAGTTCTGAAAGAATGGGCTATTTCAGTCTTTCTTCTTAGCACTATTCACATGCAGCAGTGTCACTGGCAGGCATAACATTTTTGTAATTCCATGAACTTGATCTCTTGAGAGGGAATGAGTTAGCCCTAGGACACAGTACTCATTTGTTTTCCTTGTCTTAACTCTACCCAGTGATCTTACCAGCTAGCTGATGATCAACTGAGACAGTAAAATGTTTTGCATTTTTGTGTGATCCCTCTGTGTATTTCAAAGGAAAGCATCTGGCCCACAATCTTCTTCCACCTCATTCAAGTGAGGAAAGCTACTGCATGTGATTCTTAGTAGCTGAGGATAACACAATACTGCCTTGTTCAGGGTAAGAACAAGTAAGCTCATGTAAATGCATAAACCAAACCATAAAAGCTGATTGTTTAACAAGAGTTAATCATACAGAAAGTATTATATGACTCAAAAATACATCACAGATATTCACCTATATGGCATTTTTCACCTTTGCTCATGATTGTCAAATATATATAAAACTAATTTTTGCTTTCAACAGACTTTCATTTGCTTCAGAAAGAAATGTAATGGTCTACTGTTCCACTGGGCCATGGAAGTCCATACTGTAGCTTCTGAAATTAGGGATGGATTTTCTTAAAAGTAATTTATTATAATAAAATATTAGAAAACTGTTGGGGACATACAATTGGAGGATATTCCAGATGGCAAACAAAACCAAGACACATGGTAGAAAAGGAAGTAATTATTTTTCAAAAAGGCTTTTTTTCTTTTCTTTTTTTTTTAATTTCCAGGTAAAGCCTGACAGACAATGAATTCAGAAGTCCATGGAATATTTTCACAGAGGTCATAGGTTACCTCTGATTATATATCCTTGTACTGTTCTTCTCATCCTATAAATATCTCTTATTGAGCAGAATCCAAAGAATTCTGGTTGACAATACATTCCTTTAAGCTGTGACTAGTGTTGGTTTTAAGTAGAAGAGTTGAAGCAAGTTACAAATACTGCTTTTTTTTTTTATCTTTTGTAGCTGCATTTCACAGCTGTTGGCATGTTATATTTTAAAGCTGGGATTTAAAAAAAAGAATTAGTTTTTAAAATCTACCACATACCTAGGTTGGAAAAGATACCTTTTCTTCTTTTTTTATGCAGATTTTGGCTTCACGTTGCTGTGAGTCTTCAGATAAGATCACGTAAAATTTCTGCAATCTGAGGGCTGATAGGAGTATAAATGAGATTTCAAAAATCTTCATGCTAGGGAAGGCATTTTGCATTTCCCTAAATCTGATTTGTCAGATTGAAAAATATTTCAATAAATATTGAGAAAACCCTCAGGGCTTTTATCAACATGGAACTTTTCAGAATCTGTATATGGCAATGAAGGGTCATGACATACCTTTTCAGGGATGTTTTGGTTTATTTCTTGTTAAATAAAATGTAGCATCCCTCAGTATCAGAATTTCAGATAGCAATTCAACACGGAAGTCTAAATTAATTTTTCCACCACAGAAGTGAAATATTAAAATAATTCTATAGATACATACATATATGTATTTAATAACGCCTGCCAATTATGACGTTCCCTGTCTCATAAAGCAAACCCTGTGCATAGTTGTGTTTCATTCTTCTTATGGTTTTATTTCATGCATTTTTCATCAAATCATGAAGCCTTTAATGTTTTCCTCAAAGCTGGCTGCTACAGTACTATTTATATAGTCCTATAGTGTTATTTTAGCTCACTAAATAACTTTCCCTCAGGCAAGTGCGATCAAAGTTCTTTGTGCCTTTAGTTATTGTCAGTAACCAGGACAGTTGTTATTTGAGTCTTTGGTAAGCTATGATTTATGATGTTTTGCTGGAAGTCACACAGGATATCTTTGTCTCTTGAGACCTGGGGAACTCCCTCATCACTTAAGACAATTTCTAAGTATCACACTTTATTAGCATCTGCATGTATTCACTCCATATCGATATCTGGAGTTAAGTATCATGATGAAAGCTCTTTGTGATTTTCTATTTTCCCCTAATTGTTTGTTCTAATAAACTAACTTTTGGTGTACAAAATGAACAACAAGATTCAGAAGTTAATGAGTCTAAAGAAACATCTGTTAGAAGGACCTTCATTACCATAAATTTCCAGGGAAATTAGAACATAAGGCAAGACAGAAGCTGATGAAGTGCCTGTTTGGCTTAAGCAAATGAATAATGTGGCCCAGGACACTGGATGAGCTTTTCAGTGGGATACTAATATGCATTGCATTGTTTTTGGCAGTTAACCCCAGATGTTAATCCAGCATCAACTGCATTGTTCTGCTCTTTTTCTTGCCAGTGTAATATGTTCATCCTGGCAGGATCCATTTTTCCCCTTATTTTTTCAAGGAACCAAACCCAATAGATTTTACCCAGTGGGCTTAAAAAATACCTGTCCCTCCTTCAGAATGTAAAATGATTACCACTCCAAAATTGAATTCTTAAATCAACTTCATACCATGCTGTA
This sequence comes from Lophotriccus pileatus, assembly GCA_035583135.1. Taxonomy (NCBI): domain Eukaryota; kingdom Metazoa; phylum Chordata; class Aves; order Passeriformes; family Tyrannidae; genus Lophotriccus; species Lophotriccus pileatus. The sequence continues at coordinate 29,242,246 of JAWWES010000169.1, forward strand.
GAATCCAGTGAATGGGGGAAGAAACAGTGGTATCTTCTGTATTTAAAAAAAAAAAAAAAAAAAAAAGAAATCTCAAGGGGTTTTGCATAATTTATCTCTTTATTTCTCCCTTTTCCCCTTTATGAAACTGTGGTCGTTAAAAATGTGTCTTGTACAAGTGGTTCTAGACACACAAAGCAAGCTTTCACACAACAGGCACTCAGATGGAAAAACAATTGCAGCAATACTTTTCACACAGTGAAACTTAAAGCACATTTATTAATCACTCAGTCCCAGATTTACTGTTCTGCAGCTAGTACTTTTATTCTGACATGGCAAACAACATATAATGAAATAAAATTATGTCTCTAGACAGTTCTGGTATTTATAATGAAGAGACAAGAATCACTCCTGAAGTTCCCATTGATGCCAGTTCTCCATTATAGCACTGATTGACTTAAACAACTCTTCATTACCCCAGAGACACCAAGCTTCTGAAAATTGGTGAAGTACTTTTTTTTTATCACCGACTAGACATTTCATGAGAAAATTTGATCGAGCCAATACAAAGAAGTTTAAAACTTGAGCACTCTGACGGGAGGTTGTGGTGTATTTTTAAATCGGTCTGACCCTGGGAGAGGTGGGGAGTAATGGTATCTACAGAATTAGAGCTGAGAAATACTTTTTTTTTTTTTTCCATAGCTTAGACTAAGGAGACACTTAAAAGTTTTTCTTGGAAGGTTCACAGGATATTTTTAAGAAGATAAAATAAAGCCTGTGTATTTGTAAATTGACTTTGCATCTTTTGACTGTAGCTGATTTTATAAGGTAGAAAGTTGATTGAAGATAAAGAAAAATGTGCCGAAGAAGGGGACACTAGAAAAGGTTCCTCTGTGTGTAGCAACACATTGTTACCTGTAAGCACACCTGTGTTTTAGAAAGTGACAGGATACTGATCCTTTTCTGTACAAACCAAAAGCCTTCAGTGTCTTCTCACATATCTTGCCACCTGCTGCATCCCCTAAATCTCATGGCTCTCCTGATCTACTCCAACCTTGAACTCCAACCTTGAACAACTTCCCCATATCTTGCTCCTGAGCCTAAATATTCTTTTACTGCTAAACAAGCCTATGTGAGGTGTTTCTTTTGTTGGCATTTGATATAATAAAATTGTTCCCATTTGTTTTCAAGTTGGTTTAGCATACCCTGGTTCAGTATTTAGAATTCAGCCTAGAATTTCTTTATGATCAGCCTGATCCATGTTGCTTCATTTTCAGAATTGGATATGTTCCTTAATATTGAAGACATCAAACTTGCTTTCCAGAGCTGTGCAGAGCAATTAAAATGAGACTTTTCAGGACAATTATTTCTTGATATTTCTCTTCTCTGCTGAATAATAGACTGAGATGATATCACCCAGCGGTAGTGTTATCACAGCACTCTGCAAATTCATTTTCACTTACATATAATTATTAAATCTTAAAGTAATTTTAAAGATGAATCTCAAAACTATTGCATGCAAGTGATGAAAAAATGATTGGTTTATTATTAAAATAATATTTTTTGTGTTACATCCAATTCTATCGTCCACAGTTTTAAAAGTTATTACTTTTTTAATTCCTGAAAATACGTCCTCCTCTTTTGCTGAAAGGATTTACTTAATGGGAATTTTGACCACCTAAGCACCTTACTCCTCCTACAATGCATCTTAAGAATATATTTTGATGAGTTTAAAGAAACGTTGCTATTGGTCACAAGGGAGCAGAATCAGACCAGAAACATTTTCATTTAACAGTGAAGTTACTTTTAAAATTCAGATTCAGTTTCAAAAATATTTCATCAATATTTGAAATTTTGACAGTCTCACTAGTCACAAGGTTTCTGTAGTGGTTGCAGTTCTCCTTCCTGCAGTAGTTATTCATTTGGGAATCTGATTATTGACTTATAAAAGAGTTCAGTTCTAGTGTTATATTTAAAATTAAATATTGATGACTAATTGTTTAGCTAGATTATCACAATAAATATCTCTGATGTGCTACATTTTAATGTAAAATAATGTCTACCTTATGTTTTCAGTGTTTTCAAGAAATTATATAAATGTGGTGTGTCAGGATATAGAACATGAGATGATGTGTTTTACCTGATTATGTGCTTAGTAACCTGGGGAATTACTGATACATGGATAATTTATTGTGTTTCAAATTTAGAGATGTCCTTTAAAGGCGGCAAGCAAGGATCTTGGGAGGGCAAAGGGACATGAATCAGTATATTTCTACTCTTAGAAAAGCACAGTAAACACCACCAGATTTCTCTTTTACCAACCTAGAACCTTCGGGGAGACTTTGGGTCCAGAAAATAGCAGTTGAGCAGTAATGGTAATTACTACTTCTGTTTTAGTTTGAAATAAAATTAGTTTTGCAGTTATAGGAAAAAACCATTCTTTTAATGGATGCTCATAATTTACAGTCTGTTGTCCCTGTGTGAGGGTTTGTTTGGCTCTATTTTTTTGCCTGCTACCACTTTTTTCTGATAGTGGGTCAAAATTCTCTTATAAATAGGCATGATTCTGTTGAGGTTAGTAGCAGTTTAGGCATTTATACCTGAAGAGAATTTTATCCTCTTTTCTGTCAGTTTATAGCAATGTTCAGTGTATTGGTAATGGTGTTTTCCAAACACAGACTGAGAATTGTAATAAGAGCTGCATTATAGAGCTAAATGCTTTCTTTTTTTTTTTTGAATGCCTGAACACCTCATTCAGATTATCTTTTACTCGTCATCAAAAATTAAAAATTGTAATATAAACTCTCTGGACCATAAACCCCCTCTTTTCTTTGTTTGCACAGCAGCTAATGCAGAGAAGTCCTGGCTCACGGCTTTTAAGCAATAAACTGTATATAAAAATAATAATATAATTAAATTCGACTTTAAAGGGAATAGATTATGTGCAGTCAACATCCGTGACGAGGGGCTTTGCCTCTGTTAGCAGACATGTTAGGTGGAATGGTAGCCACTTTCATTTTATTAGAAGAATTGCATTTCTCTTGCCTTCACACATTGCTTCCCATTCTGCTACTGCTGTTGAGGCAAAGCTAATGAAAAAGAACAAATGATAATATACAGTGCAGATCAACAGGAATTGTAATCATTTGGCTTTGCCAAAATAAAAAGTACTGCATTATTATTGGAGTCTTAGTCTACTCCTTTTTCTGCTGCCTGCCATTGTATTAGTACTCTAGCTCTTCCAAAGCAGGGGGCCTTGATGTTGATTTTTATGCTAGGTTTATAAATATTCACTTTTTGTTTTATTATTTGCAAATATGTGAGTGAGGAATGTCTCTGTGGATTGTTGATTGCCCTTTACCGGTCTGATTTCTTTCAAATTACTTTATTTAACACAAATTACTCTAAAGTCTGTCTAAATAAATACTGATTGTCCCACAAAATGGATGGTACAAGGGCACACCATCCATGTTACTTTTATTGAAGTTCTTCAAACAACACTGTAGTGTGAATTTAATCCCAGTGTTTCTCCCTTTTCAGCTTATTCCTCATTAACCTGGGGGCACCCACACCTTCTTTAGGCCCGAGTTCACACACATTCCCAAAGTGAAGGCAGATGCAAATTAATCTTTTTCTCAGAGTCAGGGATTTAACCAGTCCCCTGCTTTTGTGTAACACATGCCAAAACAAGGACGCATGCAATTTGATTGCATCTCTTTTGCTAGTAATGCCCTGCTACTTGATGTAGCAGGGTCCCTTGATAAGCACTTGTGCACTGAGTTTAATTCTGTGTCTAAAAGCACTGTTGGATATTAAAAGGTTCTTATTTCTTTGTTGCATGTAAAACCAAAGTCGTTTTTCCATCCCTGCAAGCAGTGAATTCTGACATAAAAGCCTTCATTTGTTGTGTTGCTGTAGAGCAGCCTTGGTCTTGCTGAAAACACGTAGGATGCTGTTAGAAGGTAGGATCATCCACTGAGACCTCTCTCCATTAGGAGTTTGCTGGTGATAATGTACAGGATGGGAGAACTCAGATTCTGAATCACTGGCTCAGAGATAATCAGCAGGCAGATCAAAAACCTGAAGAATGAATTGGAGAACAGCAGCAGTATGCTGAGCTGTTATCAAAAGCCACAGACCCTGAATAAATGTTTCACAGGATAATGTCAGAGGCAACTATCATGTCACGTTTAAGAACATGTCCCAGTTAGTTTCTCTGTACTGTAAGTGCTGGATTTTAAATGCTTGTAGTTTTTTAAAGCATTCCACTGTAAAAATTGGTGAGTAGATTTTTACTCATCCCATGATATTATGTTTGCCTTTTATTGAACATATGCAGGGAAAGTAAGACTAGCTTGTCTTCCTTATTTGCATAGGAACTCTTCTGTGCTTGTGCTAGTTGTAGGCTCGTATCAGTGGCAGGAAATTAACACTTGAAATCCTCGTTCTTCAGCTAAATTGCTTTTTATCCCCTTTTTTGGCTTTACATTTTATGTGCTACGTTAATGTAGGACATCTACCTGTACATATATTTATTGTAGTCTTAATTTATCTCAGCATTCTATTAAAATCCGCACAGTCTCTGTCCCACGGCTAAGAAGAAACCAGATTAAATTTTCCAAAGCATTATTTTCTTTGGAGAGTTACTGCTCTCTGTGTGTGTCTGTATGCATTGAGCAATATTTACTGCTGTGTATGAATCCTGGGAAAAGCTTGTCATTCCAGAAATCTCTGTATATTTGCAGTGTATTTATTTCCTATCTGAGCACTATCCATGAAGAGGAAAATATTATTATGAATTTATGATGTTTTTTATAATTATTTTCTCACAATATTTGCAGTAGAAGAATGGGAAATTTTAGCTTTTCTCTTTTTGCTAGTCAAACCATTCTTATGAAGATGACTAAATCTCCTGGGTTTTGTTTTGTCCTGAGTAAACTACCAGCATGGTCCAACAGGTCCAGGTGGGATCCAACAAAAGATGCGCTTCTTGTCTCTATTCCTAAATTGAGGGAATAGTTTTGAATAATGTACCACCACCAACTGCACAGCTTGGTTTCCCTGTACCATCCTTAATGGCATGAAGTTGTTTCAAGGAATATTTGGGTTGGATATTAGAAAGAAGTTCTTTCCCCAGAGGGTGGTTGGGCACTGGAACAGGCTCCCCAGGGCAGTGGGCACAGCACCAAGGCTGACAGAGCTCAAATGTTTGGACAATGCTCTCAGGCACATGGTGTGACTCTTTGGGGCTGACTGTGCAGGGCCAGGAACTGGACTTGATGATCATTGTGGGTCTCTTCCAACTCAGAGGATATTCTGTGGCTCTGCCTTGTGAGGGTGCCATCAAGCAGGTGGAGGTGTGAAGGAGAGCAGAAAGTGATGCTCCTACGCCTGCTCTTGCCTGTCGAAAACAGAGCAGGATCTGCTGTTTCTGAAGGGAAGAGCAAAACCATCCCAAATCTGCCCTTTCTGAGGGCAAGAAAGGCAAGTTCCTGTATTATCCTCCCATATGAGGGAGGACAGGAGGGTCAGCTCAAGTTCCTGAGGGGGTGGGTGGATGTCTCTTGCCCCTCGTGCTCCCCATGGCTGCAGCACTGACCTGAGGCTGCACCAGGCTGGAAATGGCTCCTTCCTATATCTGCTCTGTAAAAGTGATTAGCTGAGAGCCATGTTCCTACCTAAGAATTCTGTTACATACAATATTAAATGCGTTTTAAATTGGGTATAAGAGAGCTGGGGCAGCTGAGAAAGAATCTTGTAAACATTTTCCATTCATTTCTTATTTGTTATTGCTTTTGTTTTGCAGAGACCTTCTTGTGGTTATAATCTCTGTCTTGTTGGCTGGTTTTTGGGGTTTTTTTTTAGTCTTTCTATAATTTCTCTTCTTCATAGCATTCCCTGATGATTGTATTTACAGTAGTGGGTTGTAATAAAAAAATGAATGGTCTTGTACAGATCAGTAGGTGCTGGTTTTATTGACAATTATGATGAATGAATAATTCTTCTATTACTCTAGCTCCATAGAGTAAAAATAATTTAAAGTATTTTATATGATTCTTTTGTATAGATTGTAAATATTTTTAATATAGCATGAAATACTTCCATAACATATTCAGACATTTTCTAGTTTAATATTAAAATGGAAATAATAATAAGCCTCACAGAACTGTACAAGAGAACTGAGTTAAATCCCCAAAGTCAGGCAGAAGGGTGAAATATCAGATCTGGTGTAACCCACTTCATTATGCCTCATTTTCACAGTGCTCACACAACAGTGGATGATCTTAAACATCATAATTGAATAATTATGACTCAGGATGTTTTGCCTTAGGGCACAGTTTCAGCCTTTCCTGATGTGGCAAATAATGTACCATGTCATTTTGCATTAAGAAACACGGCAGCCAGGCTCTGTACTGTGCACTAGTAGTTTTAGGCTAACAGCACACAAGTGTTTGCAGTATCAAGCTAAAACACAGCCCTCTGAAACCACCTCTGTGGAAATCCAGATATTGAAGAGGACTTTCACACATCCTAAGTCTGGTTGATGTCTGCAAACCTTTGCACCAGAGCCTTGTGGGTTTTTTAGCAGAAATAGCAATATGCCCGCAAGTACTGCCCAGTTGTTTGATGAATTTGTGACAACTTGGTATGCAGGTTGCTTTCTTAATGGGGCTAAATAATTGGACATTATATTACAAATTGTATGAAACTGTTGAAAAAAGCATTCTGTATTGAGCCACCTATATATATTGGACCATTGCTGGTAGCATTTCTTTTAAACAATGAATTTTCTTTGACAAATGCATCTGAAACCACAGCTGGCCCACATTAAGGTTTTGGATAGAGGTTTACTCTTTGAAAAGTAAATGTAATTTATGTCCAGGTGAAGTGGTGTTAGAAGTTCTTTTTGCATACAGTGAACTATAGGTCCAGCCTCTGTTTTTGCTTCATGGCACATCACAGCTTGATTCTTCTGCACTGCTGGTGAATTTGCGAGTGGCAGCTGAGGTGACATTAAATGAGTTTGCTTCTGGAGAAGAAGTGCCCCAGGAGAGGAAAATATGAGATCTGTTTTGTACAGCTGAGTCACAGCTACCAATCTACACTTTGTACATTAAAGGGCCAAAACACGGCCTGGAAATACAAGATTAGCAAAAAAATCCCAGAGTAAATTCAGTAAACTGGGTTTAATCTCTCATCTTGGCTATGTCTTACTCCACACAGGTCAGTTTTGCGGTTTTTTTGCATAACAATTCAGGTAGTTCTTTGATGCACGTTAGGATCAGAAACATTTCTGAATGACTTCAAACAGTGTATAGAATGAGTGAAATCCTTGAAATGATGGCAGTGATCCCTACACTATATGTTTCTCATTATTTGTTACTAAAGCTAAACAGCAGATATTTATTTTCAAAAATATTACGTTATCTAAACGTCAGCTTTGTATGAGAAATGAGATATTTCAGGGAAAATTTCCAATGAGTTGATGAAAAATTGAATTATTTTGTTTTGGGCCAGGTAAACATTGATCTCTGAAATGTTCAGGAGGCTGCTATACCTTCTGAAACCTGTAATTCCAGGCAGCATGAAGTGTTGTTCTTTGTCATCTGTGTCCAGCTCCAGAGCTGGGTTGCATGTCGGTACAATACCTTGCTTTGGATCACATGCCACAGCTCTGTGCTGTCTACAGCAAATGTGATTGATTCCCTGTGTCCAAAAGAGGGCATCTCTCTCTGTCACACGCTGGCTGGCTGGAGAGCTTGGCATTACTACCCACTGCCACGCACAGCGTGAGAATGTGTTCTGTGGTTTAGCCTGAGCTTTCCCCTCCATTTTTTACTCTCCATTGTGTATTTTGACTCTTTGCAGAGGAGGAAACTGGCCTACAGGTATCTTGGCTTGTCCAGCAGACTGTAGCCAACGTGATTCTTCAATTGACTTTCCAGCTGTATTACAAAGTCCTGTTCACTCAGCAGTAAAAACCTAATATGCACTGGAATTAAATAGAATACATGAAATTCTGGACACCTATATGTATGTAAATTGTTTGCATTCATTCTGTGTAAGCCACACTTTGACTTACTGAAAAAGAGTCATGTAATATATTTTAGGGCTAGCTCAGTGTTTGAAACAGCTGTACACTGTGGGAAAGAGTAATGCCAATATCCTGCCATCCTTTCCTACTTGTAGTTGCAGTAAGTGCTGGTATAATTATACAGTGTGCTGGTGTGGCCACTAAAACAACTGTATTCAATATATGTTTTCCATTAGATTGAATACATTTTTTAAGTGTTCTAATTATTCAAAATAAAAACTATTTAGATGCACGATAGTGGATGAAAACACAATGGCAACATTTTTATTCCATGGGATTTAACTGTGTTTTATGTACTTCTAAATATTGTAGAGTTTTCCTTTATGCAAAGCCCTTTAACTTGTTAAATATTTTGATATGTTGGTGTTTAAGGAAAGGTGAATCAAAATGTAGAATAATGTCTACATGTCTCCACGTTGTCTACACATGACTGAGGGCAAAAATATTTGCAGAAACAGAACTTAACATTTATCAGAAAAACAAATCAGAATTTATCAATAAATGAGAACTAAAACATGGAGATCTTTGACTGATAAGGTATGGAATGCCATCTTTTTTTTTTTTAATCACATTGGTATGTAAGAGGTAAACATCTGAGAAAAAGAAATATGGAATTTTTTAGTTTGTGCTGAGCATTTTCCTTTATTCTGATTTTCATCATTAACTTTATTTTTGTTGTACTTGATTCTGGTTTAGCATATCTTGGACATTAGTCTGAGTGACACCAACTCTCACTGTTAGTCTGGTTCCCACTGTACGTTTTGTGTTTTCTGAAAATTGGGCAGAACCTGATTAGGGAGGGACCTGATCTCTGCTGTGTGCATTCAGAACTCAGGGACTTGAAAAAAAACAGTAATAATTGAGATACTCAGCTGCAGTAAGCCTTGACTCATTGAATATAAATGAAGAAAAGAGAAGTAAGCAGCTGAAGTATTTAGTATACATGAATTTGTGCTCCAGCATCTGTGAATTCCAATGACTTCTTTTTTCCCTGGACTAATTCAGATACAAACCATTAATTTCTGAGTTGACTGTTAAATCATATAAACTGTACTTTTGTAATCAAAGAAGCCAGAATTTTAAAAATAAAACTGTATTTTTTAATTCATGCTGGAGCATACCTAAACTGATTGTCAGAAATATTGGGTGCTCAGCAAGGGACCTATTTTATTTTCAGGCTAGGAAGAGATGTTACAGATAATAAGACAATTTGAGGTATATATTTTAGATATTTTTACATTAATCAGAAAAAAAACCCATGAGGACATGGGTTCATGTAATATAAAAAACATATATACTCTCAAATTAGTATAGTCGTAATGTGTCTAAAATATTGGTACAGTCCAATGAAAGGTTGTGGGATGTGACTGGTTTCGCTTGTGAAGAAAATAATTTATTAAACCTGAATTTTAATTTATTTATTTTATTGGATCCCATTTTATTGCACTTGCATTTAAAAAGCCATGTTTAAAAACTGTTGACAACTTTTGCCTTTAAAGAGTCAGAAAATTAGGTCAAAATTTCCCTCCATCACAGACTGAGAAACTCAGAAATGACTTTTGCCTGTAGGACAGGAATGAAAGCACGTTATTTTAAAGGCCAGTGAAATATAACTGCAAGCAAATCTTTACTGTTGAAATCATAAGATTCATTCATCAGAATTCAAACGGAAGGGAATCAAAATGCTGATAAATTAGAAAGCAAGGCAAATATTCAAATCCTTTTCCCAAATTGTTGATTTTTCTTTTCTGATAAGAGTATAGTCTTAAAATCAATGGTTTTTAGGGGCAGGGCTATCCCTGTATGAAACCAGATTTGCTAGTGTTGTTTGCCCACCTTTCGTGTTGGAACATGGACAAAGCAGTAAATGTCAAACTGCCATTTTAGAGTACTTATTTAGAGTGGACTTTCGTATTTGAATCATGGATATTGCTAATTATAGGTATTTATATATATAGTCAGAAACCAAAAATATTAAAGCTTTTCCTGCTTCACCTGAGCATTCATAAAATGTTAAAGAAAAAACCTATGGGGATAGGATAATATGATTCTTTGTATTTTGAACCATGTAGCAGTTTGAAAACTTATTGTTATCAGTTGCCAGAAATAACCAAATTATTTGTAGGGACCTCTTTGGAGCTTCTTACCCAGGTAAAAGTAGCTCCTATGAACTGAGCCTCAGGAATAGCCATATAGGACATAAAGAATATAATATGATTAGAATAATCTGTGTTACTCTAGGCTGTAAACATTCTAGAAATAATCCATTTCATGTGACTGCTCAGTCTCCCTTTGCCTATCACCAAAGTGTCTCTCTTTGCTGTTAGATTTTCATGGTCCCTTCTCATAGGACAAACATTAAGGTTTGGGCAGAAGGAATAGTTATATTGAGCAATCAGTGCAAGACTTCCTACTGGATGAGAAGCTGCAAACCCCTCTTAACCTGGTGAGGAAAAACATCTTTCTCTTCTTATGGGATTAACTGAGTCCATTGGGACTTATTAGCAATGTACTCAATTCCCAGTGCCAAATCTGAACAGTTTGTCTTAAGCACTGTCACAAGCACTGAACACTGATGGAGAAAGTTCTCCACCAGTGCAGGGAAACTGCAATGGAGATATTATCCACAAGTTCTTCCTGTAGTACCTTTAATGACTTCTGTAGTCCACCTCTATTTAGGTGTGGCAGGGAAGGATCAGAGAATGCTTTCAGGTCATCACACCCCACCACTGCTCCTGTAGTTCACACATTTGTGGTTATTCAGCTCACCTTTACAAACAGGAGTCTGATCTTTGCTTCACAAGAAGGAACTGCCTCCTCTGCACTGTGCAGGGCTTACCTGCTGTCATTTGGTACATTGAACTCAGCTAATGCTGAGAGTGATCCTTATCCAGATGAAAATATGGGAAGTTTGCCGGTCCCCAACTAGGATGGAGAGAGGATATAAATGTATCCCTGCAGAGGTGAATATCATCTTTAATTCATATGTGTTTTTAAAATGCATCTATTCAAATGACAAAGTTCGTGTAATCAACAAATATCTTTTTCCATGTTAATAATCAAGCAACCCCCACAGCCCCAAGTAAGAAAATCAAAACTTACGTTGAAGGGTTTGAGCATTACATTTTAGAATATTTCTCTCAACTCCAAATAAGTAGGGAAAATTAATTAGCCAGATCATAGTTGTCATGCTCTTTTTAAGAAGACCCTGAGGGCAAGTCCTTGCTTTGCATGCACTGTGATAAATATAGGTCTGTTGAGGGAAATCATTGAGATGTGTGGCACCTTTGACTCAGAGCTAATATCTTTGTTTTCTTTTGTCTCCCAATTAAGAATGTTACTGCGGTTTTTCTTGGTAAATAAATTTCAATTAATGAAATTCCAGCTGTCTCACACATTATGGTGGCGTAGATTTGAGAGCATTTAGCAGATGCCCATACCAAAACCCATTAACACATGGCAGGTTCCCTGACATTTTAAACCAGTATGTCTCCAGCTGGAACAAATAACAGCAAACTAGTCCACGTTCTTGAAAAATTTGGGCTCTCTCTAATGCAGGTGAAAGATTCCTATGCAGAAAGGGGCATATTGTAGAATAAGAAAATGTCTAATGTTTTCAGTTTTGCAAGAGGAAAGTCTTGAATATATTGTGTTGTATTCATTTTCTCTTTATGCAAGCTGTAGAAGACTGCATATAAAAAGGAGCCAATTAAGATTCCAGGTAAAAGATAATACTGTCTCTAAGTTTTCGCTCGAACTAATCATTCCTAATATCACGTGAGGGCCTCTAAAAAGCAGCAGTCAGAAATTCTGATAATTTACTTGTCCCTAAGCATTTTAATCTGATACAATTATTTAAAAAAACCTTTAAGACTGCCATAAAAATCCTATTAGTAGTTCACTACTTTAAATCCTACCAGTGAAGTCGAGCTTGTGGGAAAGATGACCTTGACTTGCCTAAGGCTTGCAGTATTTGATTTGGAAACGGGCCATATTAGACAAAAGCAAGTAAAAGTGTTATGCATGTAATGCAAATATGCACAGAAACTGGGATGGAAGAGTATGGAAATATACTTTTGGAAGTCCGTGGTCATTCTGGTGAAGTAATCCTTGCAATATGTGCATTTTAAAATTACTATTTTCACCTGCCTGTATTAAAAAAATGGAAGGGTTTTAGGAGAAGAGGGAAACCGGATGCTGTGTGGAAAACTTTTTGTTCTTTTTGTTTCTTTCTTAGTATTTACTGTGGATAGAAACAGTAAAGCTGACTTTTCATCCTTGTGCAAATTCCCCACTATACAGAAGGCCCAGTTTCCATCTCAATCCATCTAAGCCTCTAAACTGCAATTTAAATGATACACAAGGCTTGTGATCACATCCATAGCAAAGGGATGAATTCTTAATGTAAAATGTTTTGTGAGGTTATATCTGTGTAAGGTTCTTCAATGTTTTCCCGTGTTTCACTGTGATTTAACTTATTGCCCTGTCAATGTCTTCAAATAACCATGGCAAATTCGAATTTAAAGTCTGTCAGCTGGAAGGAAAATTCCAAAAATTTACTGGTAGTAATTTTACTTTAAGGTAGCTAACCTATGTCCTAACCACATACAGTCACAGCAGCATTCCACTAGTGTACTCATCTATTTTAAGGATTTAACTGCAAAGGTAAATCACTGTGTAGGTAGATATATACAGAACAGTGTAAAAAGGCAGTAACTGCAGAACTGCTAAAAATATGTTTAGCGCATTGCTTCCTTAAAGGACGGTGAGGGTTGTTGGATCAAAGCAAATGAAAGAAACTAGAAGTGGCTGGAGTATTTGACCCAGCTGAAGTGGCTGTCCAGAAAAGCCTTCCATTCCTGCCACACAAAAGGGCTCTGCTTCCCTCTGACTGTGTCATTGCCACAATGCTGTACTTGGCTGTCCTCTCTGTTGTAAATTAGAATAGATGAAAGCTGTCGAGCTGAGCCAGTGATGGAGGCTAATTTGATGTGATATAATTGATGAACTCTAAATTGTCCCACTTCTCTCTCTTGAAACAGTCTGACTGGAGCTCAAAATGCCAGAGTACTTTGATTTACACTCTGTCACTTTTCTGTTGAAAGTCTCAGTGTGGCAGCAGTGAGGGATTAACTTCTTCACAGTATTTCTTTCTAATCTGTAGAGTATGCACACACATAGACTGGTGCAACCCCTTGTAGAAACACTACTGGGAAAGTCACATTTCCTTGTTTGCAGCAGGCTTGTGCACAAAATTATTATGAAGATGAATAGAATAGCAGCCTGACTACTGCTGCTACAGATATTGCAAAGGCAGTCTCTTGAAATTGGTGTTGTGTTTCTTATTTCAGAACTGAATTTTAAACTGTAGGATCAGGGTACTTAATGCTTGAAAACCCTCTATTTCTGAAATTCTGATGTAGCTAAAATATTTTAGGAGATTAGATGGGTTCTAGTCCCTTCAGTACCTGTAGCTTACCAAGTAGCAATTCAACTCTTAAAATAATTCTCCATGAAAATATTACAGGTTTCAGACTTTTTTATATCAGCAGTTTCTTGGTTTTCATACTTTCCTGTTCAAGAAATTTTAACTCAGAGCAAACTGTTTTGGTTCCTTGGTTTCTTTCAAAGGTAAGGGATGGTCAGTGGCCTTGCTTTCTTAGTTCTATAGCAGGAGTGCAAAGCTTTGCCATCAACTTATTGTTCAACTGTTCTTGAGCAACCACCACTAAAAGCATTACATCTCACATCTGCCAAATCAGGTGTTTCAAAACTTAGGCGCAACATGAACAAAGGAGAGCTGCTTTAATGCACATTATTACTCTGATCAGACAGCAGAACTGCATCTGTTTCAGAGCCGTTCCCTCCCCTGCACAAAATGAGCTGTGGCCACACGCCATCCTCACTGGCAGCGTGTGCCAAATTCTTGCTGACCTGAATGGGCTACGTATGGTGAGCAAATCTGTGAAGTTTGGAATGTTTTTTTGGACCAGATTTCCGTACCCTAGTTTTATGTCGGTTAGCTAAACCCCTTCTTGCTGGAAACACCGGGATTTGTTACAAAAGTTTTCTGTACATCCTGAGTGACCAGACTTTTTTTTTTTTACATTTTCTGATCCTGGGTATATCTTAAAATTATGTGTTTACTAACAATTCATATGTGCATGGTTGATGTAAAAAATACTGGGCATTAACACTTCTGGGTGTGGCAGTTGAGCTAAAAAAGCTATCAGTGGCAGGATGAGTCTCATTTTTTAACAAAAAGGGAGTTGGTAAACAAGTAACACAAGGTCAAATTTTGTGAGGATTGTAAGGAAGACCTTTACTCATCCAACACAGTAGCACATGTTACTGTGGTATGCCCATTCAGCTTGTAATAGCAAGGCTGTTCAGCTCCTTACAATGAGGATTCATGGGGATCAAGACATTTCCATCCTGAGACAGGCAGGAATACTGGTAAGTGCCCCTCTTTTTGATCCCCTTTGCAAGGCAGTGAAAATGATGATTATTTTGCTTAATACTCAAAGAATTAAAACTTGAAAGCATTAAAAGGCATCAGTCACGGTACATCACCAGTTTACCTTTCTTAATGGTAACATCATTTGTGTTTTAAGTAGCTTCTAAAGGACCACTTTAGAATAGTTGTGTAATTGGCAGTGATGCTGCACTTAAAACGTTTCATTTACATTGGCACATCATCAGTGTACCAGTAATCTCAATAGATAGTTTTAAAGAATTAGAGGTAATATAATAGGCAAACTTCACCTTTTGTTGAAGTACAGCCCAGTTTTTCTGCTAATTATTGTTTATCTTCTTTCATAACTTTTGTACATGTAAAAATTTTATTAAAAAAAATAGAGGATAAATAAATAAAGCCTTGGATTCCACATCATCTGAAAAAAAATCTGTAGATTTTGATCATCTGAAGTCACTATGTGGTCTAGGGTCCAGGTATATTTCAGAAACTTCAGCTTTTTATAAATTGGCATTGCTTCAATTCAGTCATTATAATTTGGACTGCAAATTTCCACATCAGTTCACATAAGAAACAAATCCGGTGCCTAACCTTTTTGTTGTCTTGTAGGTTAAAAAATGCATTGACATTATTGCCAAACTAAAATATACTCATCCTGCACTTGAACTTCTCTTTAAAGTAATAATACATACACCTCCTCCTTCTGACTTCTCTGTGATATGAAAGAGTCTGGTTTCAAAAGTTCTTTAATTAAGGCCTCTTTGAAAGTTTGTAAACACCTGCAATGAAAAACGGATACAATATCGAGCAGTAAAGTAGAAAGATGGGTAGGAGAGTACTTGCTAAGTATTTTCAGATTGCAAAACCTGATTAAATGTAGTTTAGAGTGTTTAGAGAATTGTCTAAGCACAATGTGATCCCGGAGCTGAAAAGGTTCTGAGACTTCAGGTAGGACAAATGAGGTTCAAGCCAGGGAGGATTTTAATTCCCTTAGAAAAGAAGAGGCAAAAGGAAAGGCTGGGCAATTAAACATCAGCCAATTTATCCTTAATTCTTAGGGAAGTACTGGGATAAACAATTTTTCTATACCATGTAGGAATGCAAAAAAAAGCGAAGATATGAGAGGCATTTAATATTTTGGGTTTTTTCTTGCACAAATTGTGTGTCAAGCCAAACTAATTTCTTGATACAACAGACTAGCAGACCTTTTAGATAAATAGGAAGTGAATGTAAAAGTATATTCTTGGAGTAGTTAGTTATAAGTTGCTCATTATGAAAAGGGAAAGATGCATGAAGTGGCCTTCTGCAGGGATCTGATTCTGGTGTTAAGAGACAGAGGGAAGCCCTGAAAATGGGAGCAGGAATGTTGAGGAAGCGTTTATATACCCACGTTTGTTTATAGTTGAGCAGGTTAAATGATAACTTCAGATTTATAAAGAGCTCCTGTAAAGGACAGGAGAGTTTTGGTGGGGATTTCTTTTCCCTTGCAGACAGAGGATGGTCTCCAGTGCGGACAGTACAGGAAGCAATTGGCTTAAATGTCAGCATGGAGATTTTAATTTAGATTTTAAAAAGGACCTTTCCAGCATGGGGATCACCAGGTGCTCTGGACTTCTGGGGTGACTGTGGAACCTACACCACTGCAACCTTTTAAAGAAACATGCATCTGCTGGAAGGATCATAATCACACTGCAACCTGCCTTTGTGTAGGAACAACAAAGAGAGGTAGACAAAGTGATCTCATGGGGTACCACTTATACCCTGTTCCTTTTATTAGACCATATTTGCTATCTTTAAAGTAATTTGAATCACTTTAGGAAAAGCTGGGAATTATCATCTTGACATCTGTTGTCTAAGATAAGTAACTGAAGCTGTTTTTTAGTGATTATGATAATAATGGATAATATTTATGGTGCCTCATATCAAAAGCAGCTGCTAAATGATGTTGATAGGATGGACTGAGATTTTCTTAATGTAAGGAAGTTTCACACTGTGTCTATTCTATTTCCCTTATAAAGGTGGCACTTATGTTTTTAAGACTACACTGTCAGTGTTCATAATTCTTTAGAAGACATTTTGAAAGCATTATTATTTATGTGGCACCATCGTAGATGACCGAGTTCCAAGGAGTAGTTTGCGTAATATGATATTTGAATCACTCTTTCGTATTCTAAAAGAGTAAATTCTTAAGACATATTTTTTTATATTCACTTACAAATAACTGTCCTTGGGCAAATATGATAGAGTGTCTTGTGTGGAAACATTTCAACATCTGTAATTAGTGGATCTGTCTCTCTTTGTATACAGAATGACTTTGGAAAACAAGCATTTTTAGAATTTTTCTGTCAACTGAAAGTGTGTCTGCCAGCTAACAGCAAAATATTCAACAGGTGGCTGAAAGGATAACGCACTTGATGAGGGATAAGAGTACAATTCTGGGGTTAGCAAGCCCTACAGAGAGACTTAAGTACCTCTTTACAGAACTGTGTAGATGTGCAACGTGGATTCACAGTGGTCTAAGTGAAAGAGGTAATAGGATTTGGTCTTGTACAATGCTTCTTAAATTTTAAAGCAGTGAATTGAATTTTGAGCTTATTATTGATTCTCAGCACCCAAAAAAAATCTTCCTCTGCCAAATTAATTTTTAGGGAAAAAATATGAAGGGTCAATCACAACATTATTGTAACATGATCCCCCCATAAGTTACTGGTAATTTTTTTTTTGTAATTTACACCCAGGGTGCCATTTCCATTGTAATAATAGCAGCTTGTAATAAGCAGCTTTTCTTACTCGGAGTACCAGAGATGGGAAATCTTACCCCAGAATCAAAAAAGTTCCAAAACCTGAAGTCACCACAGATTCATATTTTGTTCTTTTCTTGCTAATGTGCAATACATTAAATATCTGTTCCCTGGATCTAGCAACAAAATGACCTTTTCAGGGCTCACCTTTTTTTCTCATTTTTGATTTGTTCAAGGGAAATTGCAGACGACTGGTATTTGGTTTCCAAAAGGGATACATAAAAACTTGACCTTTTGGAACTGTTATTTTTTGGGGGATGTGTACACTATATTTTAAGTATGTCTTAGCTGTTGTTTGCTGGACTATGTCTAGTTTAAATAACGCTTCATTTTATTCAGTATAAAGCTAGGACAAGAAGTATAATTCCTCTCATTTTTTCCCATGACAGACCTTTGCACATGCCTGAGAGCACTTTTTCTTCAGGCAATTTTCAAAGAAAGTGACATGGAATAGGCCCTGATATCTTAGGAAGTTTCCATAGACTGTTTTGGAGTGCAAATAGCATGTTATACTATGTCCATCATTGTAATATCTCATTGCCTACCTGAATGCACTCTTGTGTCAGGGCACTTTCCACTTAGCAGAGTGGGAAATGAGGCAGAGGGAAATGATTATTTAGGAAGTTCATGACGGAGAGGATGAATGAATCCAGATTGTCAGACTACTGTCATAACTATGGCTATTCCTGCTGCTTGGTTTCCTATGCCAGCTTTTATTCATCTCTTAAAATCACTGTATCTCCTGCAATCATGGAATGGTGAGCTTATTTCACCTAAAACCCAACAAAAATAGTTTAATGACTATGATATGCCTTTCCTGTGAAAGCAGCTGATTTTGGAATTAACCAAGTCGAATAGGTTATTCAACATGTAAATGAGGAATTGCTCTCCTTTCCAGCTATGAAATAGCCAATTTAATCTGAAGATATTTGTAATACCAAGAGTTACAACAAGAAAAGTTACAGAGAAGGCAAGCTTTGTCTTCTGCAAATTGAAGTGAATAATCAGAGCTTCATTGAAATATCACTGTGTATGATTCAGTTTGAAAATGAGAAGTTAAGATTTTTGAAGGGAATTAAATTGTGTTTCTAACTAAAATGCCTGTGATCCACTCAGATCTGTGTAGTCATATAAGTTACTTCTGTTGGTTTGATATGGCAGTAAGAACCCTCAAGAATATGTGATGAGTGGCTGAGTTACATTTCCTACGGAGCCTCTGGTTTTCCAGGGCTGTCCACTTACATACATTTTTGGGTTTTTTAAGTTTTGGAGCTTGTCAAATGCAGTGTGATCAGAAATTAGTCAATGCCATGAGGTTTTGGTATTTTTCTCTTTGCAATACTTTTCCTATAAAACTCAGATTTAATGCATGGCATTGTTAATGCTTCTGTTGTAGCCTTTTGATGTTACTCACATCAGCAGTTTGACAGCACAGAAACAGGAAAGGAGGAGACCAACTTGCAACTGCAGTAAAGTCAGAGCTCAGGGATGATTAAGCAGAACAGGAATTTCAAATTAGATATTTGGAAAATCTCTGTCACAAGAAGGGTCGTGCAGCACTGGATTAGACAGCAGTTCCCAGAGAGATGCAGAATTGCCATCCTTCGTGGTTTTGAATACTCGCCTTGACAAAGACATGGATGTCCTGATACATTATTGATAGTGATCTGATCTAGGAAAAAAACCAAACACATCTAAGATGTGAAGGAAGAAAAGCTAGAAAACCTAGGCAGTTGTTGCTGTTATTAAAATAACAGGCACCTCTCAACTGCCATATCATTTCTTATTTCTGGGATAATGTATTGAGACTTCCTCCAAAAGGAAAACTGTTTTTTGGTGGTTTTTTTCCTTTTTTGGCAGTCAGAAGTCTCCTGAACATTTTTACTGATGTTTGCCACTTCTCATCCCCAACCCAGCTGTCAAGCTCCCCATGAACTTGGGCATACACTCCTGTCTGTGCACCCTTCATGGCACACTCCAGCATGTACCTTGCTTGCCAGTGGGCTAAAGTAGCCCATTAGAGGTGCCAAACAGCAACAGAAAGATCTTTGAAAGGATTTTTCTGTTCATCCTATTATGGCACTAAAATGGCCTCATCCTTTTCAGCTATCCCAATCTATCAGTCTCTCAAGAATGTCTGTTACTGTATAACAAAGAGAAAGTGTACCTGTCCTAGTTCCTAATGTCTCATGCACTTTATTAGATTTTTCCAATTAGGCCTTTTCCAGGGCAGTTCCACTGGAAGGTGAAGAGAGTAGAACAGAGAAAGCAGTGCTAGTCAGAAGAACACTATTGAATTCCATTTGAGAGACCAAGTCTTAAAAAAAAGAAAGAAAGAAAGAAAAGAAAAAGGAAGAAAAGAAAAAGAAAAGGAAAGGGGAAGGGAAATTCCTAAAATACAAAATATTCGAAACACATCTGCCCGAGATTGCTGGAATATTGTATTCTGTTAATGTTAAATCACTGTAATATATATTTTACATTGAATGTTTTATTGTACACGAATATAGTGTGGGCATTAAAATATTTTGAAAGCAAGTCTGAATGTTATCAAACCAAAAGCAAAAAGAATCAAAACATTTCTACTTCAGTAAGAACATGTCCTTATAGAAGCTTACACAAAATACTGTGGAACATTTTCGTTTATTCCAAACTGCATTGAGGAGTAGTATCCCCCCGGAGAATTTTTTTGATCAATAGTCAAATTGAATTGCATACCTAGGCAAATACTTTCTTGTGATCTACTTCTAGATGGGAAAGCAGGTCCTGTTTCAAAGGTATTTATTTGACTAGCTCACCAAAACTCAAAATTACCAAAATCTAAGACATCTATAAGTGCATGGACAGTCAGGGGAAATATATATTTCCATGATAGGGAACTTGTTATGCCAGAATTGTTGGGTTTTTAAGAAATGTTTTCAAATTGTATGGATGATGAGTGAGAAATTGACCTAATTTATAGTATCCTAACATCTTACTGTTCTTCACTGATGACAGCTATAATTCTACACTTTAAAAGAAAAACTCTTTAATAGGATATAAATTAATACCTTGAAATTACTGCAAAACAATAGAGATGCTTTAAAAATTAATCTTGTCAATAATCTCCTACTTAATGAGATCTAAAATTATGATAGAACTTGAAATCAGTTGTCTGCTCAGTCAAATCAATGCTTATTTAATTTCTCAGTCCTGATGCTGAGGAACACCCTACACTGAGAAAATAATGTTTATAATTTCCCATACTTTTAAGTGAATATTAAGACATGTGTCTGCATTCTGAATGTTCCAAATTAAATTTGGGACAAAATATTCAAATATTACATAATAATATCTATCTATACTATGTTTCCAAGCAAATATTCCTAATGCCTGAAAAGGTATGTGTTTATTTTTTGTTTGTCTGATTTTTAAATGCAGTAATTTTTTTGGACATGAGTATAAAGATAACAGCATTGTAGTTCCACTTTCCACTATCTCATGTTTATTCTGCCTCAGTTGGAGGGAGGGAGTGGTTTGTGTGGTTATCTCTTTGACTGCTGAGAAGGCAAGGAAGAGCTTTTTCACTCTTCTCGTAGTACCCATGTTCAGAGAGTTTTCATATTTCTTGGCCTGTGGGTGAATTACAGGAATTCCCCATAACCATATGGGCTACATGAAAACAGCACACAAGTGGAGCACATGGTGTCACACCTGAATGATACCCACCATGCAATATTGTGTCTCACAAGGTGTTCTGTCACTGGAACTTTGTCTTTTCCCACTCTTGATATCCGAGCAGTTGCAGATGGTGGGAGGCAGTGACCTTTTCCAGCCACAAAATTGATTTTAAGCATCATAATATCTTCCCGTATTTCTCTTCATTGCATCTCATTTTTCCTGTTCTGCACCTTACAGGGAGTTTTAAAATGCTGAACAGAAAGCAGCTTTATTTTGAACAGAGCACTTATCTTTGATGGGAAAGTGCTCAGCTGCCAAACTCAGCAGCGCTTTATGGGCAGCCGAACATTTTAAAGTTTTCATTCTTGTTTACTGAGCTAATTAAGAATCTTCATAGTACTCTTCTCAAATGACAGAGCATCAAAATTACAGTGACTGTCTTGTGAATGAAAAGGTTTTACTGGATGCCTGACCAGGAGCAGATCTGAAGAAACCTGCTAGCCTTGAAAAACAGTGAACATATCAAACATACATATCTTTATTATTCACATTAAGTAAATCTTTAAAATAATGGTTTGTACATTTGGGTTGTAGGTTATTCTGTTCATTTAAGTACTTTCCTCAAGCAATTCTATTTGTTTAAAACGGTGGTTTCTCATTAAAGAGTAAAAGCACTTGCCAATAGCTCTGCAGACTTACAATACTTTAATGAGTTCCATGTGGCATGACTGCTCTAATAACACTCTTTTCTTTAATTTTTGTTATTTTAGGAAGAAAAGGAGCTAGATGTAGTAATTTTAGAGTGTAGTGACTCAGTATTTTTGGGGCTATAAAATCTATTAGTATATTGTACTGATGAAAATCAGTGCTGATGTAAGTCCTAGATAGAGACCACCATTTTCATTTTAAAGTGAAGGGTTAAAAACATAATTCTTAACCATCTAGATATTCATACTGGGCTTTTATTTATTCTCAATATAAAACACGCCATTTCACCCACAGACATATTGATTATCCTCTTGGTATGATATACTGAGGGCCCATTGGTGCAGGTGCTTGCTGACAAACACACTGCATGGTTATAAAAACCAGGCCTTAGGAATGTACTGGGTATGCACTGAGAGACCACTGCACTGGTTTGATTTTAATGTTATGAGTGCGTCTTTAGATTACGAGAGACAATCCTAAAAAGCAAGTCAGGGCAAAATGCAAGAGAAGTATTACAAAACCAGTTTGTTGCTTTGTAACAGACCTTAAATCAAGAGTGTTTATTAGTAAGCTGCCAGCAAATATTTGCCTGCATACCTGTTATTCTTTCAAAGGCTTTTATGAACAGTATGTCACAGTTATTTGCATTCAAATACCACTTTCTAATGTTTTAAGCTTCCCAGACATATAACAGGGAGAAAAACACTAAGAAAATGAAACTTAGATCTTTTCTAATAAAACATTTTTGCAATCATTTTGTCTTTTCAAGATGCTGTGACATCCTGTTCAGCTGAAGGAACACAGGACTTGAATTGCACGACCCATTCACCTTAAATATTTAATAATGCTTTTATTAGTTGCACTGAACCAGTGAAGTAAGATCTGTAATATCTAGTGCTGGTCATCATTTTTATACATCATGCTTTAATAAGCATTATAATTACAGATTGAGGAAGAAATATGAGTTAACTTTGTGGCTTTGCTTGGGAATTCTGTGCACACTAGTATGATTGGAAGGGATTATACGAGCTCTCTGAGCGTAGCTGAGCTTATTCTTAATACACTGATGCAGCCTTCCCAATCCTGACACATTATTCTTCATATAAAAGTAGCTGCAGAAAAGATACTGTGTAAAATTGAGTCCTGACACTATTAACTCCATCTGGCTTAGTTGTGAAATATGAAAATTTGAAGACCAAGTGGACTTGTTCTTGGCAGGTGTTCTAATGCTTGCATTATCAGTGAAATTAGATTTCAACTATTTTTACCAACCGTTTCCCATATTGGCTTGCCACTTGAACAAATAGCAAAGTTATTTAGAGAGAACAGTCAGTTAGGGAAGCTTTCATTTGGAGATTTTGTCAGAGTTCAAGCTGAAAGACCATTTGTAGGCATCATAACCTTCTGTGCTCAGTTCTCGAGTAGATATAGATGATGATGATTTAGTATAACTTTCTCACTTTGATGTTACAAATATGACTATTTGCATGCTATTTGCATTCTTATGTTTTAATGGGAGGTATAGTAGGGCAGACTAATATCTGATGCATTTTTTAATGTTTTGTTAAAACATCATTTTTTCCTCATCAGCAACTTATGCGGGAGCGACAGCAGATGGCCAGCCGCCCCTTTGCTTCTGTCGATGTAGCACTGGAAGTAGGAGCTGAGCAAACAGACTTTCTACGAGGGCCATTAGAGGTAGGAACAGTGGTGCTGACAAGGGACCATTGTGATTTGCATATTTATATTGCCAGTCTCATCTGCATCTGCTTCTGAAACCAAGCAGCATCTGATTACCTGGAGCTGACAAGCCTCAGCTACGTGTGTTATGTCATTTTCAAGGCACGGAGTTTTTAATAGCATGACATGAGCTGTAACAAAAGCCACTGGAGAATCTATTAGCCTGGTCTGGAGTGACAGTCAGCTCACCTGGCAGTCCTTTCCTGATGGATGTGAGCTGAAGGAATGCAAGATGCAGGCATTAAGGAGGGGAAAAAATGTCATGCTCAGTCCTTCAAGCACACAGTGCCACCTAGTTAACATCTATCTTGATTAACAGACATTACAGCAAACAAACAAATAAATAAATAAAGCAGCTGTGAGCTGCTTTCAGCGTTGTGTTTTATATGCACAGGTTTAAAGCATACAGAATATACCACATAGTTTTGTTTGCAGGTAATGGCTACATTACTGCAATCTTTTACTGCTATTGCAGTACGGTGGAAAAGAAAAAATAATATGCAAAGCAATATGATATTGGAACGGTGTAATAATGCATGAAATGGATTCTGGAAGTTTACCTGAAAATAGAGGGAAAATTACAATTTGTGGATAATAATGAATATCTAATCTGGGCTGGGCTTTTGGTAGATCAGAATCCTCTATTCCTTTACTTTTATTTACCATATTGTGTTTACAGTCATTACTTTATCCCACTTATGGTCAGACCTGGGAATGAGGTGTGATAGCTTTGAAATCTTTCAAGATTGTACTCTTCTTTTCATTGCTGCCAATTCTTCTTAAATTCAAAGCTTCTCTTGCTTTTCTCAGTAGTGTATCTCAATGAAAGATTAAATACAATCTATCAAATCTCTAAGGTTCATGGAGAAGTAAGCAATGTGAAAAACAGATTCATACCAGAAAGAAAGAATCAGATCTTGACTACTTGTCAAACTGAGATGCTCTGTCCTCCTACTGTACAGGAAACAATCACAGTTGTTCTTACTGTCATAATTTAAATACTTGGAGCAGCTAGTGAATAAAAATGACATATCTCTTTGAAGAAGGTTTGTTATTTTCTGACCAAATACTAGAATCCCCACATTCTTCACCAATATCACCATACCTCTGTCTCCTCTTGTCTTGAAAGAGAAGACCTCTCCAGCTCCCCAGGCTGAGGACACATTACACAGCAGTTAAAAGTTAAGTTTACTGAAATGTGACTTCATTGTTTCTACAAACTGGTATCTGGGAACATTTTCTCTGTTGTCTTTTCAAAGGGAGGCAGTGAGTGGAAGCTGAGGCATCCAAACTCTAAGTCTGTACATACTGATTATTTAATTAAACTTTAGAAGTAAACATCACAAGTTAATTGCTACATTTTGTTTCTCATGTCTTTTACTTAGCACTAAAAGAGTTAGATGCTAAAATATTTTAATTATATTTTACAGTTTTTATTAGCTTTTTCTTCCTAGCCTAGCATTTTCTAGTAATTGTTTAGAACTCAGCATCCATAGTGATTTTTTCCTAATTAATATGTAGTTATACACGGAATGAAGTCCATTCAAAGTTTCCTCAGAATTATAATATACTGATCTATATCCAAACAAAGCATTGTGCTGAGGATTCAGGGTATTGATTGTCCTTTAGTATATATTCTGTAAAAAAAAAAAAAAAAAAGAAGCTGTATTAAGCTTCTAGTCCCAGGCTATTGTCAATTTGTGAAAGGACACTAAAAGTTGTAGTTGCTGTTCTGTTCTCTTTTGTGCTGAGGGGAATTCAGGTCACACATGTATTTCCAGGATGCAGAGCTTAAGCAATAGAATAGCATGAAACAGCTGCAAACTTCATTTTGTTGTATTAAGCTAAAATCATTATAATTCTATCGAATCTGATACCCTTTGGGAGGTTTAAAGTTAGAGGTATTTTGGTAAAAATGAGAATATACAGTAAGTCTCTTCAAAGTGTCCTGCTGGCATTGCAGAGATCTTGCCCTGATATACCAGGGCTTCCAATTTTAACGGTGGTGCATTGCATTCCCTTACCTCACACTTTTATCGACACCGTGTGTTACTCACTGATACTTTGGACATTGTTGTTATACTTTTATCGACGTTGTAATAACTCCGACGCTTCCAGTGACATTGTATTGATCCCTGGGTCCTTTGGGCACAGTGTAATGTCACTGGACTCTTCCAGACATGACTGCAAATCTCCCATTCAGCTGCACGATAAGGCTGCTGTTCATGAATGCCATCTGACTTACACCATGGTGGGTTTGTACCGCCGGTGTTCTGCATTAATGCTGACGGTCTGGTACGTGGCAGTATTCCTGTGGCTGTCTACATGGTAATTCCAGCGTGCTGTTTGGTTAACTTTTAGTTTATATTTTGGGTTTATTTGCAAATACCCATAGCAGTTGTTTCACTGTAGAGGTTTAGTTTGCAGTTATAAGGTACTTTTTACCTGGTGTTTGGAAAGCATAAAAAAAACCCTCAAGAGTATGAATACTGTACTTAGAATGGTTGCCTAATATAGATACTTACAATGGAACTGATAATATTTGAGTCTATTTCCAGTTAGCAGCAATTTGCAACTGATTAAAATAAAATCCCAAAAACACTACAGATGAGAATTGAATTTTGGAGTCTCTATCAGCCAGTCTATCTTTCTTAATGTTTTGCCAACAAAATGACAGTGTCTTGATATTAACCCCTTTAAAAAAACTTTAATCAGCATAATATTGCTCCTGTTTCCTGCTGTCTGAGTGGAGTTTTAGGCATTCTCAATAGCCTTTGTTCTTACCTATTTAAACAATATTATTCATCAGTCTTTACCTCCTCAGGCCACCTTTCTGACATTAGCAAGTCTCATCTTGTCATCCATTCTGTCATGCTGTCTTTACAACAACCATTAATTGTCTCATTGTCAGTTTAAACTTAACACAGATGAAATCAAACTCAGTTTTTCCTCTGCCCACCCTCTCTCCTGGTATCACATCAACCACTACCTTGCTAATGATATTGACAGTGTGTTGGTATCTTGATTCTGAATCCACCAAGCAATACCCACTCCTGCTGTGTCACGTTATTCATGATGTTAATCTTGGTGCAAATTAGCATATTTAACCCATGCTAGCCCTGATTTGCATCTTCATCTGCTTCCAAAACGAATGCCATTCCCCTAGTTAGAAGTGATGAAATCTGTGTGAGCTCTTACAACGGAAGCTGAGGCTGGAGTCAGGCCACCCCTCACTCTTCCTCCTCCCTCTTGGCAAGAACAAGAGCAGTCTTCCTTCCTCTGGTGGAGGAGGATAAGGGAATTTTGGAAGGCAGTGACTCTCTAGATCCCAACAGGGGAACAGTCAAGCAAAGCTATAGCAAAGTGGCCGGTATCCCAGGGGAACATAAGAGAACGAATTCCCAAGGTTCCCTTGTTAGCAGTTGCACAGAGCACAGGCTGTTAAGGGCAGAGCAGGAAAAGAGCAGAAACACCCTGTCCAGAGAGTCTGAGAGTATTTGCTGTTTTGTAATATCACTATAATTTTTTTCAGTACCAGAATCATAAAAAATCAAAGTAGCATCATAGATCAATAGATACTTGTTGCTGAGCTTCTTGACCCTCAGTGCCCTCGGTGTTAAAATGTTTTTTATTCCTTTCATTTCTTTTCTCCAGACATCTAAGCCATTTCCAGACCTGGTTGCTTTTTACTTTTCGGTATATACCAAAAGCTAAATCATTTAGGTTATCTTCATATTTTAAACCTCCTTTAGGCAAAATCTTTTTCTCCTCAAAATGTAAATCACTTTTGAAGGGTTCCTGCTACTGTGGTGCTGACAGTCATTCTAGTTAATCGATATGTTAAGTGAAAAGTAATACAAATGTTCTTTCTGTCCCCTTTGCCTAATTTTCTGGGTATTTTTCTGTTCATTCAGAAAAAAAAAATGGGCTTTTTTTTTCTTTTCTTTTTTTAAACAGGGACAGATTATTTCTTTAGGCCTGCAAGATAAGGTAGGCACTGTTGTAAACTCCAATGTATGTCATGCTGAGTCTCTGGACAGCAGCATCTACCGTTCTACATCTATTTAGTGAAGACAGATGTGTCATTGCCTGCATAAGAACCAAGAACCAAATGTACATTTATGATGATCATCCCTTTGATATCTTTTTTTTTTAAATCAATGTTCTTTCATAATTATTTCTGCAGAAAAGCACAAGTAAATCTTTCAATAATTTTCCCATCAAGTTACTGCATTTCCCCTAGAATTGTTACAGTTATTAGACTTGTCTCTACTTCTGACAAGGTAAGATGATGTCAAGAATTTTGAATTTAAAAAAGCTCTAGGTTTGTTTCTCTAGCAAGTAGTATTCTCTAGTAAATCATATATATGATACATTAAATAAGTGTTCAATTTCAGGCACTTTTGATAAGTATGAAGCAAAGATCAGCCTTTATTTTTCATTTATTTGAGTAAAAGAATTGGAAAGTGTGCATTGACACCAGCAGCTACCATTACACAAAGAATGGCTATTGGAAATCAGAGAGCCTTACCAAAACACATTATAATCCTGTACTTTGTGAAGTTTAAGTAATTGAAGTGTATATTAATAAGCTGTGTTGCTGGCTTCTTCTGTCAATAGACTTTTTAGCTTGGTTCACAAATAAAACCAGTTAAGGTGGGTTCATTTTCCTGAATAATTTCAATAAATCAAAGTGAATAATTTTTTAAAATGCAACCTAAGCATACTTCATTGTTTTGTGCAAAAAGAAACTAGTTATAACTCATCAGGA
This sequence comes from Lophotriccus pileatus, assembly GCA_035583135.1. Taxonomy (NCBI): domain Eukaryota; kingdom Metazoa; phylum Chordata; class Aves; order Passeriformes; family Tyrannidae; genus Lophotriccus; species Lophotriccus pileatus. The sequence goes on from JAWWES010000169.1 coordinate 29,270,475, forward strand.
TTGCACCTGCATTATATTGATGACATAATGTCTCATGTCAAGGAACAGACTCTTTCCAAATCTTTGGTACAGGTCATCAGATTGCCCCATGATACTCTCAGTTCCTAATCTTGGTCTCAGTATCAGAGGATAACTTCTCTCGTAAGAAAGTAATAATTTATTTAAGATAACGATGAAATTGTCCCTAGAATGGTCAGCTTGTTTCCAGTGACCATAAAGGCAATATGTATTTAGCAATAGGAACAATCAAAGACCATTATACTTGCCTGTCTTGCTTACTTAAAAGTCATGCTAGGGCCTTGGGCTACATGCTGTAGCTCAAGGAGGACCAGAGGAGAGAGAATCTAGATGAGAACAATGTGAGCAATCAGCGACTTAGAAAATAGAACTACGATGGAAAGTCAAGAAAATTGGAGTAGACTATTGAAAGGAGTCAAAATAATAACTCCCAAATATGCAAAAGGTTAGTAGCAATCAGGAGGGCAACAATCTGCTTGGCGTGCACTGCAGGCATCAAAGGTGTAATGGACTCAAATTGTAGTAGGGACGGTTTAGGAAGGTGTCAAGGAAAGTTTCTCATACTAAAGCTGAATCACTGAAAGCAATTGCCTGGGGAGGGAATGGAATTTCTTTTATTGGAAGCTTTTTAGAACAGTATGGACAAACATTTCTCAGGTACCACGTAGCATAGCTGCATTAGCTACCTCCTTTCAGCTCTGTCTTTATTACTATTCTGATTGCTGCCTGGTTCTTCCTTCTTCATACTCTCTGAAAACGTTCCATTTCTGTTGTTTGAACACTTTAATTACCTCCTTTGCAGTGTTGGTTTTCTGTTACTGAATATTTATGACCCTTCTTTTCACTTTTGCTGTTATATTCATTGACTTATGTCCTCAGTTTTCTTGCAAGATCAGAAACTGTTAAGTCATTTCTGACCCCAGTCTCTCTCTGACTGTAGGCCTGCCAAACATGATCTCCATCCATTCTGGAAAAGCTTCAATATTCTTCTTGAAGTCTGTATTAATGATGTAATTATTTTTTGTCTTAACCACTACATTACCATTTTTATAGCTTTTCAAACTCCATGCATCCTAGACTACCAGATCTCAGAAAATTGTAGTTAGATGATACACCTGACACTGAGGAGAAGAATCTATATTGGATCACGTCTTCTCCTTTTCTGTATTACTCAAAGATCATGTTAAATTTGCTGTCCACTGCCTCAAGAACTCCATTATCTTGTGCTCCACTTCGACCTTGATGGCTCACTGCCTTCTCTGCCCACTCCTTCAGTCCTGTTCGTCTGGAAAACTTTCTCCTAAACTGTTGAGTCACTGTATTTTAAATCCTGCTTTCAGATATTCTTTGCAATTGATTGATTCACCTTGGGTATTCTTACATGATACCATGTGCAAGGGATGTTACATCATATGCAAAATTCACCTTTGGTGTTTCTTCCACTGGAGAAAAGCATTTACCCCCAAGCAGCATTGTTTGGTTTGTATTACCTCCTTCCTTATATGAACTGTTTTTCACTAAATAAGAGTTTTATATTTCACACTATTTCATTCCTCATTCAGTGGTTGTGTACAACAGTGTAGTTCTGCCCAGCTAAGCATCTTTATCTTTGCACGAGATTTTTCTTGCTTCTCTTTAAATTTATGTCTAGCAATGTGTGAATGTTCTGAGCCTGTGATTCAGAACAAATTCAGAAAAAAACCAGAACAAATAACCTAGCAGGTCATCCATATGGGTCACAGCTAGGATTTTTTGTGTGTTGTGTATACTAACTCAATGTAAAGTGTATAGATCTTCAGTTCCTTGCACAGAATCACTTAAACAGTATTTTAAGATTGCTAAGTAATATTTTTCTTCTCTGCCATATGGGTAATCTAAAAATAGTCTGAGAAATGTTGCCTGGAATAAGCCACATTTTTTTTTTTCATATAGACCAATTCTGTGTGGGTGTTATTGCTAAAATATACACTAATACCTTAAAACCTGTTGATGTTTTGCATGAGTCCTTAACTTAAAGAAAAGTTTTAAAATTCTAGACCGGTTGTGGAATGTATCCAGTCTCTAAATTTGCAGCAATAATACTTTCAATCCCTGTATTCTCTTGTTTGCTTGTTTATTTCTGTTGAGTCAATCTACCCTCATGGGCAAACAGACATTGTAAGAATACTGCAAACATGATGTATAAGATATTGCTCTAGATGGAGTTTGATGTCCTAATATTTTTATCCTAACAAGAGAGTAAAGCCTTTGCTTATTAGCTTATGAGCTGTAGGATCTGTATATTCACAATTAGTTGGGAAAACCTGTTTTTACTCAGGTTTTTTGATAAAATGTATCTTTCCACTTCACAAAATTTATTTGGCACATGTATTGCATAATCAGATGACTACAGAAATTGTTTGTGTTGAATAAAATTGCCAAGAAATTTCATGCTCAATTGGAACAATTAGTAGGAATTTTTACTTGCCAGCTAAGTGTAGGTGTTTCAGGCATATTGGCATGCTGTGAATAGAAGTATTAAATTGTTGTATTATGCAGAATTGCAAATCCAAAGTATCAAAATAACTACTCTGATTGTTTTCAAGCAGAAGTGTTTATATATGTCTGTTATAACTAATGACACTGTGCCTTTAATAAATTCAGGTTTTGAAAATATTCTTTCATAAAGCAGACAGGTACAAAATTCAGTGAATGCAAAGCAAAATGTATGTGTGTGTATATATATATATATATATATATATATATATATGTACCTCTAGGATTGTCTTTGAACCAGGCTTGCTCATGGAAATCTTGCCTTTGGATAGCAAATCCCTGACAAGGAGGTATTTCCAGACTTATTTAAACTGAATATAAAAAAGCCTGGAAATAATTGTACTATCACCATAACTAAAAAGCACACAGATGGAATTTTTTCGTTTGATTGACTGGACCTTTCTGTTAACCTGATTTGTGCCTGTCATTCTCTGACAGGCTGCTCCTTCTAGTTATATATATTTTCTTAGCATTTTTCTTGGGTTTAGATCAGAAGGCTTCTCTCACCTTTAAAGTAGGACATTTCTCTCTTTAAAAGGAAAGGAGAAGAAGAAGTAGATACAGAAAGTAGTCTTTCATCAGCTATTTCTCATGTTTCCAGGCGAAACTGGGTATTGTAGTGTGCTGTTTGATATTTAGCAACTTGTAGTCCTTAGCCTTGCTTCAGAGACTTTACATTCATGCTGCTTTTCTAGCTCTGTAGTCAAGATCTACCTGCTAACAATACATTTTGAAACTGCAGCAGAGAGAAGTGCACTGCCTTTTCTTTTCTTTTCTTCACAAAACTTGACAATCTGCCTGTACTGTTAGGTAACCATATAGGTAACGCCAATTTTCACTGAAGTTTTATCATTCTATAGCATCTATCAAGCTGAATTTGTGCCTGAAGTGAATATGAATTCATTGTGTAGCAGGCAATACACCTGCCTGAAACAGCAGATGCCTAAACCTTCACCTAAACTTCAGACAGCAGTACAATTTCCTCGCTTTCCAAGGCTATTCAACCGAGCAAGCACTTTCCTACTTGATCAACAGACTAAGCTTTCAGAGTTATTAGCTAAGCTTTGCCTCAGTCCACAGAAAAGACTGAAATATTATCTCTGGTCAGGACTACAGCTAAACTAATTTTGAAGATGGGAACCTTTTGCACAAACATATAGTGAGAACAGCACTTGTCCATGAGATGGGAACGTACAGAGCCTGGGGGGTGCTACACCTACATAGCCCCAGGCATTCTGTGGGAGCACACTCTTATTTTTACACCTACAAGGATTAATCAGATGGTGAAAGCAGAACAGATCAGAGGGAGTCTGACTGCCTGGATGACCTGGCCAGTCCTCTGGAAGGGGGCAGATGTAAAATGTTCCCTGTGGGCAGGATCCAGAGCTGTGGAGTATTCTCTGTCCATCTCAGTGTCCAACTTTGGTTCTGCCTGCTGAGCATTAGACATCATGACTCTTGAATTTCTGTTTGTGTGGTGGTTCAATGTCAAGAGTACAGGGTCAAGGGTAGAGCTTGTTCCTGTTCAGGTAGACCATGAGCCCCCACTGTTCTGCTGTCTCTCGCTATGGGCCCTATTAAAAAGTTTGTCCCCATGGTTCTTAAAAGCTCCCTTAAAGATCTCTCAAGAACCTTAACTTCTCTGGGCTGAACAACCCCAACTCTATCAGCCTTTCCTCCTAGGAGAGGTGTGCCATCTCTCTGATAATTTTTGTGGCCCTTCAGAGGTCCCACTCTAATAGGTCCATGTACTTCCTGTGCTAAGGAAGAGAAGTCCTGTTTCTCTCCCTGCACATTGTGAAAGACAGTTTCCAGATTTATACTGATTGTTCAGGAAGGTGTGGAAGTACTTACAGGCAGACTAGATCATTTCTTTCGTGTGAGTAACTCAAAATGTAAAAGGGACTAGGACGAGCTGGTTATGTAAGTTATAGGGCATGGATTCCACTCATTGGCTTTAGCAAAGCAGAGGCAGAAACATTGTATAAGGTGTTATTTTCAGTAATTATTTCAAGAATTTTCATAATAGAAAATAGCAAAATATTAGAATCAGGCTTAATCAGGATTTTAAGCCCAATGGTATGGTTCTTTAATTGGCCTGGAAGGAACCTTCTCCTTGCACAGTTTCTTTGGGAAATCAAAAGATTATGAATGGCATACTGCAGTAAACTAGACATTGAAGTAAAGTATAAGTTAAAAAGCCAGTTAGACTGCAGTGAAATTGAAAAGATCAGTAGGTTTGTATCAGGGCTATCTCCTTTAAAAATTGGGCAGTATTTGTGATATGTGATCTCTTCCAGCTATAAATGTAGTGTACTTTACAAATCTATTAGAGCTTCCTATAACAAAGACTGTAAAACATTATTGTTCATTAGTGTGAAGCAGTAAAGTTTTTAACAGATATATAAGAAATAAAACTTTCCTTTTTTTCACCTTTGGTGTATATATTCACCTGATTGGAATTTTATTGAAAGTAGAATTTTGCCTTTCCAAGTGCTATTCTTTGTACTATATCCTTGGCAAGATGACCTTTTTCTTATCTTTATTATCCAGCTTTCAGTAGGAAACTGGGAAGTTTATAGAGACAGTTGCTGTCAGCTTCTTGTCTCAACTGTTTAGGCCTTTAAAAAAGATGTATGAATGAGACAGAGTTAATAAATAAAATTATTCTTTTCTACAAACCACTTAATGGTTATTAAACGAAAAGTCACTGGGCTGTTAGAAAAGTAGGCAAGCAATCTATTTTATATTGAGAAAATCTTCAAGTTGTAGGAGTCAGAAGGAATCAAATACCCTTCTGAGCACATTTAAATATCATTTTATGAGCAGAAAAGAGCATTACCCAATGACTCACAAACATAATTTATGTTTTGCAAGACCAAACACGCAAGTGTAGGACACTCTTTAAGATCAGCACTAAATATACCAAGAGTCACTGACGTGACTTTGGCAATGAGATCCAGTGAGATCATTTCCCTCTGGGCATATGGACACACATAAAGTGTGCCTTTTCTATTTATTTTTCATGAAAAAAAATTATATTAAAAAAGAGAAAATATTACCATTTTGTTATAAATAAAGTCAGACAAACATAAAAAGTAATCTCCAAAACTTACTGTCATGTATTTCTGTCTACCTTCAGGGATCAATCATGAATGTTATTTGAATTACATTCTCCTATCACTCAAGAAAGGTAGAGTTTCACCAGGTCCAAATGCAGCAAAACATATATCTGCCAGTGTAACATTAAAATAAGAGCAATAAAATACTATACTTACTCTGGTGGATTTGTTGAGGAATAGTGGATTTGTGTGTATGGTTAAATGCAGAGTAATTGCAAAAATATATTTTTAAATGAGAAAATACTTTAGTTTTCACATTTCCCAGTATAATTAAGTGATAGAAGAAGTCCTACAATCTGAATATTACATTTTCTCGAGAATAATTACACCCTTTGTTTCTATTCTATTAGGACACTTTATTGGACAAATGTAACAGCTCAAGGTGAAAAGGAAGGAAGAAAGGAACTGGAAGGGTTACTCAAACAGTACAGGGCCCTGAAGGAAAGCCATAATTAGTGTGGGGCAGTACAAAGCTTTGATGCTTTGTGAGCAACAATTATCTCTACATAAAAATGCACAAAATATACATCCATGAAATGACACAAGACTGCTTCTAAATCTCCTCCATCGTGACCTCTTCACTGAGTAACAGGTTGATAAAATTTGCATGCAACCCAAACCATATTTTCTGAAGCCTTGATATAGTGCTAAAATGTGCATATGCACTTCATACAGCCATTAATATTCACAACTGGAAATGGCATAAACCCAGTGCATTTAGAGTGTGATGTCATGCCTTGGGGTTTTTTGATGTATACGTTTATGTTTGCATTTCTGTGAGAGAGGGCAAAGTCAGAGAAACTTACCTAGGATTTGGGGTAAAAGATAGGGAAGTTTGTGAAATTATGTAGACCAGGAAATGTTTCAGTAACATAACTGGTCTAATCCAAAGGACCTTACATTTCCTGTAATACTTGGAATCGGTTTTGTTCCAAAAAGTTTCATTGTGCGAGGTGAGGGGAAAAAAAAAAACACAAAAAAAAAAAAAAAAAAAAAGGTTTGATTACAGAGTTTAGGCAGTGTTTTAGCTGTGCCATCTCAGCCATTGAGTATCTTGAGGATAAGGTCTGAAACCCTGAATTTATATTCTGTAGAAAGCCAGCACAGGAAGCAAAGGGTAGAGCCAATGTTTTTACAGCAATTGCTGTAATAGCCTGTATTGTTGCGGTATGCTGTGTTACGCTATTTCAGACACTTTTCCAAAAGGGCTTCAAATGTCCAAGTATATCATAAAACTGAAGTCACTCTAAGAGGTGAAAATAGTGCAATGAACTCATTATCTTTCAGAATGTGAGGCAACAATTTTAAATCAACTGGGAAAGGCAGAAAGCATTATTCAGAAATGCTGCTTACTGAGAGCTGAGACTGAACGAGAAGTTCAAAAGCTTTTCTGTACAATGGGTTATAATTGATCATTGCTTGGTAATTAAAAAAATTGCTGTGTAATTATAGGGTCTTCTGTAGGCTTTCCCCTCCTCACCTGTCTTGTCCATTTTTAACTAGCCAGCTTTTCTCTTGTATGCAGATCTTCTTCAAACACTGTTCTGTTCTAACATTATGATCACTAAGTTTGCTACGTGGTGAGCACTTCTGACAGACAAATGGACCTATTTGTTAGCTGAGTATTTACAGAACTAGGGATCTCACCTTCTCATCAGCTGTTTTAGAGTCTTTACATTAATAGGACCAAGAAACTAATCCTTGTTTGGAGAGTTCACGTTAAGCTGAAATTCAATATTTTCACTTACTGAATTTGAATTAGGCAGTAAATCTAATCTTTGGAAAATAGCGTTCATCATGCACAAGGGAATCATTTAGGTCGGAAGGAAGCTTCTGTAGTCATACATCAGTCAAGGAGACTGGGAATGAGCCAAATTCCAGAGCAAAGTCAAGTCACCTTTGGTGACATTGTTTAGGGCGCTGTTTGATGGTGTTTTGAATATTATTAAGGAAGACAATTCTGCAAACTCAGTGTCTTTGTTCAAATGTTTGACTTCTGTCACTGTGAAAAGCCTTTTCCTAATATCTCATCAGAATCTCCCTTCTTGAAGGTTCTTTCTACTGCCAATTGTCTTATCCCTGCGAGAAAAGGGTGGCATTATCAGAGTCAGCAATAAGATCCCAACTTAGGCTTCTCCTTTTAAGGCTGAACAAATTTTGTACTGTCAGACTTCTCTCCTAATGCCTAGGACACCTATAACTTGCTGTTTTGTTTGCAAAGATACAATGGAAGACTTCTTTGAGAGCCTTGCTGAAGACAAGGTTAACACTGCTGTCTTCCAGTAAGCCTGTCATACCATTACCAAAATTAACTAGGTTGGTGAGGCAAACTTTGTCTTTCATAGATCCATGATGACTATTCCTAATCAAATTCTTGTCCTTCACCTGCTTGGACAGGGTTTTTAGGGGAATTTCCTTCATAGTCGTCCAGGGGATGGTGGGAAGCAGGTGAGGTTGAGCAGTTTGAATTTTCCCAGATATTCCTTCTTTAAGATATGTGTAACCATTGCCGTTACATAGAGAACAGGAATATCAGGTGATCACCACAACAAGTCAAAGATGGTAACGTTTTCTCAATGAAATCAGTCATATCCCAGTGTCCCATCTGGTCCTGTGGAGTTCTCTACATCCAGTTTGCTAAAATGGTTCCCCAACTCATTATCCCTCTACTGTGGGTACTGTATGTTCCCTCTACTGTCTCAACCAGATGTAAAACATTAGCAAAACCTAAAATCTACATTTCTCAGGATTTCAGGATTTTTTTGTATGTGTAGAAAAGACTTGGATATAAAGTTCTTGCATCAAATAGAAAAGCTTTGATGTTAATGTAATCAAAGAACTGCTGTAAAGGCATTTTCTTCAGTAGCATCATTTAAGAGTGGTTAGTGTTTTTCTGCTGATATTTCTTGGTAAGACATCTTTCCTGAACTTTTCTTCTTATGCCACCCCCTAAATTCCTTTCTTTTTTTCCTGGCCTTATACTTTAGTAGTTGCAATGTGTGCCTCTGTACATTATGCCCAGTGTTTTTATAAAAAATGTCTTTAAATTTTGGCAGTGCATGTGCAGTTACAAAACACCGTGATGAGTTTGTGGCTCCTGTATAGTGAGATGAATTTGGGGTGGGTTTTTAATGTTTTTTGGTTTAGAGACTTTGTGATAAACTAGACATAGTTCACAGAGTACCAGCCCAGAAAGGATTACTGAAGATCCCACTCACAGGCCCTTACCTGTCCTCAGCTGTGGCCAATTATAGAGCTGTAAAAGCTTAGAGCCCAATAAACATCATATCTGAAGGCTCTCCTGAGAAAGGCTGTCCAGTTTTGCTGATAAATACTCCAGGCAGAACTTTGTGTGAACAGCAATAGTTTATCATGGAAAGCATCCTGGAAATGGGGTGAGCTGTGGGACGAAAAGTTTCCTTTCTTTCTCTTTTTAATGCAGGATGCCTTGGATGGAGTTCAATTTAAAGTTAAGAGGAACTATATTAAAGCTGCTTTCTATACTCTGTAAATTGGTAATGCTATTTTAAAGAAGAAACAAAAGAGAAAGTAGATTTTAAATGCCTATTACGAAGAGTAAATGAGAAAGATTTTTATATATATGTATATGTCTAATTTTGTTTGCTTGATTTTTCTTTTTTTTTGGTAACATGTCAATTATAGTTTTATTATTTGTGTTTGCCAGCTGCACTGCAAGAGAGCCCATTGTTAAAAATCATCTCTTTTTAGGGTATGCTACTGTTTCTTTGCTGAAGCCTCTCTGGAATAGGCTGGACATTCTTCCGAATTTTAATGAAGTTTTACTTAAATAGGTGGTACCTCCGTTTTGGAATAAGTGCATTCATCTGACTAATTAAAGAGTCTCAGCCCCACCACAAAGGCATCATCTCCTTTCAGTGATTTATTGACATATTTCAGTCCTTAAGAATCTAGACTGTATTTTAAGTCAACAGGTGTGTTAACAAATATAATTGATAAATACAAACATCTGAGTAACATAAACTGTATGTTAGTAATGGCTCTGGTTATCCACCAGGCATGATGGAACTGTGTACTTTTAGGTATTGTAAAGTCATTTGAAATACCTTTCTCCTAAGCATGTCAGATCACTAAACCATATGAACAAAAGAGTCAGTGTGTTAAAAATAAGCTCTAATTGCTTTCACAACAGAGGTGGTTACAGAGCCTGAGCCCTTGTTTAGTAGGATCCTTCAAATCTGTCTTCTAACTACCACCTCTTATTTTCAAGTCTTTCAACAGATAAACCATATTTAGTGACAATATTTGCTATATGTTAACTTGTAGCTGTAGAAAATGTAATGCATGTCCTAATCTTTCAAACATATTCACGTGAAGTCCTGTCCTGTGGAAAATAGTCCATCTGACTTAAAAGAAGGCAGCTGCAGTTATGGATATGCATGAAATTCAGAAGGAACAATTTTATAGTCTGTTGCACTGTGATAGAATTTACAAACAGAACTACTTGTGTGATTATTGTATCTCTGTCTTGGGAGAAAACTCTTGAGTATGTGATATAAAACAGCTTTTGAAATGGAGAAGTGGTTATCTTGGAAAGTGAATCTACAGAGTTGTATACAAATACTTAAAGCAAAAGTAATTAATTATTTAAGCTACAAATTGAGAAACTGCACTTTGCCTATGACCTGATGTTGCTAATGCAAGCACCAATCTACTTCTGTAGATATTTTAATCTGCAATGAATGGGGCAATGAATTTATTAAGTTTTAGTATTGGTATCCTTTTCCTCAGTTGGAAATGTCAGTTAAGACAGTGCATTAATAATTATGAGGTATGCAGTGAATCTTCTAAAATTTGTATTCAGAAATTCACTGTCGCTAATTTAAAGCAATCATAAGCAACTTGAAGTCAATGTGACACGAGAAATGATACTCAAATGTCTCATCTTTAACGAATGACAGTAATTAGCCATATTTCAAGCAAAAGATAATATATCACAGATAAGGAAGTTCATATTTCATAAAGTGCCCATTATCAGAGATGTAGGGCCAAATGAACTCTTATGTTACACTCCTGTATAAGCTCTTGTGTCACAGAATATAGTATTAAAATGATGCTTGTAAAGTAAGTTTTAAGATGGAGGAAACTTTTGAAAATTGATTGCTTTAGTGAACAGACAGCAGTAGTATTTATAAGGACTAATGGAATATTTATGGAATTAAAGAAAACCTATGCATCCTTGTGGACTCGTCCTCCCCATAGCTAATAAAGGAATGGCAGTTTGGTTCACCTCTGGTTGTTTTCTCAGTGATTCAGACAGTACCAGCTGTGTCTTTTTAAAAGGGCTACAAATGAAACCATTGTTCTCAAGTATCTAAAAATTCTTTGCTGCTTATAAAGCCTTGTATGTTTCACTGACCTTATGATATGGGGGCTTTGGAAATGATCTATGAAATGGGAATGAGGCTTCCCACACTGAATGCAGATCCAGATCTTTCCCTTCCAAAGTTACAGCAGTCTGAGATTCATTATCAAATAGCTTATTAACACCAGAAGGTAAATCATCTCAGTCTCTAAAACCAGTGGATATGTGGATTATCTTGTAAATAAAATTGATTCAATTTACCCACTCTAAATAAAAGGGTGGAGAGTTGTAATTAAAAGCTGTGACCTGCAATAAGTGTGATCACAAAATGTATGTAAAACAGGTGAGTGAGAAAGGTGGTGCATTTTCGAGGGGGGTGGGTCATAGGAAGGCTGTGGAGGAGCTACTGTTGCAGTGCTGGGAACCTGCACACAGGTGAGGTACCATATGGATGCATAAAAATGAATGCATGAAATTTAGTAGTTTCTTCATAAATTACAGTACTGTTTAAACAGACATTGTATTTGAGAAGACATGTAACTTTTCTTCAGCAGTACTTGCAGTGGAGTCATAGGTATTTCTACATGTGATGGATTCAGATTAAGAGGAATGATTTCAAAGGAATAAAAAGTATTCTTTGTAGTGAAACAAATATTCCTGTTGTATGAACATGACCTGAGGTCTCCCATTGCTGTGTTTGCATGTTCAGAGAAAATTAACACTGTTATATTTCAAGTTTCGTTCCTTGTAAGGTGAAACTGAGTTACTACTGTACTAATGGTGTGGCTCCAAAGTTTTTGAAGTGCTAGCAATGCTCCAGATTATCTTAAGTCTCACAGTTAACAAAGTGAATTTATTCCAGTGTTATCTAAGAGTAATTTTTATAAGTTGAGTTGGTTTTTGGGGTACAGAGTCAGGCTTCCTGAAATGTGAATGGCCTTTTGTTGATTTATAGTTTTGCATGATTTAAGTAGCAAATTCTGAGCAATGCAGATGAGAACCCTTGAAGGAAAGCAAATATTATAGTATTTCAATAACCTTGTAGCTATTTGAAGCAGTCTATTAGTAAATAATGATTATTTTCATATTTAGATTTAGAAATGCTTTGTATATATTAGTAGATGTTCATACCACTCTACACACAGAAAAACTGACAGAGAAAAATTGGAAGCAAGCCCAGGTTTTTTTGTTCCCTATCTAGTGGCCTACTCATAAATGTATTTATATTGGTCCTTTCCACCTTCAATCTAGATATGGCTTTCAGCATAACAGAGGTCATAAAATATAACCCAGTAATTACTACAGCTTTTCCTAAAAATACAAGGCTTAACTAGAACTCATTCAGAAATACGTTGTCAATTGAAAACACAGAATGCAGTGTTGGGATAAATTTCTCCCAGAAGATTTTGCTATTGTAATGCCTATTGCTGTAGTAATCCATTTTTAGATGCCTGGCTCAGAACTGAATGCAGAGCCATGTGTGGAGCAGAGCCAACAGGGAATACTGAAAAGGGATGCCTTTTCAAAAGTACCTAAAACAGGCTGCAGAAATCTGCTTCTGTCAAGTCAGGATTTATGTCTAAAAATGATCTCCTGGAGTTAGGTGCTTGTGCTTCTGCTCTCAAAGAACAGATAGAGGGGTGCTGTGTTTATACTTTGTACAGTAGTTCATTGCCTCAAACAGTCACTGAAAATAGAGGAGGTGGGTGTTCCAGGCCATCATCAGCCAGCAGTCAGAGAATCGTTTCTGTGACCTGAATGTAAGGCTGTGGGCTGCTCTTGTCATTTGCTGCCATAGTTATGGCTCTGCTATTGTAGAGAAAAAGGTTCTTGATCTCAACAAAATTGGTGCAAAAATGACCTGTGACCTCAGTAGCTGTCCTGGGAGACAGAAAATGGGGATGGCTTTTCTAATCCCTGCCCCGAGTGGTGTCCAAGCCTTTAATCCAGTTGTACTGTTGTAATGTATAGTTCACAAATGGCCCTTCCAGATAGAATAAAAAATTTTGTCTGTCTCCCTAGAAATATAATAAAAATAGGTTACAAAATTTTACTTTTGTTTAGATCTAATTAGTCCTGAAGTTTTCACTGTTCTATAGGAAACTTTAGCGGAAGAATGTTTACTTTAGTATTCATGTGTATTTATGTAAGACATAAACACTGAAGCCATTAGCTCTGTGCAGACTGCAGTAAATTTTGAATGTGTGACAGTTTCTTTGTGTATCAACAGGAGTTTATTTGGTTTTGAATTTAGGTGTCAGTAAAAAGTTGTTGTTTGCTGTTTTTTGGGTTTTTTTTGGGGGGGGGCGTGGGTGGCTGGGAGGAACAAGTATCATCGTTTTCTCGTTTCTAGACAATTCTCATTTCTAGACAACTTCAGTCCCAGTTGAACTTTTGGATGTGGATCTCAAATCTTCCAATGGTTAATCCTTTTCGCCCGGTTTTATGAATCCATAAATAATAATGCATTGACTTGAGCTGTGATAAATTTAAGAGCCACTTAAGGTTGTTTTGTCTTTGTCTCTTAAAGTGGTCTCAGAGTCTTGTACTTGTAGATTTTGATTTAATAGTCTTTTAGAAGTCGTTCAGTAAAGCAAATAGAGCTGTCATCACTGCAAAGCATGTTTCCCAGACCGCGGTTTGTTCTGGAGCTCTTCTCTGAATGCAGTGCAGTTCTCCATTTTTTGTCTCCCTTGTGTGGATTAGGACTGATGCCAAAGAATGAAATCTGAGAGTTAATCATAAACTGGTGTGGTTTTGTTAACGCTTCCTGCTTGGTAAGGTTCTGCTCAAAAATGAACATAATCTTACAAACGCTGTATAAAAACATCCCTGCACTCTAAATTCCCAGTTCCCCCTTAAGGATGAATGACATCCTCTCTTTAGGTAGGACCTTGCATTCAGCTGTGATGAATTGTGATGCATATATCTTCCTTAAAGTTGCCTTGCTACATAGTGTCCATCAATGGTAAATAACAATTTCATACAGATCAATGTTATTTATAATCTGAAAGCTCTATTAGAAAGACTTTATTCCCATGTAATGATTAAAGTAATGGATTGTATGGACTCAAGTATCAGTTGTTATAGGATGCCAATAGAATTACTAGTTGATACTTCATCATAAATACAATTTATTATAACCTGCCTGTATTTTAATGTATACTATTACTTGGACCAGTCAATTCTGGTGCTGCACTGAAAGTAAGATCTTTTTAGTCATGTGCCATTGTCTTGCAACCTTGGAATACAACCTTTTTTTGTTCTGATGAAATTGCAAATTCTTGTAATTCTAATTTTGTAGGAACTTAAGTAATGAAGCATGTCCATGTTTCTTTACAGAAAATTTCTTCCAAAAAATTTCAGAAGTGAAGCATTAAGTGTTTTTTTCTAAGTTCACAACATACTGAGGGGGGAGGAGTGCATTTTAAGTCTACTAAACTATTATCTTATTTAGTGAATATAGATAATCTTCTTTTAATGTTTTAAGTGTGGTTATAATAAATATATGAATTCTTAATTGATCTTCCCCTAAAAGGAAAATGTCAAGTGCTCTATTTCCCCCTGCCTCTCAGCAATCAAACACTTACTGACAGGTGGGATTTGATTCCTGACAGCATACCTATAATATGTGAGGTGTTAGCTCAGGTAATGATATTAAATTAAGAAGTTCCCATCTCTGATTACCTCCTCATTTGTGTTAGTGTGGTTGTGGATCCATACAGCAAAACACTGAAACAATCTTGTTCAAAAGTAATCCTCTGGGAAAAAGATTATTCCTTTTCTTACCAAAGGCTTCTTGAACATGGTTTAAATAACTGACAGGCTTTTTGATTTGAAGTTTTAGAGGTTTCGGTTGTATGTCTGCACAGTTAAAGGGATAAGGCATACCTGTTCTGCAGTGGTCTGCTTCTGAAATGGGCTGCTGTAATCTGTCCTTGCTCTGCTGTACACTGACAGCACTGTGGGGTGTTCCAAAGCAGTCATGGAAAGAACAGAGTGACTTCCTGAAGCTGGTTGTCCTGAGCTGTTCCTGGAACACTAAGAACAAGACTATCTCAGAAAATCCATTTAATGTTCTTGGGGAGGGAAATGTCAGACTTAGAGAAACAAAGAATTTTGAGTTGAGGTAAAATGTTCTGGTATTAATCTGACTTGAAGCTAAAGGTAAAATACTTCCTCACTTAGGAAAAAGTTTTGAGTGATGTGTAATAAAAACTGATGCTAGTGTAGTGCTGCTTATGTGCTGTTAAATTTTTAACTATGTTGGCCAACATCTGTGTTCAGCCTGCAGCATCTTCCCAATGGAAGCTCAGTCTGTTAGCTCTAGGATAGGCTTAGTCAATGAATTCCTTTTTGCTAACAGAAATGATTTATGGAAGCTCCCACAAGGAGAAAAGTCATGAGGCAAAATACAGACAGCCTTTCATGCTGTAAAAAAGAAGACAGGAAGTAAGAGTCTGACCTATTTTTTGAGGTGACATTTCAAAGCCTTTGCTGTTGGATATTCTTTTTTAAATTATTATTATTATAACAATTCACATTACTAAAGTTGAAAAGGCTTTCGAAACCTTTTAGTTTATTGCTGCTTGTTTTCAACCATGGTTGATCTTACTTGAAGTCACAGATTACAGGAGAGCAATAATGCTGGATTTATTTTAAAATATAAAGCAATCTGAATCATCTAACAAGTATATGCATACTGCTGTGAGGTAGCTGCAGTAAATCAATGGAACTGGCAGTTTTTTATGCTCACTAGCATTTGAAAAGTGTGAGTACAAGTTGGAGGACTCTGTCAGATACCTATTGCAAGTGTGCTGGAACATTGACTGGTTTCAATACCTTGTTTGCGAAGTAAAGAAAAAAGGCTGATAGTATATTGATTTCCAGAAAATGTAAACTGCTGCAAGAGCATATATTTACAATTGTAGGCATGGGCTGACATGGTTCCTAGATGTAAAGCTTTATGCAAATTAATAAATTCATATAATTATGCCATCTTAATTTGTTGCTATAGTGTAACTGCATATTTTGACTTGGGCATTGCTAACTAAAGTTCAGTTGGAAATCTGGAAGAGGAAGGTCTTTCCGTACGAGTATTAAATTGTTTCTAGCTGACTGCTTCCTTGGAGCCTTTAAAAAAATGATGTTTTGCATAATTTTTCAAAGGCTCCAGATAGACTGCTTTTTTTTTTTCCTTAACTTCCCTTGTTCCCAATTGCCATCAAATAACCTAAAGGACTTCAGTAAGGGAATGGAGAAAGCATAGGATGAACTAAACCCTCCCTTGCCCCACACAAGAGGAACTCTGTCCTTTCACTCTGCTATGAACTTTCTCTGCATTTTCTTCTTCAGCATCTGGACATCAAATTGCTGAAATTAAGTGCATTAAATGCCCCCACATCTGCTAACACACATGACCTAAGTGACTCCACAAAGTGTTTGGGCTGAGTCAGCCAGAAGGAACATTGGACACTGAATCCATCCCAGTGTTACTGAAAGCACAGACTCAAGTCAAACTGCAGCAGTAGGCAAGCATTTGTGATGAAACATGCTGCCAGTGGGAAGAATGGTGATGTCAGGATGTTTAATACAATTGCTAAATATTTTCTAAGTAATCAATGACAAAATTGAGTTAAAGTCTGCTTTCAACTATTTCCAGAAGTATTTAAATTTGCAAACTTAGTACAACAAGCTGCTGCTTTCAACAGCACTCAAGTTCTTGAAAATTCAATGCTAAAATGAGTTATTACAAGTGAGTTAACTGTCTGAAATTAAATTAGGTGATAAACAATTCATTTCTCTGCGGTAAATTGGCATACATGACAACTAGTTCTAGTATGTACCTGAACCCATTATTTTTGGCACTTCATAAAGTGGCAATTGATAGCAATTTGTATTGACATACTCTTACTGAATATAATTCTCAAAAGAAACTAGCTAATCAATTAATTAATCATAGTCTTACTCAAGTTTGTTTTTATGTTGCTCCATCATTCAGAAAATTAACTGTTAACATTGTTTACAATTAATATAACTTAAACATTTTAGTTTTCATTGGCTGAATTACCAAGCTTAGACTAATTAAGCGTTAAAGCTTTCTGAATTACTAGCAAAACTGAAAATTATGTATGCTAAATTGAAAAACACACAACAAAACCTGATTCTATAACACATATCATTTTGCAGTATTTCAAAACAGAATGTTTAGTCTTGCCTTTCCTCTTGAAAGCCGCTTGGGTGCACATGGGAAGTCCAGCTACTTCTGAAGAGACTTGAGGGAGTGATCACCAGCAGTATTATGGTGAAAAGAACCATCAAATCATATTCTTCTAAGGCTATCCAATAAATATTTGCATCGTCCCTCACATTTAAACAAGGCTTTCTTAAAATTCGGAATTGCAGAGGAGCAACTCCATCCTCCTGGCAGGCCATTGTGGACAGATGCTTTAAGTACGAGCCTGGAGTGGCTGTGCAGAGAATGCCAAGATTCATCAGTTTGGGTCAAAAGGGAGGGCAAGGGTCTGCTGGCCTGTCTCTGACTGCAGTAACAGAGCCTACATGAAGTACTTTGATTGGTGTAGACAACACTTTAGTTACATAATATTAAAACCTTAAATTCCATTAAATGAACTCTTGTCTCAATAAACACAAATCCTGGCCCAGAGCCTGACTTTTCCCCATTTAAACGCAGCATTTCTCTGGCAAATTAGGAGAATGACCCTGATCACCTTTATTTGAATAAATAGTGGGAATGCTGGATGTAGAATATACAAAATGCCAAATAATCTGTTAATACTGGCAAACTTGTTTGCCAGCTCATATACTCAGGAAAATATTTTGAAGTGCATATTTAGATGGTATTTTACCTGTACATTGAAAAACGTGTCTTTCATTTTCTAGCATAGTTGGGTAGAATAAAACCAGCCAGCCATTCTGTGTCATGGATTTTATTTGCCAAGTGACAGTTGTCATAGAATAAGGATAAATTAACCTTCCATTGATAAGTTAGTATATCAAGGAAGTATAATTATTGCTTTGTAAAGATATTAAAGGTTTTTTGAGCTCTTTTTCTTTTTTCTTCTAATAGTTGAGAAAATTTTGAATATTATGAGCAAAGACAACCCCTTCATGAGTCTATTCCCAGAGACAGATGTGATAGGAGACCTTTGGCATGGACTGAATCAGTAACAATGGCCATCTTCTAAAAGAATGAATTCTCTGTTTTCCTCTATGTCCATCTTTTTCTTTGGGATTCTCATTGGTACTGTATATTTTTCTTTGTTGCTTCCTTACCTTAGAAACAATCAAGGGTTCTCTCAAAATCACTTCCACTGTCTACTAATTACTGTCTACTAGATAAAGATGAGAGATGTCAGACATATCTCACTGATATATTAATACAATATTAAGGCAGAGGATTTTTTTTATTTTTCTAGTAGATAATATAACTTAAATTGGAATCTGACCTCTGGGGATAGAGGAGGGCTAACATGAAATGCTACTACAGAATTTCTGGTGCATACTTTTTTCACACCTCTTTTAACACAGGAAAGCTAGGATGTGATAAATCAGTTTAGATACCAAAGAAGTTGATTGGGATGCTCAATTTTACTATAATAGCCTAATCTAAAACACTCAGTCCTTTTCAGCTCTTCTATACTCTTGAAATTGTTCCCAACAAGAACAATCTCTAAAAATGGGGCATTTGATACAAGTTAATGACGCTACAGCTACTCAAGATAACCACTGCCTAAGAGTAGCATTCGCTGCCTAAGCAAAAGGCTGGGTACACTGAGTAGTATCCAAGATGTTCTCTAGCAACTTGGAGGGACTTGAAAAGAAAGATGTATTTGCCATTCGAGATGCTGTGCAGTTAGACAAAACCACAGGTTTAAAAAACCCACTACTTCAATGTAGAAAGAAATGCAAAGTGAAAGAGAGGTTAACCTAGTTTTCAAGTACAGTTCTGCTTAGATATTGTATCAAGTTAAAATCCAGGAATTGGGAGTTTCTGACTTAATTTCACTTTCAACATTAATTCTTTGATATTGTTATCAATGCTTATTCCACTAGTTTGTTCAAAGACAGCCTCATTACATTTCTTCCCTCACTCTCTGTCAAAACTTTTTGTGCCATTAAATGCTTGCCTTTAAGTTACCAGCTGTGGTGGTATGGTGCTGTAGTGAAATATATATCCTGCATAACTTAACTTGCTGTGAAAGTTTGCCTCACCCTGTTGATAAATTAGATTTAAGTGCTCAGTGTGACCATTAGCAATTTCTCTGTAATTATGTGAAAAGTTAAAACAACATGAGAAAGGAGGCTACTTAGTATTTCAAGAGAGGTTTGTGTTTGAAAGGGTGCTGCTGAAA
Organism: Lophotriccus pileatus; assembly: GCA_035583135.1. Taxonomy (NCBI): domain Eukaryota; kingdom Metazoa; phylum Chordata; class Aves; order Passeriformes; family Tyrannidae; genus Lophotriccus; species Lophotriccus pileatus. The sequence continues at coordinate 29,289,869 of JAWWES010000169.1, forward strand.
AAAGATTCTCTACTGAACTAAAAAGAAAAATGAAAATATATTTCCCCCGATCCATTTCTGTTCTTTGCCAACACTGTAATCACTTCAATATTTAACTGAATCTTGTATCCTTTTTGGAAGGGAAATGTGTCTGCATATGAGACAAACTGGTTGGGGTTTTGGTTTTTTTGTTTGTTTGTTTGGTTTGGTTTTGGTTTGGTTTTGTTATTTTTTTTGTTTTTACTTTGTTTTGTTTTTATTGTTTTTAAAGAACAAGACCCAAAACTTTCTATCCTGAACTTGAGAAGGCAAATGCTGTCAACTTAGACCATTATATTCCTCTTCCAGTAGGTTACCTAACCCAATTCCAGCCTGCCAATGGGAAGGTACACCCCTGACATGTTCTCTGGCACCATTTTGTCCATCCTTACCCATTGCCAAGTCTCAATTCTGATTTGGGAGAGGAAGCAGCAGTATTGGAATATCTCTGCAAGTCTCTTTCATCTTGGCAAAGAGGCACAGTTGACTCCATTAGTGATAAACATTAGAACACCGTGTGCTTTTTACTTCAGAAGCTTTTGGCCTTCAAGGTTACACACGTATTTCTAATCAATTTGGAAAAATTGAAAGAATCAGGAAAAGCCATATATATTGCATGCAGAGATGACATCATAAGCTATTGTGTCTTTTATTTATTAGGGTATTTGAAATTGTATTTCAAAGCCACAAAACTTGCTGCCATTTTTTATTCACTGGCAAATTAGTCTGTGCAAATAAAGCAGTTGGGGGGAAGCAACTTGGTGGGCAGGGAAAAATCTAGCTAAAAGTGACTTATTTTGGAAAAAAAATACTATTTACTGGTAACAAAGCTGAATTTGAATTTTTTATTCCTTAATTTTGGGTGAAGATTTGTGAGGCATACAGTCTGCTTCCTAGAGAGTTGGCACTGGGAGCAGTCAGACTGGTGACTGGGAGAAGGCAATGAATAAAAACAACACTGAGAGCAGTAGATTATCTTAATGAAAACATATGCAGTGATAAGAAAATTTAGGTCTTCTACTTTGAATTATACTACTGCTGGCAAGCTGTTACTGACCCCCTGCTAAGTGAAAATGTTGCTGCCTGGTGTTATATACCCCTTCCTGAGCAGACCTGCCTTTTCAGGATGAAAGGATAGGCAGTCACAATAACGTTTGCAACAGAACCTTTATTTCCATCACTTTGTTTTATTTCACGTTCTTGAGTGTAAGTCCGATCCGAATCTGGCTGCAAATTTTCACCTGATTTGAATGAAGAATGATTTCCCTCCCACTCCAAGAGTAATGTTGTCAGAGTATAGAACTACTTTCTTCTTTCTTTATATTGTGTGACCTTTCATTGCCATGCCAGTATAATTAATGTTGCATAATTGCATCCCACTGCTGACAAAAAGCTGCAGTGTTGTTTTCTTTTGTTAGTCGGGGCCAATTATCTGTAAAGTCACCTTTTTTCATTTTCTACAATCAGTCATCAGCAATGTACATAAAAAGAAAAAAAAAAAGCTATTTCATCAACATGTGGATTTCTCTCACACCACAGTTGTGTGCATAAATACGGCAGTGTCCTTTCTGTCATTATTTTTTCCCTTAAGTAAGCAATGACTGACAAAGACTCACTGGAGCTGGATATCAAGCTTCCTGGATAAACTTTATAAATTTGAAATTTGAAATCTATCATTAGGTTATCCTAGTGATATTATTAGGGTATATGTTATTATCCTTCTTATAATTAAGATATTTCTCAATGGGGAAAAAGCATGCAAGTGGTGCTGTAGTGCCCGGGTTGCGTATGCTGTGCTGCTGCCTGAAGGTTAGAAGGGACACCCTGAAGGTCAGGAGCACGGGGGAAGCTGAGCAATCCCTGGCTGCTCTGTGGGCCACAGACCTGCACTGAATGCCTGTCCCTGTATTCACCTACTGACTCTAATTTTTGATGGAAATGTAAATTTCTTCTGGAGATCAAGATTTGACTTTTCCTTTACACTAATACACATCAAACGCTTAACAATTGCTATTCTAAGAAGCTTGATGTAAGAGAGAAAAAAGTATTCCTTTTTTTTTTTTTTTTGCATAGTGTTCCTTTTATACCAGAGTTTACTTGTAAACTGTTATTCTTAACAGATCATCTTGACTTTCTGAGTTGGTTTCATTTACACCCAATTTAAAAAAAAAAAAAAAAAATCAAAATTTTATTTAAGTTGGTAGATAATTGTAACTCTAATGTTGTTGACATCCTTCCTAGCTGTACTTCTGTATAAGATTTGGCAGCTTTTTCCATTCAAAAACAGCATTTCTCTTTAGTCATTTCAGTGTTGTCTGTTTGAAGATAAAGAGCTGAAAAGAAAAAGCTACAGATAAAGAAAAACTTGGACTTTAGAAAAGTTGGGCATTACTAGAGGTGGATGCTATAAGAGGTATTTTAAAAATAATTCTGTATGTGTAGTTTGTGCAGGGCAAAATGTAGAATGGCTTAAAGTAGAGCTTCAAAAATCTTAGATCTTGATGAAAGTGTTGGAAAGACTTCTACAGGCACTGTCAGTCAGTCCGTGACCTGCTCAGATTCTAAGCAGAGCAATGATCTCAACTGAGCATCCATCCTTGAGATGAATACAGTAAATTCAGGAGGGAGATGTGATCTAGTGAGGAAATGTGGTACTTTGCTCTTCTCAAATAAAACTGAGCCATATAATCTGACTATAAGTAAAATCTATACCCCTCAGCAGAAGAACACATCAAAGCGTTTTATGGCTAGTACAGTTAATTGGACTATTCTAAAAATCTGTATATCAATCAACAGACAAGAGTCTCCTTTAACTATGTAATAAACAGTGAAGAGGGTAAGTTCAGGTATCTAATCCTCTGTAAAACATTTGTAGGCTCCTCAACTAGTGAAAAGATCTTAATAGAAGTTCATTTAACCAACAGAGCACTGGAGTGTTTAAATTACTCGTCACATGGGAGCAGTAAGAGGACTTCCATTATCAGTCTGGCTGCAAAACTGCTTGCATGCTTTCCTTCATTTCCTCTTCCTATACCATTCTAACACTTGGATGGATATTGCACAGCACGTGCACTTGTGAGTCACGTTATGAGTACAGAGAGCAGAGCGGTGTCTGGCAGTTCAGTAACACAAACTGTGCAAATAATGTCACTTTGCGGTGCCGTGATGTCTTGTGAAAGAGTAATCAAAGCCTCTTCCTCCTGCTGCTCTTAAATATGACAATAGGCGAATGTCCCAATGCTGAAAACACTCAAGTCAAAGCAGGGCCTTAGAACAGTTCAATTATTTCAATTATCTGGAATTCATGATGAAAAACAGCAGCAGCTTTCAGGAAATATGCCCGAGTCTGGCAACTGTGTGATCAGTTATGACAGTCACTGCCAAATAACATGTCCCATCAGGTTTTGCAAGGGGAAAGCTTGAAACAGGTGGAATGTTTTAGTTACCTATGCTCCATGACAGCGCAGTTCTCAAGAGATCTAACAGGCTGCCAATTGCTTGATTAAGTATGACATCACTGGCAAATATCACAAGGTAGTAAGTAATGACAGTATAGGCAGAAAACAGTACATAGAGCAGATGGATTGCTTCAATTATTTGGGACCCTTGATGAATAAGAACTTCAACTGCCATCAGCAGATCCCGTGGCAGGCAAGTAATAACTGCACTGCTGTGACATCACTTTAAAATCTGGTGTGCCTTAAGTACTTCAACAGCTGTAAAGCTTAGATTTGTCTTAGCACTGGCTTGACCTACAGCTGGCTTCGGTGCTGAGAAGGAAACACTGAGAAAATTGTTTGTGAGTGCTTCCAAGCACTTCATGGCATTTCACAGTTTGTTTTCACACTGCAAGGGAACACTGACCCAGCCCCAAGCTTGCTGTTGGCACCTTTGGATTTTTTTTTTTTTAATTTTGTTTTTTGTACTACATTTTTCAGGAGTCAGCTGGGGAAAACTGAGAACTATTTACTGTCAGTGCAAGGACAGAAAGCAATAGATTAGATCTGTTTATGAATAAATTTAGGAAGACCTCAGCATCCAGAAAATGATCCTTAATTGCCTAATATATAGGTCTAATATCCAATAGGTCTGAAATTTTTTGTGGGAAAAATTACATAAAAGCATGCACCCTCATTTTGTCTTCACTCTTCTTCCAGCCTCATGCTCAAACAATCATCTTTAATTTCTCTTTTTACACTTGTCTTGATGTTAAAACAAGCTTGTGATTTTTGCTTTTACAAGAAGATACACTGTGACTATCTCCTTTCAGATAAAAGTTTTTTATTGACTCTGATGCACAGAAAACTAGTTTACGTATGAAAACCTAAAGAACAAAGGACACTAAAGAATTAATGAACTTGAGACAACTAGGGTTGTTGTTTTCTACAAACCAAATCCCATCAGAGTTTTACCAGATTTAAAATCTGATATCTGCTTTGGTCAGGCCTTGAAGGCAGAATAGAGAGTGAATAGGAAGCTTCTGTTTGAGCTGATACAACTTGTTAACATCTTTCAAAAAGTTAATGTTATAAAGTATTTGATTTCTGAACCTTTCAGTGTCTTTAAATTCACCTCAGCACAGAACTGATAGAGAAATATTTTCTGTAAGTAATTAGCCCAGTTATGCAAACATAGCATAATGGGTATCATTTATGTTAGAAGATGAATTTCAAAGAGTTTATAATCAAAATTTTAATCCTTTCTACTCTTACACTGAAAAAGTAGATAGAACCATAAAAGAAGAATCCTGAGGGCAATTTAACTGTATTACTTCCAGAACAATATAAAACACAGCAATTAAAGGTGGAGGCTGAGGGAGGAGAAAAAAAGAAAAAAGAAAAGAAAAAACAACCCCTTTTTCTTCCCCCTGTTTTTCTTTGAGATAATTAATGAGGGGTATTAATTACATTCTATCCAAGGAAAAAGTAATCCTCATTAATATCCTTTATCTAACCTGTTCATTTCCCATTGCAGGGGAAATGGCTTCTAATTTGAGGTTAAGAAATGACTTTTGATAGGAACAAATATGACAAACTGATGCAGAAATTTGGGCTTTTCTCCATTTGCTACTGGTTTGAAATCTGTGAAGTACCACACCTTTGTCACCGCTGGTCATTTCCATTCAAAATTGAATAAAAGTTACGAGATAATCTTCTTGCCTGCTTTTACAACTTCAGTGTAATGACTGGCATTTTAATAGCATTAATGGGGTCACTGCTTGAGATCAGCTTTCCTTTTTTTTTCCCTCCCTTCCTTTAATATTCTGACCATACATACAACAGTATGTACTGTTAACTCAAAATAGTTCAAACTCAAGTATGGATTTAAGCTGTTACACAGTCTGCTCTTTTATTCACTTGTGATTCACTCAGCTAAGACATGAACATGTTTCATGCTTCTCTTGTGACCATCAAAACTTAAAATTTGCTTTGGAGTAAGTTTTTTTATGGATGCCCTTCAAAAGCTGCAGATACAGTAGTAATAAAATTAATTATTTCAATTATTGTAATAAAATAATGAAAATTGACAGCACTGCTTTTAAGGAGAAGGTTTTTTTGGGTTTTGGTTTTTGTTGTTGTTTTTTTTTTAACTCCAGTTTAGTCTTTTCATGCTATTGGAACAAGGCAGAAAGAGTTTTTGTTCTAGACACAGTTTGTGACCCAGTTGTTTGTTGTTTGGCAGGGTCTTGCAAAAGCAGAAGCTTGGTAACACAAAAAACAAAAATTACATTTGCTTTAGGTGAAAGAGGGATATGAAGACAAGTAAAGAACAAAAAAATAATAAAAGCAAAGAACTGGAGGTGACTGTGGGGCAGGAGGCTGAAAAGGGGCAGGAGATCCAGAATGGGTAGAGAGATTCTGGAGACCAAAATAGAGTTGTGAATGATGCAGAGGGAGAAAGGCCAAGATGAAAATCATGAAGGGGCTCGTGGAATTAAAAAGAAGGGTAGCAGGGAGAGGCTACCTGTAGAGAAAAACTAAAGAAGATATTTGGATGGAGGGAAGAAAAGAAGAGATTAATAGATGGCTCAGGGAAAATACAAAAAAAAAAAAAGAAAAAAGAAATGATTGGAAAACTTCACATATATTTAAAAAAAGGAGATGGAGACACTTAAATGGGCTAGATGATATGGAATAACGATGGGCAGGTTAAAGAATGGGATTTCTTTGAAATCCAGATTAGCTGACACATTTGGGTTTTTTAAGGCAATCACAAGTTACAATTGCAGGGGTTTTTTTTTCTTTGTGTTATAAACTGTTCTATAGGATTATCATGCACCATTTAGTAACTGTCTTGCTTCTACACAGAGGAAACTTTTCTTCTCCCTACTCCAGTAAAGCAATTTAAGTGGATACAGAACCTTCTCATATTCTAGAGTCTTGTATTCAAAGTACTGTGTAGTGTAATACACAGATAGGATCTCATGCCACAATTTTTATCACTTTAGAAATGTTTTCCCAGGAAAGCTAACAGGTAGTCTTCTAGGCAGCTGTCAGCATAGGAGAAAAATATTGTGTTTATGTGATTTTCCAGAAAGCTTATTTCACCTTGGAAACCTTTATCTATAGAGTTGACCAAAACTACAACCTCAAAAACTGTAGAAAAGCTGTTTCGATGTGCTGTGGTTTTAATTGAAATATCTCTGAATCCATTTTGCACCTTTGACACAATGCTGTCATACAGTGGTCCTAGAGATAAAACCATTGAAGATTGTATTTGAAGGAATGAAGATAGTTTTTATTGGTGTTCTTTTAGGATCGGCCTCAAGGACTGAATAATGCTCCCAAAGAAATACGTTTGGATGAAGATGACTGAACATGCAGATCCAAAGGCCTTTTAGGATATGGTGAACCTTTGGCCTTGGATGAAGAATGTTCTTGGATGAAAGAGCTCCAGCTGAAAGACTTTGTCTTTGCCTTTTGCCTTGAGAAATGCAAAGATATGAAAGACATAAAGGCAACAAAGATTTGCAGCCGAATTCTTGCAGGGTGCAGTGACAGTGGCTGACAGTGGCACGCAGCCAGCCTGCCTCAGTACTGTGGAATGTCACGTGCTTGTACCCCTCACCAGTCTCCTATGGCTCCCCAAAAGCCTCACACACATTTTTTTATATTTTTCTGCTTTCTGTTTGCAAATTAGATTAGCAAATTTTAATTGCATCGTTTCTGCAGTGATGTTAGCACCTCTGGGATTTGTGTGTGTGTGTGTGTGGTGTGCAGTTCAAAAGGTAAATGCAGAAAATATTTATTATGCTTGGTTATTCAGATTACATTACCTGCAACTGAACAGGCAGCTAAGTAACAATCTTACCTTTTCTTCGTGGTTAATGACTTGCCTAAGTTTCAAATGGTAAGAGTTGCCTCACTGAGTCAAGGAGCTGACATTCACAGTATGGTCAGCCACGGCTGCCAGGGCACTCCAACGCATTTCTTACTCTAATGTGTTTAACTATGTTCAGTCAATAGGAGGATATCTAGTGGCTTTGTGCATTTCCTTACTAAGCATTCAAGATACTTGAAACTTGATTATACATTTGATTATTTCACTTCTTGAAGTGTCCTTATTTTCACTTTATAACAAGTTGTAGCTCTGCTAGACCAATTATGTTTAACATCTTAGAATGACTTGAACGATAGAGTGCTGGGGTTGACCTTCAAAAGGTGTCTGGATACAGACACATCACCTAACCATGTTAGTTACCTAAGTAATTCTGCTAATGTGTCGAAAAACAATTACTACATACAGAGAAATACTGTACCAAAGTTAAAGGGCTTACTTTGCCTTTGTCTGTCCTTGAATCAATCCACATGGAGAGAGGTTTAGTGATTTTCACTGTCCTGGGTAGAATTATTAATTCCCCTGTTTCCATACCAACTCCCATGCCATATTACCTTTTGTGCCAACTGGGTTTGCTTAGTAGGTCTGCAAGAATTTACAGCATCTCTGTTCTAAAATGTGACCTCTAGCCTATGTAGTCACCACACTTCTCAAAGGACAGACCTGAACAGAAACTATTTAATCAAAAAATGCATCCTCCTCCAGGGTAGCTTACGTGAGTCAAGATGAGGACATATTAATTTAATTCTCAAAAATGCCCTCTGCAAATTAAAGTTTTTCTTCACCAGCTCTTTTTTCTTGCCCTCCCACCTGGTTTAGCTTTACAAATACAGTTCTAGAAGCTGTTTTGAGCCAAGAAGTAGACTTGATAATAGGGACACTGCCTTTTAACAACCCTTACCTTTTGACCTGAAGGACTGGGAGACATGAGCCTATCGTCAATTATTGGTTTTGCTTGCTTGTCTTTTATCCTTGCATCTCCCTGTATCTTCTCCTCTCCCCTATTTTTCTGGCCTTAACTATTCATAAAAATTGTGCATGACTACTGGAAATGTCAGCTACTGCAGGGTCTCTTTGCCAGGCTGATTAATACAGAATAATTCCTGTAGAGGTATATACGTGTGTGTTCATGTGTGCAAGTTGTTAATATTAGCTGCTACCAACTTGTAAAAATGCTTTGAGACCATTGGAATGTGTCTACACATAAAGCAAGCTACAACATAAGATTTCTAGATGCTGGACAGTTAAACTCCATTGTTTATCACTGATTATTAATGTACTGATGCTGTTTTGTTACTGAACTAATAAAAGAAACCTTTACCGATGCTTTGCTATTGAGTAGTGTGTATGGCAAAGAGGTCCAGGGTGTTTCTCAAGTAGGAGACAAAATACCAGAAGATAGGTCTGGCTTGACCAAAGCAACATGTCTTTACAGTAATCGCGGCTCAAAACCAGGTAAAGTCAGTCATAAATTAATTTGAAACATCTACGTGACTAAACTTCTCCTCACTGTTGGCCACTGTTATAATTGAGCAGCATTTCTCATTTTACAAATTTCTTCCATTTCAGACAATGTTTTTGTGTGGCTGTGCAGCTTCTCCTAAGATTGGGTCCACTTCTGTTTCTGTGCCAGCAGGGGAATATCTGCTGCTTTTACAGAGTTACTTTCCATGTGATTGTTCTAAACACTTTGCTGAAGATAACAAACCAGAAAAGTTTACTGGTTGAGTACGTGGCTTTCAGTCCAGGTTAGTGCTTTGTTCTTCCAGTGCTAGAGCTACCATGTTCTTTATAGATCTGTTGCTGGTCCCAAGAGGTAAATAATAGATTAGACCACAAGATGTTTCCTTTTTCATGTGTTTTCCAGATATTCCCCTTACCCACTTTTTTCACCTTGTTTTAAGCATCAGTAGTACGGTTGGCATCGGTTTAAGCTTCAGTAGTTTTGTGTTGGTAAAATGTGGTGTGCATTCATCTCCTAAGTCACTTGTGTATCTTCCTCTCCCTTTGATAGAAGTTCCCATGTTTATTTACTACTACTCTGCCTAATTAAAAGCACTATAAATCCCTGATATAATTTAACAGGAACTTTAGAGGGAGAATTTCTAAATAATCCTATGTGTGAAGATTTCCCATGTGTTTCCCGTTTGGGCACATGCTTAGAAGTCTTTACTTCAATCAGCTCTGATAGATCTATCTTTAAATAGAAAGGACATGGGAAAAAAACCTTTTTATTAGGTGTTCTTCTCTTCTTTCTTTTTTCTTTTTTTTTTCTTTTTTTTTCTTTTCTTTTTTTTTTGGGGGGTGCATAATAATCCCTTTTGACTTCCTTTATATCTCAATTTCTGTGTTTGACTCTTGATTAGGAGGTAGAAAAATCCTGCTTTGTATGCAAGATGAGACTCAGCTTTTTGTTTAGAAACACTGAGCCAACCTTAAGCAAATTTGTATGGCGGCTTTCTTTCTGTTCCTGTTTTCTTCTGTTTGCTTTTGTTTGTCAAAGAAAAGCATAAGGGGTGACATATCTACTCCACACAGAGTAGATGCTTGGTATTGGGGATTCATTTATCATGAAGACACAACATAACAAGATCCTGAGGCTGAGCCTGAAAGTCAGAAAATTTGATCAGGAAAGATGATGCACATTTTCAGAAGCCAAAGTATTTTATTATTGGAATGCATCATTCTGGGAATATGATAGATTTTCCATTAGTGGAAGTCTTTGATCAAAACTGCATATCTTTCTAAAAGAGGAGCCATCTCAAGAGCAAGCAAGTCTGATACAAAAATTACTGAATGAGAGAAGTTTACCCTTTTCTTTATGCAGGATGAGTCAGATATGAGTACCATAATACCACAAACAGCAGTATTGTAAAACAGTGAGATTAAACTTTGGCTACAGAAGTGGCACTTGAAAAATATTATTAAAATAGAGCCTAAAGCGACTAAACCTCATGCTGCTGGCATCAGAGAGCATGTGTGAGAAATGTTGTAGTTAACTTTGTTAAGGTAACCTTGTGTCCATGCAACCTCAGTAATGTCTGATGAGGCAGACAGATGCCTTTGTGTAGGCAGAAGACTTGAAAAAAATTTGTAACTGCTTTTAGCTTCACAAGTCAGAACTATATGTTTACAGGGATGATGTTACTGTGGAATTTCTTCTTTGGTGGCTAAAATACTTCCCAAGAAAGGCACAGGGTTTTAGGTCCTTTTCAGTCTGAAGTGATTAACCCTAAGTGTCAGAAGAGGGACACAGCTATTGTGGAAATACGTACCTTGTATGGGTGTAATACAGTCCCTCCTTGGGTGCTGGGACACTGTAGTTGCCAGTGGACAGAAGCACAGCAGGAGAAAACACCCTTATAGACTAGAAATGAGGGCACCAACCTCTGCTGGCGAGCAGAGAGCAAGAGATTTTGCTTCTGGGGCTGTTTGTATTTTTTTGGGTATAATTATTTGGTGGAGTGGAGGGTGCTCTCCAGGCTAGTGCCTGGGCTGTGCTTTTTCTGAAGTGACAGCTGAGGCCTAAAGCAGTGACACCCCTGCTCCAAAAAAGGCTAAATTGCCTGGATTTCAATTGGATGTGTTCACAGTATTGCCACTAAGTGGAACTCTGCTATCATGTGGCACATGTTACAATATGAAGTCACAGAGTCATCTGTAACACTGCTGGATTACAAACGCTTTATAACCTTGGCCCTGAATAAGCTTAATGCCTGACAGAAAAACTCCCTTTGGAAATTATGGGGATTTTGGTTTAAATTAGCCAAATTACACAATTAATTTTGCAAACTGAGGCATCTTATGAGCGTTTATGTACAAACATAGTCTTCCCATTATAGTATCTTATTCTTCATAGTTCTTGTTGTTGGACATGGTTAATGAAAATCTTTAATAAATAATCTTAATATAAGTAATACAGAACTTGCCTTTGTCAGAAAATAGGCTATTTTCAAATTGTTATGGTTTTCACAGGCACCCTCATATAATTTCCAATTCTTTTCCCAGTTTCAGAGATGTTCTAGAGGTGTTTTTTTTGCTCTGGGTAGAGCAAAAGAGTTTTTTCATTCCTGGAACTCTGTGACAGTCACTCACCTCCCTTACTATTCTTGCTTCTTTTTTGTATGTGTGTGTGTTTTGTATGTGCATCTGACTTGTGCACAGACAACTGGAACTGGAAAGGTTCTGCGATGGTCAAGCCAGTTTTGTCTTTCTGGGACAGAAAGCCTTTCAGGCTTCAGAAATGAAGTTAGTATGTTATAGGCCCTCCTTCTCATGGTTTTGACCTCTTTTAATGAATATCTGTGTGTTGGTGCAGTGCTGTTACTTGCCCTTCATCTCTTCGACTTCACTTTTGCAGCCTCAGTTTTCAGATAGGAGAAATCAGAGAAATGACCAGGTGATAACTTTGTTTATGGTAATCCTTTCTCCTACTACACCTCCCTTCCTGGAAAAGCTGGAACCTTTTATTTACCTTGTGTATCATCTTATTGTGGAACTCTGTTACTGTAAATGTGGTCACATTATTAACTTTTATTGATAAATGTCCAATATTCCCCCTTCTGATAGGAGCCACTCTGCTTTCATGAGATGCTATTGCTACGTGATGTGGGAGGAAGGAGAGAGAGGGTGAGAGCAAAAATTATGTACAGGGAATAATTTTCCTTTGGGAGTCAGGGAATGATTTTCCTTCATTGCAGTAACATGTTTTTGAGAGCCTGAAAGAAACAATTTGCTCCTGGATACTTTCTGCAGGCAAAGCATGAACTGCAAAACTATCTTGACACTGGTATGAAGTGCAGCAGCTCTGCTGGTCTCGTCCCTTTCTTCTGTTGTCCCACCTGTGCACATCGTGTCACGGGCAGCTTTCAAGGCAAAGTCTTTTAGGGTGTATGAGACCAGGCTGCAGTTCTGAAATAAGCCTGTAATTCTTCTTCTTTGTGTGTTGAGCTTCGTAACAAGCCCAGCTACCTCCTTTTTATTAGATAGGTCGCGTTTTAATACTTCCTCCTTTGTACAAACTTTTGTGTTCTGTTGCTCTTCAACAATGCTTGACAAACTTCTAAGGTCCATTCTAACCCCTTAACATTCTGTGATAAATTCTTAGCTAGGATGAAAAAAGATGGGTGCTTCAGAGCCTGGCACCTGAGTTATTTCATGCTGCTGCTTCCAAACAGGGAAGGCAAAATAGAGCTTTTAAAAGAGCTGAATTCACACTTGAATATTGTGATTTACTTTTTTTCCAAGTACAGTTACTGTTATCTGGAAACTTTGCATGGGGCCTTGAAGGGCACTCTGAAGTTAATGTACAAATTTGGGGAAAGAATGTGTCCACATAAATTCTATCCCATCTTTTCCAATTTCTACCCAGTTTTCGGGTATTGCTCTGCCAATTTTGGCATTATTTTTGAATATTCTGAGGTGGGATGCCAGAGGAGGACCTTGTGCTATTTTATGCCTTAGCTTATATCCATTTCTAGATTTTTATAGATGTGAATATCACAACAAGATTTGAAGTGTTTTAATGACCATGAATTAGTAGATTCCCCCCCCACCCCCCCAAGAAAAACATCTTCAAAAATCATTGTTCAGGCTAAAATACAAGCACTTTTGTAAACCTTTTTTTTTCCTATTTTTCTTCTTTATTCACTCACCCCCACCTCACCTCTCAAGATATCGTTGCCTTCCCACAAGAATATTTACTCTGTGAAAAAATATCTACAAGGAGAGAGGCTAGAAGTGGTAGTGAAGTGATAGGCTTCGTTTTGTACCAAGTCATACACAATTTAGTTTTCAGATAACACAAAAAACCCAAACAAACCCAAAATGCAATATAAGTTGTCAAAAAGCTGACACTCTAAATACCAGAAAATATTAACATCTACTGTCAAGAAAAATACGAAGTATGAATCACTCCATCTCCATGACACATTTCTGAACTGCTCTACACAGCACAAACTATAGTGTTTGATGGTATCAGGGATAATAGTACTTGAGTTCCTCTCTGAGCACCTGGCATTGATGCTAAAATGGTTCAATTGTCTTGGCTTACACTATAGAGCTGCAGGGGAAAAAAAATAAAGATTAAGATTTTCTGCGGTCATATTTGCTAAAAATGAAAGCTGATAAAGAATTCTGAATAACTTCAAGCAAAGGAAGAGAGTTTATTTTAAATTACATTCTTATTTCAAAACAAAAATTACATTTATTTGTAAAATTTTGATTTATTTTCTTAGTGCCTTACAGAATATTTCCAATGTGGCATATCCTTTTTGACCAGTTCAGTTATGCCCTACTCAATCCTGTGTTTTAATTCCTTGTTGTCAGGTTCCTGATAGGCACACCAGGAATGCTTCTTGTGCTCTATGTCCATATCAGTCCTAAACAGAGGAGTCAGAAATATGTCAAGAAAGGCTAAAATATAAAAATCTTGCCTGTGTGAAAAGCTCATGAGGAATTGTCCTCCTTTAGGAAGGCCATCACCTTCTATTTTTCTTCCATTGCCTCTAGCTCGTGGATCTCCTGTGCTTTGAGGAGAGGGAGGAACAGCTTCAGAGAGAGCCGTAGGAGGTGAAAGCCTTTCTCTAAGTTAGCATCTTGTTTCAGTGCCAGGGAGAGCACTGAGAGATGCTAAGTATCCAGAGTGGTTCCTCATGTATATTCTGGAATAGAACAATATTATTTGGCAATACTGAAGGGGAAAAAAAAATTAGTTGTAAAGACTTGTGTGGGGAAATCATTGTCACTTTCAGAGAACAGTATTCAAAAGAAAAATAAGCACAATACTGGAAGATTTTAAACTATACAGGGGTGGGGGGAAGAAATTTGTTCTATCTAACTCGTTAAAAAAATAAATCCTCATTTTGGTGGGTGTTTCATGGGGGGTTTTATGTGGAGCTTGGTGTTTGTGGTGAGTTTTTCGATTTTCTTAGCAGGTTTTTTCTGGGTCTTTTTAGGGGGGTGGGTGGTTTGGGGTTTTTTGGTTAAAGGAAATAATCACAATTCACTCTGGGAAAATTCAAATAGGAAAGGCACTATGATATTAATCAAGTAATTATTTTATTTATTATTAATATATAAGAAAAAAAAATTATTTTCTGCTTTGGAGCTGACTTTTACCCTAACTGCAGGTGTACAGTTCCTGCCTCTGTTATGAAAAGTTAGATGGAAAAATCTCTGGGAAGGGTGGTTGCAAAATCCCTGTGGTTACTGACTGTTGAAATGGAGCAGATAGCAAGCAGGAGAAGAGGGTACAGAACATCATAAGGCCTGTTATAAATAGATTAACTTACCTGGAAAGAAAACAAATTAATTGTAAATCAGAAGAGAGAACACTGATACTTAACATAGATTGCCTGGCATACGGTATGCGTTCTTTGAGGATGAAAAGGTCATTGTAAAAACATTTTCAAAATAGAAAGGCATGTTTTCTGTGTCTCTGGGGTTAACTGCAGTATTAAAAAATACAACAAAAAAGTTTTTTTAATTATGTTCTGTTTAGGTTGTCTTCATTACTAAGATGTCCCAATTGCCTCCAGCAGTTCATTAAGGAATGCAAATAGTATGCAACTTGTAGTCTGTTCCTTTGACCCTGCACATACAAAGCTTCTGAAAAGGATGGCAAGTAGCTGATTCTGTTCAGTTTTGCATTTTCACCAACCAGACTGCATCCCTTTTATCCGGTCCCTGGTGCCTGGACAGAATTCTAGGAGTCAAGGGACCTCCAAGGGCCATTAGAGACTGAATTACAAAGAGCCCAGCTGAGTGTGCAATTACTACAAAGCCTTTCTTCTTAAACTAGTTAACTTGAAGACATTTGGTGTGGATATAATTAAAGTAGAATGGGAGGCAATACAATTTGTTTCTTGGTTGGTTTGTTTGTTTTAAAATGTGAGGTCTGATGAGAGATTACTTTTGCCCAGTAAGATCTACTTTAGTTCTTTTCCTCGGTGAAAGAAAAGAGGATGGTGCTACAATAAAACCCGAAGTCACTGAAAGTGCAAATCACACTTTTTTTTAAGGATAAAAGATCCATATTGGATATGATGGTGCAATACAGTAGAATAACTTCCCAACACAATTAATGTAAGTACTGCTGTTGGAAAGAGGTGAATGATGTAGGTTGAAAATTATGGTTGAAAATATGTAGTGTGGAGCAAGACAGTGTTGAAAGAACATTAAAGTGGCCTGTCAATACAATTTCTGCCATGACTTTATGTTATTTTCAAAACTCCTTTTTGGCATAAAACAAGATTGTGCAAACTGATGGTGATATAAGCAGCATGTTGGATGATACAGCCTCAAAATGAATATGCTAAGAAACCTTCAAATCAAATGCAGTTGTGTCCAGGAGGAAACAATTTGCATTAGAAATGTTGCTGTAGCTTGCTGCACAGCCTTGGCAGCCCACACTCCCTCTGCTCTGTGTTATCTCATTAACATTATTATTTGGGAGCCAGAGTCAAACACTTGTACTGGGTAATAGTTATGACTACTTGACACAATGTCAGTAAAATGCATTTTTTTTAATACAATTAGAATTTTGACAGGAAAGAGAGGAAGAGGCAGAAAATGAGAAATTAGTTGTTTCCTGTACCTCTGTCATTGCACACATTAAGCTCCACTGGTGCATTTTGCATGATCTCATGGCAGCCTGATCACTGTCAAATTTAAAGGCAGGATGAGCAAAACAAGGGGTGATGAGTTAGAAATGTTGCTGGTTAAAGCAGTAGACCTTTTAGATTTTCTAAATCACAGGAAGTCTGAGCCAGAATACTGTAATTCTGATCCTGGTGGGGATCTGGGTTTATGAAAATAAAAATCTGAATTTTCAGACACAAATTTTTACTCATTAGCCTGGACCCTATGTAGAACAACAATGAAACTCTTTATTATCAAAGGGAAGTCAGTGGAAGTAAATTCTAATGAGGATTTAGGGTCATAATAAAATAAAGTGTTGTTTGGTTTTGGTTTTTTTTTTTTCTTTCAGAAAAAGAAAAAGGGGTGATTTTCTCACTTAAAAGAAAAAAAAAAAAGTCATCCTCAAGGTCTTTAATATGGAGCTCAGATTTCAGAGGTCAATGATCTCTGCATACAAACAGACATCTGCTACCAGACCTCCATCTGGGACAGATACTGGTGAGGCTAATGTCACTAGGATTAAAAAAAAAAAGAAAAATCTATTTTTTCCTGTATCATTTTGGAGGGAGGCATTCATTAAGAACTGGTGTGTCTGCTTATAATAATCAAATAATAAATATGGTTTTCAGCAAAGTGCATTTATTCAGCACTACTCAGGGCACTATTCAAATCTTCTCCTTCAGTTTTAAAAATCAGATAAATTTATTATTTTTTTCCTCTTGCTGCTCTTTCATGTCTTTATCATTGCATCATTTGTTCAACTGTTATGCTTTATTTGGGTTATGATACAGTTGTGATTCCAAGTGAAATTAGAATTCCCAATGAACTACATACAGTGCAAACGTGTGGTAAGAAGAGTTCTTACCCTGACGTATTTGGTCTATAGTTGAAAAGAATGGGCAAGGAAATGGAAACAGAGAGAGGTGAAGTTACTTAAGGAGGGTCACAGAACAATTAAGTGGCAGAGCAGAGATTTTTTTCCAGCAAGATTTGCTGAAACTGATCCAGTCAGGTGAGTTGAACTCAGCAGTGTGGAATTTCTCCCTCTGCTTTAGGTAGAGATCTAAAAAAAAAAAAACAAGCGTGAACAAAACACTGATTCATATGAAGTAAATAACAGTGAATCCCCTCTCTTGGTTTCTCTGTTCCCTCATTTTTCCTTTTCTTTGTAAAATTCACATATTGTTTCCATATATGAAATTGCTCCATTCATATTTATAGTTACAAAGTGATTATGGTTGGTCACTTCTAATTCTTGACTGTCACCTCCTGAAATTTTAAGTAATTAGTAATAGCCTTATTTTTCTTCTAAGATCAGTGAAATATAAAAGTGTCTACCTTGTTCTCTCCTCCAGTGCTTTTGGAGAAGCTCATCCTCAACTATAAGAAATATTATAACACACTTCTTTGTGTGCTCCTCCTCCAAGATTGACACTGACAAAAAACAAACAAACAAAAACCAAACAAAAAGAACAACAAAAAACAAGCCCACATTTCATTTGTTTATTTCACTGAAAGTTGAAACTGAATTTTGATAGCTAGTAATGTGGTCAATATTGCATCTTGCTAATGATTTATGGGTTTAAGTGTGTTTTTTGCTCTTCAGGCTAATGCTGCAATCAATATGTGTGAACTTGTCCCTTGTCTGTTTGTACTGTATTATCCAAACTTAAATCAGATAATCTAAACAGAATTCAGCAGCTCTGTAATGTTCATTAATCTCCTTTTCTTAACTCATGTCACTCTCTTTTAATCAGACAGTCTGATTCACCATCTTCCTCTGACATTTCAAGTCCCTGACAGCATGCTGTGTTTAGACAGTGTCGTGGCACTTTCTGCAGGTGACGACAGAAACGTGGGGGTTTTGGTGTCTCATGTTAACGGATGTGTATGGCTAGATAGTGATCAGGTTAATTAGAATGAAGTGAAATAAATCTCAGCTTGAAAGGATCATATCCCATTGGAACTGCTGCTGTAGCAGATACAGCAGGTGAAGCTTGAGTTGAAAAGTCCCTGTAAACATAGTTGTGCCGCCCAAAAGCATTTCATCTCTCAGCTAACAGGAGCACAGGCTTCAATCTACAAAACCAAGCTGCTTTTCTGGTTAGTCACAGCATTTCATACATTGGAAAAAACATCATGCTTATGCCTGAAGTGAATCAATGCACACAGTTTTGGTTGGAATTGCCCCTTCCTGTACAAATTCCTCCTAACGTATTGGTTGGGTCCCTCTAAATCCATCAAACCTTAATAAAGTGTGAATGTAACTATTCAGGTGATGGGTACAGATTTCTCCTACTTAAGGAAGCAATGCAATATACAAATGACAGTATTCCCTGAATTCTTATACCCTATTCTTCCTTAGTGATGTTTCAACAAAATGTGGGAAAAAGTGAGATTCAGTAGATGTTATGTTTCTTTCCAAAGACTAGCTAAAAATTGTCGTTATTGGAGTCACTTGTTAGAAGATTAAGCCTATACTGATGAAAAAACTGGGGGGAAAAATAATTCAGTTTTGTTTCTTCTATATTGCAAAATTTACCAGTAACATTTATCTGGCTTATTATATTAGTAGTGCAAAATATATAGGGAAAGGAATAAAACTAAGACATTTTCACATTTTGAAAAAAGTACAAATACATAAAATGAGCTGGATTGGATGTTTGATGAAACATCAAACATATGGTGGCAATTTCTGCCATTGATTATTCTGTAAATAATCAACACAGAGAACTGTAGAGGAAACTGTAGAGAAGGATTCATTATCACATTTTTCAAACAGAGGGACTGTGCATTTCTTTTGATGCTCTTGTGCTGGAACAGTACCCTCAGAAGGGTCTCACTGGTACTCCTAAAAGTACTTGATGAAAATTTTTGGATAGCTTTCACTTTTCACACCAAGAGCCATGCATTTTAAGGAACTGGACTCTCCCTTGGGTGTGAAGGGTATGGAACAATTCTGTGGAATCTCTGTAAGGTGTAAAATATTTACCTGTATACACTCTGTTCACGTGAGGCTGTACTGTGAAAGAAACAGTAGCTCATGCTCGAGTCAATGGCAACTTATTTTTATAGGATTTGTTTGAGGTAGTTATGTGTGTATGTGGATGGTAAAACAAAATATATATTGTGGATGAAAATAGCCAGGTGCTGCACCACAGTTATCCTGTTATCAAGGATCTGGAAGCTTCTCTGATTTCTCTTACAAAGCTCCATCTTTTTGCCTGTGCAATATGTGTTGGGGTTTGTGTGTTGTGGGGTTTTTTTTATTGTGCGTGTGAGGGTTTTTTGTGTTTTTTTTTTTAATTTAATTCAGTGCTTTTGGTTAGAAAGTGAGGCAAATTAGCAGGTATTTGCACTATAGGTAGAACAAAGCATCTGCACAGCTCTATGGAAACCCACAAAAAATTACTGAAACTTCATAGCATCGTGCGAACATAAGTACATGATCCAACAGACATAACTGACAGCTCTGTAATTTTACTTTCCAACATAGTATTCTTGGAATCTCATAGAAATGCAAAATGAATTCTTGCTAACAAATCCACAATGCTATATGCAGTTATGTTCTCAATTACCAATGAGAGATTTTTTTTCAAGAAGGATTTAAAAGTGGGTGAAAAGAGGGTTAAATAACATTTAGTCTTGATAAATGTCATGAAAAAAATAGGAAAATTGTCGTTATAAATCGGATAGATACATTTCAAGTTGTACTTGCAAAGCCTATTTTTCAAGATCAGTGATATGCAAGTCACTGGAAAATGGGTTTGTGAGAGATTCTTATTCTGCTAAAAGTATATTGAAACCCGCCAATATTTCATAATAGTGGCATAAGGGGAAATAATTGTCTGTATCTTGTCAAATGGGAATACCTTATAATTTAACCAGAAATCAAACACAGTCCTATTAATCTATATGAGATGTTTGTAAGATGGCAGAAATTAAGTCATAGGACAATAATACTAGTTCGTAAATCAGTGAAGGAGGTCAGATAAATAAAGTGGTGAGATTTTGAAGTGCACATGGAGTGCTTTTGTTCTCTTTCTTGGCTTGCATGCTCTTTTTTTTTTATCCCCTTTTGGAATTTTTCTCCTATTGGCTGAATGTTTAGAAGGAGGAATATATTAAATGTAGAATTTATGAGAGCTTCTGACATTTATGGTATTTTTGATTAACACTTTTATTAGTCTTGTCTGAAAAATAATTCATTATTTTAGCTTTCTTTTGTAATTCTCTAAAAAGCTGCCATGATCATCAAATAGATCAGGGCATGTAATAAAAGCCATACTGCCAGTAGTAGAACATACTGTCATATAACCATTAAGACTGTTCTAAGAGCCAAAATGTTGGAACTAAAAGTATTTTTAATGACTTGAAATTGCTTGAAGTGCTTTCTGAGAGTTGAAGGGTGTTGATTTATTTATCTAGTGTACTTACCTAAATTAATTTGGATAGATCTACTTTGGGTTTAATCCTCTTACAAGTGAAATTTATGGTAGTATTTTTTAAATGGCGTATAATATAATGTCTGATGGAAAGAGTTAAATAATACTGGGCTGAGTATTGTCATTAAATTAAAAAAAAGTGAACTAACTGGCCAGAAAAGCATTAAGCAGTGCATCTTACCTGGATTATAGTAATAATTTTTAGAAGTGACTTTGCAGGAAATGCTAAATGTCAGTACTATCTTCTCTCTATCTACTTTTAATTAGTCTTTTAGCACAGCAGCAGTCAGTAACTCAAGTACATAAGCAGCTGTTTTAAGTAATTTTGTATCATATCTATATGAATGAATTTATTGTAGCATCTTTCTTTTCCTTTAGCACGCTGAGAGGAAGACTTTATGATTTCAGAAGCCTCGTGGAAAGTGATATCTTTTCATTTCTGCACTTTCTGTTCTGGCATGTCCCAGGACAATAAAAACTTTCAGTTATTGTGTCACTCACAAGTAAAGGTTATTATGGCAGGCTGTGCCTAATTTATTTCCATACTTAAATGTGTCAGCATTATGCAGTGATTGCCA
The DNA here is from genome assembly GCA_035583135.1 of Lophotriccus pileatus. NCBI lineage: Eukaryota > Metazoa > Chordata > Aves > Passeriformes > Tyrannidae > Lophotriccus > Lophotriccus pileatus. The sequence continues at coordinate 29,310,888 of JAWWES010000169.1, forward strand.
AAACAGCAGTACCTGGGAACCAAGTTCTAAATGCAGAAAAGTGAGAATGGCCACAGAGCTCTGGAAGCACACAGTGCTTTTACCTTGCTGTGAGCAAGGAGTGAGAGGAGTTACTTTTGCATTCTGGTTTTCTTCATTGGTAAAGTTGAGGGGGTTTTTAGATCAAGGAAGATAAAGAGCTGATATATTAAAAGGCATCTCCCTGGGAGGGATGTGGTGCTCATTTTTCCTGCAACAGACCTAGTCTTCTAGAGAAAACTGAGACAAGATGGTAAAGAGGTTGAAGATATATATCCTGCTTACATAAAATTTAACTCACCAGCCTGTTAATCACATACTCAGCAGGAAAAGAAAGATTTCCCAGAAAAGCCATATATTTTATTAAACTAACTAATATATTTCTGAAATAAAAAACAGACCAGCTTTCAGGCAAAAAAGTTCTCTTTAAGTCTGAAAAAAGAAACCACAGTCTTCCAGTCGAATACGGGTTGTAAAAAGTTAGACGAAGTTTGGTTAGTATAACAACATAAATAGCTGGTTTGAGGGAAATTAGATCCTATAAGCAAAGAGAGAGTCTGGCTAAAGAAGGTGTAGTTTGATGTTCTTGGCTAGTTAGCGGCACTACTGGCTCACTGTATTTTCAGTCCTCTGCATCAAGCCTCTGTCATTTGTACCTTTCACTTCTGCCCCCCAATGTGCTTGAACAATAATTCTACAAAATGAATGAAGGAATTATTGTACTCTGAAAAAATGCCTCGATTTGCCTTTATTTTTCTGGGTTGTTTTTGAGGTAGATCATTGCAGCCGTCCAACTTTCAGGGTACGACTACATGAATAGCTGTGCTGGGAAATCCAGCACAGTGTGCTGTGATACAGATGAGAAAGGTAACACCAATTCCCAGCCCAAGAGCTGAGCAGTTAGTGCACATGGAATTTTAAAGGAGATACTGTTCTTTAAAGCTGGTGTCCTAAGTCTGTTTTCTTTCATATGAAATAATTTACCGTAATTTTTACACTAAAGTACCACCAGCAGATTTGGGGTGACATAGCACATGCTGCAGACAGCAATATATCCTTTAGCTTTCAAACTAGGGTTTCAACACTGTCATTTAAAATATTTTCAAAAGCATCCAAAGGCCCTTAGGGCCTGAATATGCTTAGCAGGGAAAGAAGGTAACTGGAGCTCAGGTGCAGTAGAACAAAAGCATTTGTAAGGAATGAAAAACATTGAAATTAATTTGGGTTAATGGCTGTAGTCCATACTATTTGAGGTAATCAGTGTATCTGCTGCTCTGTATAAGAGCCTTTCCATGGCAGTAAACAAGCTAAAAGGCCCCATAATTGCTGTGTGCTCTTTACCATAGGTGGCAATATAAATTATTGTAAAATTTACTGATAGGTAACAAGTTTGCATCTGTTTGAGTGAAAAAAAAAAAAAAAAGGGAGGGGTCTAAATTTCCTAATATAAGAAAAGCAACAGCAAATCTGAAAAGCAGTCCTTCAGTACAGATCGGTTTTCATAAACTCGCTTGTGTTATGTGTAACCAAGTTGATGGAAGAAATTTTAAGCCTCTACAAAAAAAACGTGCAACACTTTCCGTTCCTTTGGTTTTATATTTAATGGTTTAGAAATTGTTGAGGTTTGTGGTTGGGGGTTTTTTTGGGGGTTGGTTTGTTTTTCTCATTTAATAGTTAACAAAACTTTGATGCCGGCTATTGTGTAGCTTCTGTGCTTTATTGACACGAGTGATCTTTAATTCCCCCCTTTTTTGTTTTTTCTTCTTGCTGTAAACACTGTTCTGGTGTCACTCGTGGTGCTGCCTATAAGGCTGGCAGCAGCCCGGGCTGGCACAGCCAAACACTTTGTTACTACAGACATTGGCAGATGGAGTTGCTAATAGCTGGAGACAGGGCTGGAGACGGGGTTCTGCTTCCTTCCTACAAAAAAACCCCCAAAGCCCTCTAGCTCAAGATGGGGAGCACAAGCTGGCAGCTCTTTTTGAGCAGGAGAAGTGCCAGCACTGCCCAGGGTGCTCCTGTGCCTTCTGTGGCAAGTGCAGGGGGTTTGTCTTGCATCTGCCTCATGGTCCCTTGCCAGTAATTCTGTTCCTCTTTGTTCCCAGGAGGAATGCTTTCTCTATAAGCACCTCACCTTTCCTCTTCCCAAGGTGTAAGCTGTGACAATGAGGGCACAGTTCAGTCTCTGAAGGCAGGTCACAGCAAACATCGCTGTTTAACTTTGAACAAAAACAGCAAACTCCTCTCATGACACAAATATTTGATATGAGAGTAAAGTAACCTAATTTACTGCTTAATCAAAGGTGAATGCCAGTCCATCTATAATAAGCAATTTCGTTTAATCTGTCATAAAATCCTGGCTTTTGTGGCATTTCTCTTTCCTTGGCATTGCTTTTCAGTTAGAGGCTCTCACCCATTAGTTTGCCTGAGGGAAGAGGGGACTCAATTCTTCCACTGATTTGGATAAAAACTGATTTGTTTTGTTTTTGAAGTATTCTTTGTAAGGTCCAAATTCATAGATCAAATTTATCAATATTTCTTACTTCCACTCGCCTTTATAGCATCATTTGTTTCCAACCTTAAAACTTGCACTAATTTTTTTATATATTTAATTCCATTCAGAATGTAAAAGATATTTGACATAGTTGTTGAACCCGTTATTGTCCTCAATTCCAAAAAATCACTTCAATAATAGTCTGTTCACTTTTAAGAAAAAGAAAACCATAAAGGAATAGACTTGTTATAACCCGAATTTAAGTGTATTTTTCCCAGCATGCTACCTACTGACTTAACATTCAATACCAAATGCAACTATAAATTATCCTGTAAGAACTTCAGGTATCAGGAACACTTGAAAGTTTCTCACATCAGTGAATTTTAAGCTTTAGTAACTACTATACATTGTCAATGAAATCAGTAGTGCACCTTCTTGTTTTATTAATTGCAGGGTAATAATCTGCATATGGGAGTAAAGGAGAATTATATAGCCAGTGGCTCTTACATGACAGTAACATAACTTACTTTGATGGTTCACTATTCATACACAACTCCTTCAAAAGAAATGCTTAGGAGCTCTTTTTTTTTTTTTTTTTTTTTTTTTGACTCTGAGATTTTGTGAAAAATTTCTTAAAGGAAAGATATAGCCCTTAATGCATAAATTTTGCAGAATGACTGACAAAGTTGAAACTTCATTTCAAAAAGCACTGGGCTTTGTTTAACTCTGTATTTTTAGTATCCAGAGTTACTGAACCAGACTTTACTTAATTAATAACTATAGGATGTGAGGCAGTTCCAGTGCTGCTTTTTCTATTAACTTGCAATTTCCTTTAGGAAATTAATAAACTGAGGAGGGGGTGGGGAGGCATGGCTGCTGAGAATAAATGTGGTAGCACTGTATATGCCCAAATTCATTTGAATGAGTTAAAAAATACGGTTTCTAAATTAAGTTAAATTCTGTAACTCATGCAACACGTTTTTGTAGGAAGAATGAAAGCAGAATTTTTAAGATGAATAAGAACTGAGATTAGGAAAGCCAAGAGATTATTTCCAAATGTTCATTAAAAGGCTATTCTAATATTAAAATTCACTTGCTAGTTTATCACTATCAAAGCCACGTGTAGGTACAATGTTGAGACAAATTTCAAATATAATTCAATTTTTTCAGTGTAAACTCTGTTGTTTCCATTGAATTCATGTTTTGTCACTGAAAGCGGCATCTGAAATGCTCCAGCTGATAACAATTTGGTGAGGCTTGGACTAAACAAGAGTTACCTTTGTTTGAAACTGAAAATCTACCATGGAAGTGTAAACTGCTGAAGCCTGTGGCTGTTTGCTGAAAGTTGTGTTAGAACTAGAGAGATTGAATCCTTCCAAATATTTTCTGTATGAGTAAAGAAGGGCAGTCCTAATATTTGATGCTATTTAATGAGTACCTTAGTTGTAGTTGTACCCATTAAATTCAGGATGCTTACATTTTCAATCTGTGTTTTAAACGCTCTAGTTTCAGGAGGCTATCACTTATTTATAGGGAGGCTTTATAGTTAAGTTGTTGAATTAATTGTAGGACTCTTAATTGAAATATCATGTTTTCAGTTGTTATCTCTTAAAAATATCATGGAAGTATCAATGTTATGTGTTCGGAGACCTTACACACCATAAAATTTTCTCTTTTCTCAAATTAAATATTGTAGGACATATATCTGTTCCCAATATTGATATTTTTAGGTGTATTTGAATAGGAAAGAACCATACTTCTGTTCCTATGTAAATGCCTATTGAATGTGTACAGTGAGTTTTCCCCAAATACTACTTATTGTCTGTGTTTTTAGTGCACATTCAGTAAATATGATGGTTGAAACCAAAGGATTTGTAGTTAGGCAGCTATCAAAAATAAAACTTAGGAACATACTGATCTCACCTTTGCTGCAGTAGTTAACTGAATGGTCGTGCATTTCTCATCTGAAAAACCCCACCCACATGAGAGTTTTTATTACCCACATGTAAACACAGGGCAATAAGCTCCAAACCTGTAGTATCTGTTCGGGGGTGAACCACACCATGAGTCTCAATGTAGTTTGTCATTTAATTTGTGCTCGTTAAGGAATCATCCTTACTGCCCATTTTGGGTTATTAGACACCTATGGTCAGTGCCTGGGTTTATAGTCTTTAATATCAAGGATTCATCATTCACGTGGGTACCAGTTTAAAACATTTATTTTTTGTTTAATTTAAGCTGTGAACAAGCACCTAGTCAGGTACCTGAAATTATTCCTTGTTCTTGATTAACATGTGCTCGTGAGTTCATCTGAGTGTGTCTTGTTATTAAGCTTCTTTATTAAAGTCACCTTTTAATTTCCTGAGTTAATTAAAGATTTCTGTTATTTTTGCAATCTCCCTGGTTGTGTGATGGCAAGTGTAGTATGTTTTACTCATTTGGTTTCTTGTAATTTATGACACTGTCAACTTGAACTTTTACTTCATATTTGTGTATTAGCAATGAGTGACTAAAACAAATGATGTTATAATAGCTAACATATATTTTTAAATTATATTAAAGTACTATCTTGACTTCATGCTGAACATAAGCATTGAAAGAAAAGCAACATTCTATCATTTTGGTTTTGTCAATAATGCAGTATAATAGTGTTGGTTTAAATTTAATTTTGCTTGGTTCTAAAGGGCTAACTGTATCTTTTTATGTCTATTCTTTGATTTTGTGTTCTGCATTTAGTCTGGACTAGTGGAAGAACAACCCTTCCTCCCAAATTTTTGGGCCGTGTGACACAACTTCTTAAAATTTTGTGTAATTTGAATTTTTAGAGTTACTGCAGTGACCAACTAGAGACGGAAAAAAAAGCCATACCATCTTTTAGCCTTAATTCTTCAAAATTTAGAAAACCTGATCATGTAAAAATCTTCCCCTAATCATTCTGCGCTGTGGAGATGTTGGTGGTGAAGGCATTGGGTGCCTGTGCACACTGA
>JAWWES010000169.1:29316486-29422015 GCA_035583135.1 Lophotriccus pileatus
ATGTAAAAATCTTCCCCTAATCATTCTGCGCTGTGGAGATGTTGGTGGTGAAGGCATTGGGTGCCTGTGCACACTGAAAGTTGTAGAACCTTGGTACCATCAGGAAAAAGGATATGCTATGAGAAATCCCTCTTGTTTATCCAGTGCAACCCAGACAGTGAAAATGGTTCCTGCTAGATGAAATTCTAAACTATGAGAATTTTACCATTTTCTGTATTTCAGCATAACCCTGTGGAATGTGCTCTGGGATGACCCTGATTGAGGTTGTACAGGGTGACCTACTGTGGTCCCTTCCAATCTTACCCAATCTGTGGTTATTATGCAGTTGAATTAACAGAAACTAAGCCACTGGCTTTAGATCCAGAGATTAAAAAAAAACTTGACTGAGGGGAAACATTTCACATTTCTAAATTACTTCTTTTTCTAAAATGTATAATGTACTTAGAGTGCGTAATTTTGTGCTGTCAGTTAGTGTTATGTTTCCTTCAGCATGACTTGCATAAGCTGTGACATTCAGGAATAATGTGGCCTTCCTAAAGTGATATTTATTGAATGTTTTCATCTTTTATATGTGTGTGAGCGAGAGTTTGGGAGGACTGCATTACTCATAAATGAGCAATATATGAGTTATAGATCACACCAAACAACCATCAATAAAAGCTCTGTAGATCACATTGCCATACATTATGCATATGCCACATGTTTCACAGCAGAAAAAAACCCAGAAATTAAAAACTGTAATATGGGTTTATTTCTCATATCCTTAGATTATAAAGTTAATTCATTCATTTGTATCAGTCTAAATATGAAGACTCAAGGCAGGGGCTGTCTGTCTCAGTGGAACGCTGTGAATCTCCCAATTTAGGCTATCCAACCCTTTAATTCCCAGCTCCTCGGATCATTAGTTAGCAGGCCCAAAAGTGCTCACTGGTGCTCAATGAAATATCAAGTGTATATATCATGAGGTTTTAGATAAACTCCAAATCTCGGGAACAGAAAAGGGCCTCGGCATTCAGATTTAGGAAAAACCGTTACAAAATGTATTGGGTATTTTTAAAATAAGACTGTCTCCCAAAGAGGGTGGTTTTTTTGACTCTTTAGTATGAAACAGGTGAACAGAGGTGTGCAATGTATTAAATCTGACACAACAGCTGTGATAATGGTCTGTGTGGGATACAAGAGAACATTAATTTGATAATTTGCACGTACATGGTAATGGGAAGGAAAGACAGTGATAGATGCCATATTGAAGAACTCTGGTAACAAGTTTTTAGATGATTTGATGAGTTTACTTTCAGAAGAATGTGGAAAATTGCAAAGACAAGATGTCTCATGTTATACAATCTGTTGCAATATGAAATGGATGTGCTCTAACAAAACTGGATCTTGAGGGAGATCATTGAGTCAGAGAAAAGTAGAACTGCAGAAAAAACTTAGATCTCTTATTTGTGGCCCTGCTTTCTCCCTTCATAGATTTCCTTTTCAAACTTTGGTGATTAGCAGGTTCATTTTGTGTCTTTATTTTCTTTTCAACTCCTAATGATCCTGTTCAGCTCCTAAAGACTATATAGTAGGGACCTAATTACATATAAGTGCCATCCAGAAAAGAGTTCTAACAATTGAAGAACTAAAGACAAAATAAAGTGTTTTGAACATAAGAGTCACAATGATCCATTGCTGATATACTGGTGAAAAGAATAGAGAAAAGTACCACCAAAATATTAGTACTAAATCAAAATGAGTGTCTGCCTCTAAAATCAGGTTATGTGGATTCTGTCATGCTTTTTGCTCACATGGCATGCTATTGAAAAGCACTCACTTCCATGTATTATGTGCAGGTGGTCCAGTATGGTCATCACAGAAAATCTTTTTAGGTGTGGATTATCAGGAGAGTAAGTAATACCTGTAATTTTCAATAGCTGTAGTACCGTACTGAACAGAAGAGGGAAGAATGAGAAATAGATATGATGGCAGAACTGGAAGTGCCTCACAGTAGCCGTAATCCCTTCCATGTGATTGAGTGGCACCCTTGATCTGCTTCTGTGTGGTAAAAATGAATAATGCCTACTGACACATGTCAGTAAATTATCTGTTTGTAAGAACAGAGAAGATGGTTTCCTTTTGTGCTAGAAATTGCTCCTAAGCATGGACAATAGCAGTGTCTGTCTCTGTCATGGCTCTGAACAGCCCATAACAAAAGAGCTGAAGGGTGTATATCAAGTTTTACTCATATATGGTCCATAAGAGCATGCTGGGAATGGGAGATATATATATATATAAATATATATATATATAAATACAGAGTGCCTTAAGTATATAATGCCAGGTATGTTGTAAGGAAAGAAGATACCCAGGTCACATTGGCATGCTGAAATGAGCATAATATATGCAAATTCACAAAATAATGTGCCTTTTTGGGGGAGGGAGGAACCCATCCTTTTTATCTGTGGAAGTTTATTTTTAGACTGGCTCTCTATTACTTTCATCATAGGAATATAGGTCTTCACTATCCTTGCTTCATATAGCTTTGGAAAACACAACTCTTAGTGTTGCTGAAGCACCTGACACCTCATGGAAGCACCTGCAACTTATAAAGCTTTCTCCTAATAACAATGACTCAATTAGAGGGAATCCAGTGATCCACAATCTAGACTGTGTGTCACTTGTCTTTGTCTAATTACTTTCTGTATATTGAGAGAAGTCAAATATTTACAGCAGAGCACAGTGGTAGCATGAGGCCCTTACCAGCCTTTGCTACCTCACAACAAATGCCTGTGCCCTGTTATTGAACAAGGGTTTGTTTACAGATGGTTAATTAGGGACCTAACTTAATCTTTTAGAAGGACAGATGCAAATTGATTAACATCTATATCATCTACATGAGTAACCTTTAATAAGAAACTCTTATAAGAAAAAATAAAGTGATATATCTAATTAAATCTTCAGCTTGCTCAGCAGTTCACTGAAAATTAGGAAACCCTAATGATCAAAACCAGGCAAACTGTAGGAAAATGACAACTATACAAAGAGGCCTTTAATGTGGACATAAAAAAATTGTTTTAAATATGTAAAGAAAATGTAAAAATAAACCTCAATGACATAAAGATTAAATGGGTGAAATATTAATGATCCAAAATAAGTTTGTCTTTATGTGTGTATTCAGATCCTTCCTATAACTGAAGATTACACAAAGATAATTTTTTTCTTAAATTAAGAAAAATACTCATCTATGTTTTGAGTTACGTTACTTATGTTAAATTCATAGAAGTTTGAATAAGGACAAAACCAATTGGAATGTGAAGGGCAAAGATTGCTTGAGTAAAGAGTGTTAGCTGATAAACAGACCAAAAAAGATAGTGTTTGGAATTGCAAATTTCTACACTAGGTGATTCTGCAAAAACAAGGACTTTACGGCAATCAGAACTGGAAGTCATCCAGAAATGTCACAGCAGAAGAATCGGGGACAAGGGAACTGGAGAGAGTAGAAACCATTTTGGCAATTTATGATCAAAGAGAACTAAAAGACATCTATTAAACTCTTAAATATATTGACGGCTCTAGAACCTTTTAGTGCAATTCATTTCAATAGACATTTGGGGAATTATGAGAAATTGCTGTGTCTGAGGCTGAGGAAGTTTTCAAGACGATTTCTCTTTCAAGGTCTTTGATGTAGCTTTTATTATGTTTAAATTTTTGCTCCAACATAATATTCCAGAGATTTCTGATAGCGCAATTAGAAATAATGACATGGGCTATGTGTATTTAGTCTGTCTGCATAGATGTATAATTACATAATTTTTTTTTTTTTTTTGCATTATGTGTCCTCTCTACATGGAATATAACAAGAAACAGCTAAGAATAATTTTTTTAAAAAAAGACCAAACTAAAACCCTTAGAAAAGCTAAGTTGCAGCTACTGAAAGTCACCTTAAGTCAATGTGGCTTTAAATGGAACTTGTTCAGTTAAGCTGGGAAGCAGGAGGCAGTTGAATTTCTTGCCAGCTGTTGTAATCCATGGATTACAACCCCTATCCAGAGGATTTGCCGTGCTTTGGCCAGGTTAGGCCCAGCTATCTGTAATTACTCCTCCGTGGAGAAAGCACGACCTACTTCACAGGCATACAAAATCTGGTAAGGTGTTTTGAGTATCCATTGATATCTGCCATTTAAAACACAGGTTGTGTGTTGTCTGGACCCTCTCCTGTAATACTGTGTTTGACCACAGAACTTTCCTCTGGACTTCAGTCCAGCAGGACATGTGCCATGATTTAATTGCATTCTCTGTATTCAGTCCCACACAATCACTTCCAAATTGTAACTCTATCTTCATAAAACACGCCTGCTTTGTCTCTTACCTTTTTCCAGAATATCTCATGCCACATATTTCTCGCACTTAAAATCTTTTATAGATACTTTAAATTTTATTATTATGTTCAGCATACCATTGCAGAGAGCACAAATCACCACAACTAAAACTTTTAACTGACTCTTTAGCTGCACTCTTTTGCTTAATGCTTTCCTCACTGTCGTGTATTGTGTGTTATAATAGATGCCAGTGGCACATGCAGTTCCATACTTCTATATATTCTTATGGAAATCTGACTGTGCTCTGATTACATCGCTGTATTTTAAAACAGATTTGCTTTACAATAATGAGAGGCAGGAATCCTTAATGCTACCAAAGTCAAGGCCAAGTTTTAAATAACATTGTAAGCCCTGGATGGAACTGGTATTAGGAAAAAATTGCAATTTTCCCACATCCCAAAGATAGCTGAGAAGTTTCTAAAAGATTTGGGGAAAATTGCTCTATTTAAACAGAAAGACAGTATAAAAAGTTAAAGGGGATTATGAGAACATGACAGTAAGTTAAGAATGAGAAGATATTTGGAATTTTATTTGCAATAATCAGAAGTTGTGACCATAGCTGTCTTGAACATAACTATATTTTAAAATATTAATATCATTTTATCCTTTATGAGGTGTTCTCTATAAATGGAGACAGAAAGCTTCAGACAGAGAATGTTTCCAGTATTCATGTGGTGCATTCATTCTGTAACAAAATTCCTTCCAATGTCTTTAAATTCACTTCAGCACTGCTGAAGTCCCACCATCTTCACTGGAACTGGGATTCAAATTTTTACTCTTCTAGTGTGATGAACAAAGAAAGCAGCAAGTCTGAAACTTCTGGTTAGGATGTGACAGGCCACTGAAAGATGCTTTCTGAGTGACGCATGGGCTTCCCAAAGTCTACTAAGAATGAAGAATGGTTTAATTGCTAAAGAGGCTGGGGCTGGCATTTAGTAACCACTGCTGGTTTTGTGCTGATGATCTAACCACAGGAATTAGCAGTGGGTTCCTGTTTTTCACTGTTGCTGAACAGGGAAGCACTGATTTGAGTGGCTGCCCACAGGAGGGGGGAAATGAAACAGACAGGAGTTTAGTGCTGAATGAGTACAGTGTGTGTCATTTTATGGATGGCTGGTACTGTGATACAGTCTCTTCCAAGACCTATAGAAATCCTGCCTTGTAGTTACTATTGAAAGCAAATAACCAGAAAGAAAATGTGTGTGGTTGATAACTTACCGTGGGAGGCAGCGTTAATGCGGAGCGCTGTAGTTACAGCCCAGGGTAATAAAGAAGTGTTTGTTTGGAATATTTTACAAAGCTTGGTTTCTATAGTAACAATCATCACGAATACTTTCAGCTTCAGAAATAACATCTGCTTGGTGACTGATCTCAAATCTCAACCCTTGTCGAAGTAAATAAGATCCTGCTCCTTCTGCTTATTGTGTCAGCCAGTGGCGCTTGATACAGGGCATTTATTTCTATAGAAAGAGCACCCCAAGACTGGGAAAGGTGTTGGGAAGGGGTGGGAGAAGGGTAGAGGAATCAGAAAATAATGGTAAAATGTGTTATTTGATGTTTTACCCTTTAGTCACTGCTAAAATAAATCAGAGTTTACATATAGTGCAAAAGTAAATGTGTTATACCGCTCTGTTGACTGAAGCACAGGACAAACATTACTCTGCTTTAATCTTGGCAGCGGTTTAAAACTTCATGCATAAAATTAGGGGAAAAGAAATCATTTGGTTAGGTGTCCAAAAATATATGAGATGGAGTACAAATCTTTGTGGAATGCAGGGATTTGACTCAAACTTCAGTAAAAAATTCACAAATTTGTGAATTTCCCAGGAAATTTTAAAAAATGTGGTCAGTCTGCTGTAAAAGAGAAGATGTTAAAAGTGTCATTACTGCTGCTAAATTTTACAATGTAAAATTTCAGGTGAGAACATGTCCTGAAGCAAAATCACAAGTACTTCCATGCAATAAACATGGGGACTACAGAATTCAATGTGAATAATGATTTCTGGTGGTGTTGACTGAGTACTATCTTACTGAAGAGAATAATAAAAATATGACACCATTAGAAGTTCTGATGTGCCATAGGAAATACATGTGGAATAGAAGTGTAGATTGAGCTGGACTAGGTTTGTGTACCACTTATTTTCAGTGAGCAATGCTCAAGAGGCTAAGCAAGCTTGTAATATAGTACTAACAAAAATGTATAACACTTACTTTATATGTAAGTGGGGCTCAGCAAATACTTTATCTGTAGATCTATGCTGGTTTAGTAAAAATGATGCAGTTTTTGTAATATTTTAAAGGAAGAGGGTTTTTTCTATTTTTTTAATTAAAAAAACCCTGTCTCTTAAACAAAATATTCCATCAGATATGTTCAGCCAACATGAGTAACAAGAATAAATAGTTTCATTCATGCAAGTAATTCTGTTTGCTTAAATGCAAAGTTTCTCCAAGCACTAATTTTCATGTGTCTAGTTATTTGTCAGATTAGATCCTGTAACTTCCATTTTTCTGTGGATTTTCAGTGATGTTCCTAATATAAGCACTGTAAGTACTAAGTCTTAATGGGCAGCATCTTAGAAAGCAACATTAAGTGATAATACTTGAGCTTGAGTTTATTTGCAGAATTTTTCAAGGACACTATTAAGATATTAATAATATAGTGTCAGATTTGCAGCTGGTATAAATCAGCATAGTTCTGCTGCTACTCAAGTACTGATTTAAGCAGCTGATATTTAAGCTTTGAATTAATTAATAAGATTTAAGTAAAAAACTGTAGTCAATTATGCTTTCAAATTGGTGAATGGGCAGAGTAGGTGATGGAGGTCCTCAAGAGAGGAGAGTGTGAGTTTCATGTCTTGCAACACCCCAAAAAAAGTCTGGTTTGTGCTTTCGCAGGCCTGCTAACCTGCCCTCTCCCTTTCCACCTCGTTGGCAGCAACTGCTGCCAGAACAGTTTAACACATGCTGCTGCACCACTATATAACACAGCAAAACTAGGTCCCCTTTTGCTGCCATCTCATACCTTTTCCTTAGGTGAGGGAAGTCTTTTATTGTTTCTTCCCGCTGCTGGAGCAGCTATGATCTGATCCACAATACCCACACTCAGTCACTAAGATGAAAGCTTCTGTAGACTTGCAAATCTCGAATGAGGGATCATTTGTTTCAGAATGTTTTTGGCTCTGGTGTGCACACTGTCCTTGGGCCATGGCAAGGACAATGAAAATAAAAGCTATGTCATGCTTTCAGATGCTTAGTTCGTGTCCTCCCTACATTCAGTAGGCTGTGATCTGTGTAAGGTGTCATGATAGAAAGTAATTTGTTATTCTGGTGCCATTAACATTTTTTCCTGCATTAAGAATATTGCCAAGTTTGCACTTTAATCCTTTCTGCTGACAGCTAGTTTTCACAATGTGTCTTGATTTAGTTCTCTTTTTTATTATTATAATTCCAAATATAAATGTTTTAATATATCATTCAGTAGCATCTTGCATGTGGTCAGGAGGTTAAAAAAGAACTTGAACAGGCATTGCTGAGGAAAAGTTCACTAAAAGTGCATTCTGGATGACATATGGTGTACTATATTTTCTTTCCAATTTTGCAAGAAATGCAAAATGCAGCATAATAATTTCAGGACACTTGCCTCTCATAACCCTCAAGTCTGGCATAGGTCTCCTAAACGATGAACAAACTTTACCTTTTATGACTCTAGGGTGCTGCAGAGCTACAGGAATAAGATCTAAGTGGTCACAATGGTAACTGTTAGTGAGAACTTCTGCCTGTTTCACTGTTGGAACAACAGGTTGAAACTTTATAATCCACCCCAAGTGAAGGACACTTTTGGGCTCCTCATGGAAATTTCAAGTCTGCAGCTGACTCAGTTTGCTTGTTCCCAGTGAAAACAACCTGCACTGTGCTCAGCCTTAGCTCAGCATTACTCTGCCTGCCACCATGGCCACATTGTTAGCCTGTAAGTGAGGCAGGATTAAAACTGTTCCTTGTGCTTCAACTTTCCTAACCCTGGAAAATTAGTAGTGGCTCTGGAGGGACCGTGTCCTCTTCTGCCATGCAGGCAGGGGCAAAAAATAAATTTCTCTGATATGTGGGAGTGACTATCTGGTGTTAAGTGATCAGCCTAAGCTCAAACTGTGATGGGCTGTCAGTCATTTGTCCCCAGTGAAATACGAGTTTTCGTAGACAAGCCATTACAGTTAAATTGTGAAGGAATAACAGAATTTTCTACTTCTTGTTTGGAATGCTTGGAGATCCAACAGGTATACCCATATGGGAAACAAATGCCCATTAGCATCACTTCACTGCACAGCACCACTTTGACTAGAACGGCAGTCAGAAGAATTTACAGGAAAGTACCTGGGGACACATGATGCTTGGTAAATGCCACAGACACAGGGTCTCAGGTGTTTTTCCCAACAGGATCTACCAAGCTGCTGCCAAAATAAATTTCTTTCCACGAACTGGACGCTGGCATTGCCAGCCTTTAATCAGACTCATACAGCTTAGTAGAGGAATACTGTGGAGGCTCTAGGGGATACCTCTGGCAGTAATCCAGTACAACTGCTACACACACCATCCGCTGTAAGTTACGTTCAATATTTTTGATATTAACCTGAAATTACCCTCATTAGTAAGCAAGAGAGAACAGTAAAGTAAAACCAAGTTTATTTAACAGTATGAAGAGATAGGAAGTTGCATACGTGGGCACACAGATAAAGAAATGCAATGTGCTTTGCAGCCACCTGATGTTTTGACTTAACTTTAATGTCTTGTGTTCTGTTCATCCGCTGTGAAAATCAGGAAAATTCTGGTTCACACTGATGTCACAGTTCAGAAAAAGCAGGAGGATAAAAGCTGAATAGGTAACCTGACTAGGAGTTCCTTCTGGAAACCTCCCTGAAAATAGATGCTTCTGCAGTTGTTCCTCGTAGCTTTGTCTTAATAAATCAGTTTTAATCAAAATGTCAATCCATAACCCTCTTGCTAATGAAATGCTCTATGACATAGTATTAGGTTTTGAAATGAAGTCTCTTACTAGATTAACTGAGAGTAACTCTGTTGCAAATAAATATAGTTCTTATAATAAAAATATCACTCTTCTGAGCATAAACACTTTAAGAGTAATACATAAATTTAACATAAGTACAGAACTAACAACCACATTCTGCTCAGAAAAGACTGCAAAAAAGAATGTATCCTATCATTGTTATATCTGAGATAGGGAAGCAAGACAATAAATGTAAGTATAACAATGTGGTTTGTGCACTGGGGCCATAATCACAGCTTGGTAATCATAATGTTTCCTATTTATTGTTCATTTCCACTGTTTTTCTTATGAAAAATAATGTTCCAATATATTGTAAGATTTCCATTTCCATTTTGAAACAAGGAAATTAATGATTTATATTATGCAAAAACAATGGGGCAGAAGTACAATGGAAAGATAATTCACTGTTAAAAAACTATCTAATAAGAACTGTTAGTATAATTTTGGTCGGGTTGCATGTTATTATCAATAAGCCTGTTGATCTCAGCTCTGTTAGACATGATAGAAATCTTCCAGGAAAACTTATTCATTGTTAAGTAGAGTTGGTAGAGTCCTCCAGGTAAATCGGCACAGCTGGATGTCCTGGTCACAGAAGCAAGGCAGTTACATCAAGTCTATTTTAGTATAGTTAGAAGAATTAAGAGATATGCCTAAATGTTCACCAGCTTTTACTGCTGGAGGTGATGTGGTTGTGTACCTCACACAGGTTAGTGGGACCTCATTAACCAAAGCTAGAAATCACTGAGAAATCCTCAGGCAAAAGAAGGTGCAGTGTAGTAACCCTATAGAAAGTGCTGAGCACCATTCTGTGCAGGTTTAAATGAGGTGAAGCTTTCCACTCACTAATTGCAAGAGAGGAACTTTATGGGATGTATTAAGTGAAAATCTTCAGTAGATGCTTAGAATTTCTGTAAAACCCCAGGGTCGTATGAAGAACTGGTGTTTCCTGTGCCAGCCACAAAGCAATGTTCAGTACTCCAGCCTTGCTTATTTATTCTGTTGCAGTGTTTCCTGAAATGTATTTCTCCTGGCACACAGAAGATGTTTTGTGAAAGTTTTCTTTTCATGTTGCACTGTCATTAAGGCTCATTATTCATTGAATAAATCTGTGGAGAAAATTGTCAAAACTTCTGGTGGGTGGGAAACTCATACTCAAAAGTATGTTAATGAGCATTAATTCATTAGTTCACCCAACACTTAGAATAGTAAAGCAGTGTAGCACTGATAGTCTATGAAAACAGCACTACTAATGGCAGTCTTTGTTTCTGTCTAAGGCTTTGCCTTAGTTTCAGCACTCTGGAAGTGCCAGGTTCTCCTTAGGGCAGCAGCAGGTGCTGGGAAAGTGGTGGGTTTCTGCTGGGAGAGGCAGACAGCATTTCTTCTTTCCTCTGATGTTACTGGTGTATTTGATTCTCTCGGCAAATGACCGTGGAAAAAAAATCTGAAAATGGTCAGAGCAATCACAGCATTTGACCCTTCATCTTTAATTAAAGGTCAGAGTATTGCACCACAAACACACTTTTAGTAAAAGCAGAATAGGATAACAAGGATTTGTCCTCTTACCACAGAGAACAGAGTTAATCTCTGCTTTCAACTGTGTTTTAAAAGAAAGTGGTCACAATTGTATTGTAAAAATGTAATTTGATAAGGATGTTTTGAAAACAGCCACCTTGATTGAGCTCTACATCCGGGGCAGCTGCCGGTGAATCCTGAGTGGATGTAGAGGAGACCGGGATGTGCCTGGCAGGTAGAGGAGACCTTCACCTGTTGGGAAGGTTTTAATACTGATAATAAGATTAACAGGGTTTTGAGGCTTTTGAGTTTGCATGTGAAGACGCAAGATAGAGGAATCTGAATTTGACCAAAGTCCAACTTGGATACTCAAGATGTGAATACTTGTAATATAATCCTCTAAATTTTATGTTTCCTCATTTTCTGTGTCTCTTACCTCTTCAGAGGCCACAGTCTTGTTTCTTTTCTTTTTTCCTCCCTCTGAAGTGTTACACATTGAACTCCAGAAAGTAGCTGTTTACATTCTGAGTCTAATCCTGGCACAACAATAGATTTGATTGTTTATTTGCCAAGTCATCTAACTTAGTTTATGTGGAATTCATGAGATTAATGCTGTTTTAATAATACGATTAAAAACTAAGTTTAAATAGACATGATTTGTTATTAAAACAAAAAATATAAGTTGAGATGTTTTTTTAAGAAGAAGAGACGAAGTTTTATTTATAATGAATTCTTGTAAGTGGTACTAAGACCATTTTAGTTAGGAAACATTACAGTGATTAATGCATAGTTATTTGCATTTTAATACTTGATTTATATATCAGATCTGTATTTGTGCACACTGTCAGACTTTATTCTGTTCTTGTCAAAACACTTATTACTTCTGACAGGTGTAACATGCTCACATTAATCCTTAATTCCTCGATTCAATTTCCTAATTGCTTTTTTGGCATGAGTTTGGAGCCATTGAGTCTTACATGAACTATTTGTCTTACGGTATAATAATGCACTTTTAAAAATTGGATGCACCTAAGTTAGAATGTCGAAAAAAAAAATAGAGAGAGGGATATTACTTAGTACTGAAAATCAGAAGTTTTATAGCACTTCTGAGAGACACCACTTCTTGGAACACAGAGAGAGCCAAAACACTTTACATTTTTCATCTTCCCGCATTCACAGTATGAAATCTTTTCATAGATACAAATTGATGCTAAAGATTCAACACATTTTGCCCAAGGAGACGCTGAACACTTAGAGCAGCTCCATGAATATCCCCTGAGTCATTTTTGTTGTGTTCTGCTGCTCTTCTCACCTCTTCAGGCCGCTGCTTTCCGTTGCCTGTCCTACCTGCCAAGGGCAACAGAATTCCCACCTTCTTCTTGGTCTGCACTTTTAACGCTGCTCAACTCTGTTATTCCTAAACAGCCAAATACAATAATGCAAGATTTGCTGGGGTTTTATGATACAGGTATGAATGTGGCATACACTGTCATGCATTTTTATGCCAGTAATGGTAATGTTGTCATCTGTCCTTTGTGTGGGGAAAAAATAAGTCAGCCCAAATTTATTTCTCATAGACAGAGATCCAAAGGATTCTTCCCAAGGCTCAGTATTTCCTCATAAAATCACCTAGCAGGACTTTGTCTAGGTCTTTTTAGGATTTTCAGAAAAAGATTTGAAGAATGTAGAACCTTTCCCTCAATAAAAATCTAAGGCCCCGAGAAGATTACTTCTGACATTTATTTTCTAAAAATAAATGCATGACTACACACCTAAACTGTGGATGAAACCTTATCTCTTTCTTTTTTAATTATTCTCTGTTTTAATCCCCACCTTATCCATTTATTTCTTCTTTCTATATCCACTGAGTTACTCTTATTTTCTCTCTATCAACACTAATGTATGTTCTTTCACCCTTTTATTCCTTCATAGTTTTCTTCCACTGTCTTTTTCACCTTCACAACTGACATACCTCTTTCTGTCATAGTGTGTGTAAGGAAGGGAATACAGGAGTAAAAGTTTGTGATTGTCATTTGAGCTTCTTGGCAAAACACGTAAGTCACTTTCTGTTCAAGGGGGGGAAAAAAAAGATAATTCTAGGAAGTAAATCATGGTAGCTTAGTGCTTTGGGCAAACAAACTTGTGCCTTATCTCTTCCAAAAATCCCGTGGAAAATGCATGATAAATGGCACATTTCAGAGAACATGTTATGTCACTGTAAAATAACTTTGATTCATGATTATGTATTTATCTTTAAACAACTGACAAACCTTAGGGTATCTAAATTATTATCATGTGCTCTATGCTACTGTGGTTTTCTGCTAGCAAACCTGAATGATGTGAGGTAAGATAAGACATCTGCTTTTTCAGTCATAATGTTCTATAAAGAACAAATAAGCACAACATTCTTACTGTATTTTATATTGGGATGAAGTCCTCTGAAAAATATTTATCAGAAATCATTTCTTCCAATTGCATTTTGAAAAGCATTAATATAAACTTCAGACAGAAAAGGATGGGGCCCGTTAATCAAAGGTTTTGTATTACACAGCAAAAGAAAATATCATCATTTGGATTTATAATAAAGTAATTATTCGCAAAATTAAAAGGTATAATGGTAAATTTATTCCTTTCAGTTGTGTGTTTGCATAAATTCTCTTCTGAATTACATTTTAAAATGAAGATTTCATTTTCTCTGCCCTTTCAAATAGAAAGGAATCATGTTATTTGATTTTCTGTTGTGACAAATCAGGAAAGATGACTTAAATGCTCTATTGCTTGCATTAGTAATACCAACTATTTTAATTGTAAATGCTGTATAAGGTTTCAGATGTGAATAGTGGAAGAGGGCTTTTCTTTTTCCAATAATCCACTGGTACTACTTTCGTGCATGTGAAATCAATGCTGCTAATATTAGTAAGGTTCTTAACCAGTTTCCTCCCATTTCTGCATTGCTTTTAGAATCATATCATCCAGCAGTGCCTGCCTAGATGTTTTGCTGATAATAAGTCTGTGGAAGTCAAGAGATATACAGCAGCTTACACAAGTTCAGAATCTGTTCTCTGTGTCTGTTCCTTTG
Organism: Lophotriccus pileatus; assembly: GCA_035583135.1. Taxonomy (NCBI): domain Eukaryota; kingdom Metazoa; phylum Chordata; class Aves; order Passeriformes; family Tyrannidae; genus Lophotriccus; species Lophotriccus pileatus. Next base: position 29,330,501 of record JAWWES010000169.1, read on the forward strand.
GCTTACATTGAGCCAATAAGTTACCAAAGAAGTTATTATTAAACGGTACAAATGCAGTGCACACAGTTTACAACATATTCCTTATGGTGATTTTTAAAAAGCTGGGTTGGGTTCTTCTAGCTGAAGCTTTTGGGGTATTACTTTTCCTTTTCATCATTTGGTAAAGGTTTTAGCGAATGTAAGTTGTCAGTCATTATGTAATGCCAATTCTAAATTAGATGACATTCCTCACCCAAGTTATTTTAATGCTATGGCGTCAAAACAATCTACAGAAATGCCTTTTAAATATGACCATGAAGTAAAAAAATAAGTCTATTTATCTATTTTTCCATTTATTGCTATATTCTCTGTTTCCTTATCTTCACTGAGCAGTAATAAATGTTGGTTACTTGGAGGTAGAAAAACAGAAAATGATAATCGCTTTACATGATGGAAGTGTCTTTGTTTTCCTTATATCTAGTACTTTGCAGTGTATTTAGCTTGGCTAAGCTATCATTTTTTTCTTAGAATAGTTGAATCTGTTGACATTTATGTATACATTGCATTTTGTATGTAAATAGAAAGTTTTATGGCTTTGAATTTTGAATCAAAAAGTCAAACTCCTATTTTGCCTTGTTACATGACAGACATTTAAAAAAATTACAAACAACAAAAAAGAAATACCCTTACTGATTTTGACCCAGTGTTTTTAGAAATATCTTCAGTGCTTGACTAAACGTTTAAGCTCTGAAAAGTGAAATGCCTGTCTCTTAATGAGCACAAAATATAGAAGCATGTAAATATGGAAACACTGTAAATCGTCATATTAGAAACTTATTATTCTATAGCTTTGTAGACTGCTTTGTTTTCTTTTCCAGCTCCTACTATCCTCACTCTTGGTATATTGAGAACAATATGGCAGAACCCATTTAGTTGAAAGCTAACTGCAAATTAAACGATCTATATAGTTAATGAGAGTTGGGAAACAGCACAAACCCCCTGCCAGCACAAACACTACTATCATAGCTTTATATGAGATAAAGTAAGGTGATAATCACACAGGCAACATTTTCAGAGAGTTTATATGTAAATATAGTAACACTGCACCTATTTTCTGCATATGTTAAAAAAAAAATCAGGAAGGTCCTGGCTTCAAGAAATCATTTGTTTATCAGGACAGGCAGAGTTACTGGTCTGGGAATCTCAAGAGGGATTGGCCATGTCCAGCTATCAGTATATAATATAGATTTGCTCTCATTTTATAGTTTTGGTATTAGACAGTAATGGATGCTGTTGAAGCACAATTCTTTCACATGGATACTTTTTAATAGAATAGGGGAAACTGTGCTCCTCTCAGATACCAGTGTGTATATCAAAAGGTTTTGCTGTTTTCTAAGATTTAAGCTGATATTACTACATTTAGCAAACTATAAAAATCAATATGATTTTGTTGTTTTTATGATCTTATAATTTTTTTCTGTTTGCTTAGATCTGCAGCGTGGGCTGTTAAAGCCCATTTTTAAATCAATTAACAGGGTTAGGACAATCTGTTTAAATGCAGCGAACTAATTGGGGAAAAATATCTTCCTACTGTTACACTGAAACTTAAAATAAATTAAAGATGTGCAAGTAAAAATGGAATGGAAATCTCAGATGTTACAGCAATTATGTTCCTTTTTCAGGGTGCTCCTAAACCGATTGCCATTGAGCCGTGTTCAGGAAACAGAGCCGCGGTCCTGACGGTGTTCTTGTGTCTTCCCAGAGGACCGTCAGGAGTCCCCCCGCCTGGTCAGTCAGGTAAGACTTGTGTGGGTGAGTGTGGTGTCTGTCCTCGTTCAGTGCCCTCTGCTTGGGCAAATGCACCCACACAGATCCAAAATAATGGCACAGAGGATGGACACACGGAGCTACTCAGTCAAGCTGATGTTAAGTGTAGCGTCGATGTTTAATGCAGGAATTTTGGTTTGGAATTTGTTGTTGCATCACAGAGAGGTCATTGATTAAATTAGGCTGGTGTACAGTGGCACATCTCATTAGGACTTCGGAAACAATACCTGTGCATGTTGATATGCCCCAACATTGTCTTTCAGGGCAAAAAAATTTCCTATGCTGCCCCTTCTATGGCTTCAGTTCAAGCTGTAAATGAGGCTGTATAGGAAATATCAGTGAGTATCCCCAGTTCAAGCTGATGTTTAGTGCAGTCTGGTTTTCACAATGAATCCCAACACTTTGCTATCCAGGACACAATTAGAATATTACTATTTCCCAGAATGCCTGTCAAATAAAACCTGGAATTGTGTGAGTGAATGCTTCATTAGGGAGGTGTTCACTTTGGAAATGATCCCACCTCATTTTAAGGCACCACTTGCATTATCTGAAAGCACTTCTTGTGGTAACTTACCTTATATGATCTATTCTAGATCACTGTACAAAACCATTCTCACAAAATACTTCCCAAACAGGAGGTACCTAAATACATTTTTTAAATCCTTTAAATAAGTGCCTACAATGACGTGATACAAAGCAGCCATGACAAAAAAAAAAGTGTAGGCAGTGATGTGACACTGCATATGTGACCAGTTTACTATTTCAGAATTCACTGGAGCTGTTGTCAAAATGAACAACTTTGTAAGGAAAAGTAAACTGCATGGTATGTGCCCAAAATGCTCCTATAAACCAGAAAATATGCTTTCAGGCTAACTTCTATCATTAAGAGCCAAAAAGATATCCTTTTAACCTTCAAAAATCCATTTAAGAGATTAAAAAGTATTGAGTAATGATGAGGGCAAACTCAGTTGACTTGTGTTGGAAATAAGCTCAGCTGGGTGTTCTTTTTCGTTTGGCCTGATTACTATCTGTTATTTATTTGGGGGGTTTAGTTCATTTTTTGAGGGGGAAGGGTGTTATATATTTTTTTCCCCTGAGTTCTAAGATGAGGACTTAGTTCTTAAAATGCTGTTTATGGCTTGGAGTATCATTTTTGGAAGTGCTATGAAAATAAAAGTGTTGCTGGTGCTTTGTCAAATACATTTCCTGGAAGAAATATATAAATATAAGTGCTCTGAAGAGAGCAATGAGAGAGGAAGGATATTTAGTGTATTCCCTGTTCATGTTTTAAGGAAATGAAGGTGTTTATAGTCTTGCAACAAGAAAAAAACATTAGGAAAGGAAATTAAAAGTAATTGTTGAAATTGGAGATTAAAATGGTTTTGGAGGAGTTTTTTTGTTGTTTTCAAATTTACCTATGATGTGCATCTTGGTAGTAAAAATGTATTCATCTAGTTTCTTCATAATCAGCTTCTATTTAACATATAAAGGAGTTAAAAGTAGTTGCTATTCTTTGCTGTGTGTAAATAATGTAAGGAATAGGCTTTTTGAAACAGGACTTGGGTTCAAGAACACATCAGATGTGTAATTCTGAATGTTTCTCCATCTATGCAAGAACACACCTATTTTTTATGTGTGTGTTATGTTCTCCTATTCTACTTTGCCTTCTTATTGCTTTACCTTCCATCAGCTTTGCAGGCCTGTGTTTGGAGTGCTATTCCTCCATTTATTATTATGGTATTTTTCAGCTATTTAGTGTTTAAAAATATATAAATGTTTTAGTCCCACAACTTTCACTTTGTTCGGGGTCAAAAACAAATAGAAACGCTTGAGGTGTGCAGCCACGCCGATTCAACCATTAGAGTGTCTTAGATAACATTGCTATAATCATTTTTATCTGGGAGTAATGAATTTTGGTACTTGTGGACTGCTTTCTCTACATGTAACCATGCATAAACTAGGCAGAAGCTGTTATGCAAGTTTGTTGGCATACCTGTAGCTAATTCACTTCACTCCTGTCCTGCAGCACTACCTGCTGCTTCTTTCCTGGGCTTCCTGGGAGCAGATGCTATCAACACTGCCAAGTTTTTGGAAATGATGTGGAAATCTTGTGCTGTGCACACGTTTGCTATGCAGTAGGTTTCCCCTATGACCTAAGCTAGATGGAAATAATGATATTTAGGTGGATGAAAGTAGTGTGTTCAGTAATTATGTCGTGCCAAGTAATATTAGAATCCTCTATTACTTGCATATAACCATTTTCAAGCTCATTGGGAGCATTCAAGGACAGAGCTGACAGTGTGTCAAGCATTTTTGTTTAAATGATACGTCAATGATACTGATTCTCAGTTCACAATGAGAGACTGTGGATTTCATTTCTTCCATGCAAATGTCTGAAATATAAGAAGGGAATGCCTGTAGTGTTAGTGTTTTGCATCCCGTTTTTTCCAAAATCAAGAAAGCAAATTCTTTACACAAATAACTAATGTATGCACCACTGGAGTTGTTAGTTGTATCGCTAATTTTCAAGTTCTGAATTTGAGTTTTACTTTTCCAAGTTTTCTATCCACAAATATTTTGATGAAAAGTGTCTCTGAATATTAAAAAAGAAAACAACCAAACTAAAAACCCCCAAAGAAAAAAACCAAACCCTAATGTAAAGGTTGCTCTTTCTGCAGCATATGTTCTATACTCCACCTTTATCAGCAGCTGGAAGAAAAGTTGAAGCTACAGATGGTGGGCTTTGGCCAAAGGCTATGCACAGCAAAAACTTCTCTAGCAGAGGCCATATGTCCCAGGGGAAATCTATGTTTTCCCTACTTCCTGCAGAAAATATTCAGAACTTTACAGACTGTCAACAGCATTGTTTAGCTCTAAGTACTAATTCTAGAAGTATACAAATAATAGCTTGGTTGATACAGTTAAACCGCTTAAAATTAACCTATGATTTTTTAGATAGATTTTATACAGTTTGGTCACGTAGATTTGGGCAAAATATCGATAAAAATAGATTTATTGCAAAAGAGAAACACTATTCATTGTGACTCATGTTTTAAAATGGATTTTTTCAATGAAGGAACGACTTGTAGAATTGAACATCCTGAAAGTCTGGAAAATCATCATAGTAGGTTAGGGTTGCTGTTAGGTGTTGAACAGCAGACCTTACATTTTCCATAAGCTAACAATTCAGTTATAGTTCTTTGGAGTGCCAACTGGTTTTACATGAAATTTGGCTTGGATTAAGGCAGAAATTAGAACCAAAGTATAAATTACAATGATCAGTGAAAAACATTAAGGAATTAAATTTCTCAGGTTTGGATCAAGTGATAGAACAGGTGATTTCTTCATTCTTCAGTTGTCTCATTGGCAGCATGGTACCTTTGTAATCAGATCAAAATTAAAAAGTTCAAAAGCACAGCAATTGTCTGTACAATTCATGTGTGTATCAATATGAATACATCAGTGTAGTGCACATCTGACAAGTTTTATGACACATTTGAAGCTAGAGATCATCATTTATTGCTGTAGTGTCTGACCCCATAGCTTTAAATAACTTAAACTCTTCTTAATATCAAAGCAGATCTAATAATGAGAGCAGTTGCAACCAGATCTCTAGGAAGAACTAAATTATACACTGCACAGGGTATTGAACAAAACAAGTTAGACTGAAAACAAAATATAATATATAAAGTAATGCAGAAAAAGGTGCCAATGAGCTACGATCAGTGGAAGGGCCAAGAATAACTCCTTCAAGGTTTTCATACAGTTTTGATGATATATTGGGCAATACAGAAAGAATAGTTTGGTAATGTGATAAATTCTATTAAAAGAACTGTGATCATGTCATCATTACTGCTAAAACCAACTAAATCCTGTGCTTTGAGCTATTGAATTATGGCACAAGAAGTTTACAAAATAGTGTTTGCATTGTTCTTGGATAAGGCCACTAAATGCCATAAAGCACAAAGAGAAATGAGAATATTAAACCTTTTCAAAATAATTCAGACTCAAGGAGTGTAATTTCTGAATTTTTTACAGGTTATGTTACTTCCACACAGCAGCATTTTCTTATCTACGAAGGTAGAACACCCAGTAATGCAGTTTCCCTATTAAGGCAGTGAGCTGAATGGTTTCTGCAGGTCTGCAGATACGTGTCTCTCTTTTAAACCTTAATGGATATCTAACATCTATATGGCCATGACTAGGTGAGGTGAATCTAAGTTAATAGGTAAAATAACACTTGGAAATTAAATGAAAATTAAAATAGAAGACTACATGCAGTATTCTGTTGCTATAAGTATACATTAAGATAGCAAAATCTAGTGTTCCCCAGGCCTCTCCAGCAGTTCTATCTGAAACTTCCTGTCTGATATCCTTGACTCAAAACAGAATTTCATGTAATTCTGGCCACACTAACTGTGGTGTTCAATCCTACTTAATCAGCAAGCTACAGTAGGATCACAGAATCAATAAAACTACCATGCCATCTGCCTTCCCTGTACTCACCATCATAATGAATAACGACTCATTAAGTGTTCTACAAGACAATTAGCTCTGGATGAAAACAGTAACAAGGTTTTCTTGATTCTATTTATAATTTTCTCTGATTAAAATATAAAAAGCCTATGCATATCATAAGAAGCACATTAATAAATATGAATTAACTGCTAAATTCTATATTTTATTTACTTATGTTGCTCAATTTTTCTGACCTTTGGAAACAAAGCCATAGGTTATGTTTTTCATATGTAGAATGGGTTCATGTGTGTACCTATCTCAGCATGCAGTGAACTAATTGCAGATATACATTGGGGCATATAAGTCCTATGAATTTCTACCTGCTACAAACACATTCTTTGCTCAGTCCTTTCATACTTGCAAAATAACTTTATAAAGTCAGTAGTGCTACAACAGTGAGTATAGATTTTGTTCTAGGAAAAATATAAGTAAGAGAGGTAGATGAAAATATACTGTAATTAAGACATACAGAAGGTGGTTGAATCTGTATTGATGGAGGGAATTTTCAGAATATTAAAGAATATTAAAGGTGTGAAAATACAGGAAAAAATTGATGAAAAATTTAATAGCAGAATACAAAGGTTAATTGTTTGGTGTGGTGTATGGAGTACACATTATTAAGGGGCTGTGTATACATGTTGAGGGTTCTAGCTTTTCTCATGTACTTCAAGGGAAAAGACAAGGTAAACCTCTGAATCTGATTCTGCACTAACAAGTACATCCACATGCAGACTGTAAAGCTCCTGCCTCACAGCAGCAGTTGGGCTGAAGAGTCAAGGGTGAACTTCAGAGCCCCGAGGTCTTTTCCAACCAGGTTGATTCTGTGATTCTGTGATTTGCTAAGGACCACTCAAAAAAAACCCAAACACCTCGAAAATCTCAATTCTGTTAGTTTTCTCTGAAGTGACATCATGCAACTGGAAATAAGTTAAACTATGTATCACATAAGACTAATGTGGATGTCTAGTACTTGTGTTAAAAGACAGGGCTGAGACAGGCATTTTAGTTATTATGCAAAGGTGCACAGTCATATTCATTAGACCAGAAGTTCTACACATAAGGTGGATTATTTTAAAAGACTCAGTGAGAAACAGAAATTTTTGAGTTTACCTTTACTGTTTAGACTGTGTGAAGACTGAGTTTAATCTTTCTCTCTAACCTAAGGCATGACTAGAACATTTTGTATAGAAATGTATTTTAGTAATTGCATTGAGGGATACTCCATATTAATTACCAACATTCTGCCAGTTAAATGCTCAAAAAACCAGAAAAAGTTAACATTGTGTGAGAAAATCAAAATGGTCTTTGTAAGAGTTTTAATGACTATCACTAAAACTAAATTCCTAATTTGTATATTAAGCAATAACTTCAACTTATTGACACTGAGAGACTGGCTTGTCAATTGCCATGGTCTCACAAGATTTAAATCTGAAGTTCTTTTCAGTTAACTTAACAAAATAGCTCTAAGTCTTGATGTAAACTGAAATCCTCTACTCTGAAGATTATTTTACTGAAGGAGGTGCTTTCTTTTAAGTAGTAAGGCCTATTTTGGGAGTGACTATTTTCTGCTTAATTCCATCCTTCTGCGCTGCATCAGATGAGGGAGCAGACTGTGTTTATAGTATTGACTCTGGGAAAAGAACACAGTGGTAAGTGGCAGATGGTGCCAATGATTACTTAAAAAATATTTATGGCAATAGCAAAAACAAAGTAGATAATAAGACCCAGTAGTCACCGCTACCCCTTCTCCAGCCCAAACCCAAAGCAATTACTTTTGGAACCCTCAGGGTAAAATCTACCTGAAAAGCACTGTGGTTCTTAGCACAAGAAGCCTTGTAAGTTATGAAGAATGATGTAGGTATTGATTTAGTCTGGTCTTTTGCAGAATTTTAGGTGGTTTTGTAAAGAATTAGTTTTTACATTATTCTAGCCATAGAACCTTGATTCCTTTAAATTCTGAAGAATTTACTTGAGAACAACATAAATGCTTTAATATGAACAACAGGCAGTATAATATTAGCAATGTGTCTTCCATGCACTTTGGCAAAAGCAACTATTGTTTGGACAAGAAAATAACTGCATACTGTGGAGCTATCAGCTGAAAAAAAAAATTAAAAAAAATAAAGAAAAGAGAGCAGGAGAATAGAGGAGATAGAGATGGTTGTTTTACAATTTTATCACTGGATTTCCTGCCGAAGAGGGACTCAACAAAATGAGGCATATTAATAAAAACTGTTAAGTACTGTGAACAGTTCTTTGACAACTAGTTATTCAGTGTTCAAAATAAAACTTGTCACTGTTTCACCAGAGTATTAGAAATACCTTTTCTTTTTCTTCTGGGGGTTTTTGCAGCTTTAGTTGCATAAAGGGAACTGAAAGAATGTCTGAAGAGGGTTTAAAATCTAAACACTGGGAACTACAACCATGTCCATCTCTTCCACTGTTTGTGAAGGTTGTCTGAGCTATTTTCAGGTTGCATCCAGATGACAATTTGGTGGTTTATTCTCCCCTATTGTCATAGGGAATAGAGAAACAGTGATGAATGCTCATGATCCTCAGCTTCTGTCCAAGAGCAGACATACTAGAACCCAAACTTTCAAATCAAAAGCTCTAACCTGGAAGGAAACACAATCTTTCAACCATACCTGCCTCCTCACCATGAGCGGAACTTGAGGGTTATGCTATTTTCATCCATCATCCACAATGTTTTATCACAGCAATCATATCTCTTCTCCACCTTTATTTTGCCAAGGCAAATGAGGTCTGCTTTAAACAGACCTTCAGTCTTCTGAGCACCTTTGTAGCACTGTCCCAGTTTCAGCTTCAGTTCATCACTTTTTACCTTGCATGACCAGGTTGTACTCAGAGTGCCATGTGAAGTCCCATCTGGCATTGCCCAGTGGCATTAACACTTTGTTGCTTTTAACATTTACTTTTTTAAAACAATTCCCTCCCCTTCCAACTTGGTATTTCTGTGGCCAACTTCTTACATCCCTGCCCTTATTTTCTTCCTCAAGCAGTAAACTTTTAGACTGTAAGTTTCTTCTTGTTCCCAAAATACATGGCTTTGAATTTTGCTGAGTGCATGTACATTCCTCAAGTTCTTTAGGTCCTGCATCTCTTTCTGGATTATATTCTACACCTTCTCTGTATTAATGATACATAGAGATGTTTGTCATCATTGAATTTCAGCAGCTTACTCCTGCTTTAATACCAAGCACTTTAATAAATAACAAAAAAGACTAGTAAAAAGATTCGTTCTTGTTTCTGTGCTCTATCTTCAGCAGCCTTCTTTCTCTTCAAAACTACCTTTTGTCGTCTCTCCTTCATGCCATTATCCACTCTCCATAGCTCCTTTACTAAAATCTCATTTTTTGATAATTTATCTGTTGATAATTTCTTACAGTAAAAGATTTCAGAAATCTAGAAAATATTCTCCATGTTCTTACCCAGAAAATCAGTTAATTTATTGTATAAAACTATCAGGTGGTTCTGGCACAAACTTTAATGAAACGTTGGTGCATTTTGACCTGTTTTCCATTTACCTCCCTTTAATTATTCTTTCTTCCAAAGTATGACATAGCTGAGTCTGATTAATAGATCGGTAAACAACTAAATAATTTTTTTTCTTGAATCTAGGCAATATTGAGTTTGAAATAAACAGCAGTTACTGTTCTCAATTTGGATGCATTTGACATGACAGATTATTAAATTTCCCTGTTACCAGCCTTTGTTTTTTTGTATTCTTTCAGAATTAATGTTCTGATTACTCTAATGTCATTGCATAAAACTTCTGTTTCTTCTGCTTCCATATCCTCATTCCATTATCCATATTGATGGTACAGTCTTTGATAAATGTTATCTCCCTCCTTGAAAACCATCAAATAATTCATTCCTGGGACAATATCTAGAAAATACCTGATCTTTGCTTCATTCTTTCTACGTAATGACTCTTTCTTTTTTGGTCTCTTAGTTATATACAGTGAAAATCCTTAGATGCTTCTTTTACTGAAACATTTCAAGGTCTAACTCATCTTGACTCTTGACAATTCTTTCTTGGCTCTTACATTTCTTTGCCTCTAAAACACAGCCTCCTGTGTTTCTTGATGCTTTTTAGCCATTTTCATAGGCTTTCTGAATTTAAAAAGGTTCATAAGCTCCTTTCTTTAGAAGTTCTTTGGCTTACATGTAGCATGGTTATAATGGACTTTTTGGAAGCCAGGAAGGATTCAAGAATTTTTCTTGATGAATGTACTGCAGAAGGTACTTTGCTGTTGATGTAGAAAGGGATAGATTTCTAGCAGAGATTTGTCCTTTGGAGGGTCTGAGCAAGATTTATGGTAGCCAGGACCTTGTGTTCCCTTCCTTGGCAAATGGCAAGGACAGCCTTAGGATCCTTCAATGGGCTTCCTGGGGAGGGGTGGGGAACTGCTGTTCCTTTATATTTTTGCCTCTTTCTACTCAGAACTCTCATATCCTCACCATAATCACTTACTCTAAACAAAGTGGTGATTTACAGAACTTCATTTTCTAGGTTTTGAAATCCTACACTTGTATCACTGGATGTGACAAAGAAGGCAGAGGATTGGCAGGCTTTGGAAAGTCAGAGCAAAATAGATAAGATGTAGAAAAACAATTCATAAATAGGAAGAAAATGTTCTGTAAACTTAGGTCTTCAAATTTCATTGTCTTTCAGGCAGACCCTTAGGCACTTTGCAAGGCTAAGCTTTCCCTATTCGAAAGAAATCACAGTGTACTTTTCTTCTTTTGACATGAATGATACAGATGTCAACAAAAGAAAGAAAAAGAAATAAAATTATAAAGGCAACTAACAAACATGTGAAGTTCTCGCTTGAGAGTTTTGCTGAGAGAGGTTATACAAAACTTATGTTGTTTTTAATAGAAATCTCATGAAAAAAATCTTTCAGTAGTATGATTTATTTTACACAAATGGAAACTTGATGATCAGATAATGCTATAAAGCAGCATTTTGTTCTACTGCTCTTGATATTAACACAAAGACCCAGTGTTTGTCACTGAAAGGCAGTAATAGGGCCTGTCTTGTCTGCATTCAGCCCATGTGAATTTACACCTTAACCTAACAGAGCATCTTTTTTAATTTTGTGCTCTTAAACTTTGAGGATTCAACAGATGTCTAGTTAGAGCTGAAAAATTAGGTAAAGTGAACAAATCCCCGTGCAAGTGACACACTGGATGATAAGAGTCCTTCCTGTGTGAAATTGGTGGTCTGGTTTTGTATTCAGTCAACACATGCTATGTGGAGCAGATGGCTTACAGCTAAATTAGAATCATAAACCTTTCAAAGTTAAAGTTATACATGATTTGAATCTTTCAACAAGGGTCCCATCACCTATTTATCCTTCCTCTAACTTTGAATTCCTTGAAAAGCACCTTTTTTTCTTTAATCAACAGAAGTCAATCTGAGACTAAAAGGAGTTACGTTGAGATCCGTCCTGATTCGTAGTCCTGCCATCATGGAAAGTTTCATTCATTATGGGAACAATGCAGTTGCCCATATCTACCTTCCCACATTTATTTTATCACACTCTTGGGGGAAGATGCTTGTACTGTCTATTTTTGGGAAAAAGCTGTCCAAAATTATACAGAGACCAATCAGATTTATCATTCTGTGGCGTTTGATGGCATCCATCTGTTTATTTACAAAACTGCTAAAGACTTATTGAGTTACTAGACTACAGAGAAAATAAATTGAGTTATCATCTCTAGTTAAATTCAGTCCCTACATCTGCTGTCTTTCCAGCCTGTATGGTGTTTTCTGAAATTACACTGGCTTGCAGACCCAGGCTTCAGGAATACATTTACTTCACAGCCTTTTTTTATGCCATTTCAAGTGAATTTCTAATGCATGAGCAATTTGTGGTTCAGGAAAATGTTGACAGAAGGATGTCAGGGCTTTCTGTTGCTAGCAGTTTAAAAGCATGATAGGGACAGTTCTTGCTCAAAAGTAGCTCTTAAAAGTTTGGAGCTGCTCAATTTCTCGAATCACTTGATCTAACCCCTTTCAGTCAGTATTGTGCAACTATTGCAGAAGGCTAGGTTTAAAGCTTATGGACACAAATGAACTAATATTATTACTAATAAAAACCTTTTAAGATGAGGGATGAGATATGTACTCTCTCTTTGCTCTATATATTCAATTACTGCTGTAAGCAGAAAAGACATAAGGTTTAAAGTTCAAAATTTTCTCTAAGTGAAACTGAATAGCAAACTGAGGATACACACCTTAATGGGGCACTTTCCTCTTGTAGTAAGAGTGAATTTGTAACAGTGAACTCAGTTATTGCCCACATCCTTTCTGCTGGTGGACTAACTGCCCCATAACAATGAAATCACTAGAAATGCCCTTGTGAAGAAACTAGTTTGGATCCAGAAAAGTTATTAACTTGGAGCACCCACAGATAGCTGAGAACTCTGGGTTTGTGTTAGTTAAGTCGTGGTTGTTAGAGAAGGGATGTTGCTTGTTATGACAAATCTTCCTTTACCATGACAAATTCTCAGCTTCTCTTATTTGTATGCCTTGCATAGTTCTACTTCATAATTTTGGAACTGAGAGGTATAAGGAATATAGTTCAGAGACATCTCCCTGTCGGCTCGTGTCCTGTAGAGGTATAGTAGATCCAGGTCAGTACTGTCTGTACAAGACCAGGGCTGAGTTCTGCATCTCTCTGCACTGTCCCTTTGCCATCTAGGTCTGGCACTGTGCCTACAGACGGGACCAGCTAAACAGTGCATCAAGATGACTAAGTTTTTGTGGAACATGAAAAGGAGAACAGTGTAGAAACCATCAAATGATGTTTTTGGAATGAGTTTGAGACTAGCAAGGCTGTCAGAACTTGTACAGCCTAGTGAATCATGCCTGACTGCAGAGCTGCTCGAGAATTTCTACGGGATGCACCTCTCTGTACTAGAGGGGCAGCTTTCTCTGGTATCAGGGCTATTCCTGCCTGTAATTGCCCAGTTTAAAAAATAATAATAACCACAACAACAACAATAACAAGAACAAAACAGTTGGAAGGTGATTTTTATGCTCTTCCTTAAAAAATACAAATATGAAAGTTTGCAGAAACAATGAGAAGGGATAAATTTAGGTAGACAGAAATAGCAGGTTCATGTAATGAAATCTAGTTTAAAAGATATTTAAAAAAATATGTATTAATATATAAAACCTTGAAGATAAGGGAAATTTAAATGAGATGAAGCTAGGCTCCTGTGAATGCTATTGGACCTGGTGGGTAAATTACACACTAAACTGCATATATTTTTCATACTAGAGAAGATGACTTTCAAAATGACTGAGAGTTAGTTAATATGGAAAAATGGCAGACAAAATAATACATCCAAAAGAGGGATGTATTATTTTAAACATTTTAAACTGGTGTCTGTATGTGAGTCACTTCTAAAAGAATCCCTTTTTATAAACCTACTCTTTCTAAAATGTTTGGACCTGAAAAATGTTAGTATTAACTGAATTTTCCAAATTGCTAAGCAGGAAGGATGAACCTGAACAGTAGCCAAAGAAGATCCCTCTTGTCACTTGAAGTCTTTAATTTCAATAAAGTTGTCTTGAGTGCTCAAAACATGCTAGGGAGTACGTGAAATATTACAAAGAAAATTACAATGGCAAACTATATTTAGGGTTGAGAGTGACTCAGCATGACACAATCATGGGAAGTTTAGAATGACAATGTATCTACCTTTTTCACCCATTCTGTATTTAATCTGTACTATTTTTATATATATATATATATATATATTTCTTACTTATAATTCACAGTTCAATTATACACAGTCTGAAGTATCTTCTGTTAAGTACTTGATGTCCTCAGCTTCTTTTGAGTGCATCTGACTGTAAGTGGGATATAAAATATCTGGTGCCTTGACATAGGGAAAACCTTGTAAGGCAGTAGACTTGGATTGCAGTGATCAAAGGGTAGCCTTCCTTATCCTTGTCCTCTGCCAATGATATACCAGCATGATACCCATACCTGCAGTTCAAGGCTTTCAGACTTGTCCCTGGACACTTTTCCAGATGCAGAACTTCTTCAGGCTTGTGTTTATTCCCCCTCCATCCTTCCCCTTCCTGTACATTTGCAGCTGTATCTGCCTCTCGTTCCTTTGGCTCCAATTCACTCAGCAGTGGGTTCAACAGTACTTGCTCTGTAGTGAAATGGTTTCAATAACTAGAAACAAGCATGGATGTTTTAGGTGGCTGATTGTAGTTAATCAGATCAGAAAGGAAGAAAGTTCTTGCGAGGACTTGAACTTACTGGAATTTGCACCCAGAGTAAATGTTCGCCCTTGCTCTGTTACCAGATTCACATGTGTTTGTGGATGCATGGTGTTTATGCTCTCTGTAAAACTGAAATGCTTGGTGAGGATGTAACAGGAATAAATGTTTGAGATGTTCTCAGATTCATTGTTGTAAGTGTAATAGAAAAAAAATATAAACAATAATTCATAGCATGGTTGAGTGCATAACATCATTCATTAATTTCCAGATCCCTACATTGCACCAGCAGAAAAGTTCAAGTCAAGGATAAGGACTCTTCTTCACTATTTGTTGTTGAAATTTCAGATCAGTATCTCAATATATAAGATACTCTGTTGTTCCTTTTTGTTGTTTTTGGGTTTTTTTTCCCAGGGAAGTGCAGATTAATCTGTTACTCTTCCTGCAGATAAATGATTCCTGTCAAATATACTCATCCAGGAACCTTTGTCCGCAATAGAGAAATACTGATTAGTCATCATGAAGGAAAATAGATAAAGAGTCTTTGATAGCATATTGCAGCTGGGAGTGCACAATGAAGTTTTTTGTAGAGATATTTTGGTTACCTGAAAATGTATCAATATGCAAAAAGCATAACAAGTTACAGTACAAACTATTAGAGCATAACACATTAAATTCAAGACTGCCTCTTTTCCTGGGGAAGCAGCAAAGGAATGCTGGTCATAAAATACAAAATGATCTAAGTTTAAATGTGAACTTCAGATGGAATTTTCTTTACAATTTCTGGAGATGGAAATTATTAAATTTTAAATACCAGTACTGAAAAAATAACCTCTGAATAAATTTTATTTGTGTTTTTATGTGTAGAGGATGAAAATAATATGGGGTTGTTTTTAGAGACCAGCAAACCATGGCTGGCAGCATAGTGAGCCACATCCTGCGCTGAGTCAGAGAATTGTTCAGACTGATACAGGAGAAGAGTTCCATGTAGCTTTAAATGATGTCTTAGATTGAAATTAAAATATATCATTTGATTTACTGTTTTCTGATGATTTAAGAGTATTTGCTCGGAAACATATTTAGAATCGAGAAAGCTCTAATTTATGTGAAATGATGCATTACAATCAGTTACTCATCCACCTAAGAAACATCAACCACACATCAGATTCAATTCAGAACAGAACCTGAAGAATGGCCTGAAAGAGGCATCGAATTTCTTCTGCTTTTTAAAGAGCTTGGCAATGCCAGATACTGAGTGTGACAAATGCAGTTAGGTATAAATTACCACCCTTCTTGCAGCTACTGGAGCTCGAGGTTCCACTTCCTTCCACTGAAAGGCACAGTTCCACCTTGGTTTATACTGGAGGAAATCTGGAATGCCATTACAGAACACTGCAAACTCCCATTATTTTCAATAGGAGTGATGCCAAGCTCCTTTCAAAGTTGATTACAGAATCATAAAAAAAATAAGGCTGGAAAGGACTTTTAGAGATCATTTACTCCCATCTCCCCTGTTCAAGGCAGTGTCAGCTGCATGTAAACAATTTCTGGCAGATGTTTGTCTAACCTGTTCATAAAAGCATACAAAAATGGACTTTCTGCTTCTCACCTAGGAAATTTTTTCCCCCATGCATTGCTGTGATGTTAAAAAATCTTTCCTGATGGTTAACCTAAATTTCCTCCACTGTGGTTTAAGCCCATTACTTTTTATCATGCCCAAAATGAGCATGGAAAAAAGATTATTTCCTTCCCTCCTTTTCTCTGCAGTATTTTATATTTTTTCTGTTTACACTCTATCACCTTTCTCTAGATCAAAATAATCCCAGTTCCTCCAAGCTGGTCAAGGTTATGTTTTCTATACCTGATTGTTTTGTGTTAGTCCCCTACACGATGCCTCCTATGCAAAGACAGGTACAACAGGAGGGTAGAATACTCAGGAATGGAGGGGTAAAACAAATATTTCAAAATAAATTCTTACTAAGATGATACCAAGCATTCAGAAGCTTTTTGTCTTGTGTATATCACTTTATCTTTCAGTCTCTTCTACAGTGTGCCCTTTATATGCACAATATCCGTCCTTCCTACGCTGTTGATTACTGATGTTTGATATAGGTCAGAGGCTGCCATACCTAAAATGAGAGGAATGTGATATGTAACATTGTAATTCTGAACTTGGGCAATATGCAGGATTTATAGACTGATAGGAAAATCAAGGCTGTAGTTGATTCAGATTTTCTACTTCCAAAATCTTAATTTTACTAAGTGGCTTGACACTGAAACCAGAAAGTTTGCTCCATGCTGCTTCCTAAGGTTGGCTATTTTTAGGATTTCCTGCAGAGATCTTGGCCCTAAGGTTTAATTCCTTCTTCCCACACACATGTCCATCTCTTTCCATACACAGTGGAGTCAATGATTCATGTCTGGTACAGTCAGCCAGCAGGGATCAGTTATTTCTCCATGCAGGGTTGTGGCACTTTGTAGCAAGGTGCAATAAAAAGTTCATTTAATGAAGGGAAATTTGTCTTAGGAAACAAGTGTGGCTTATTTCCCAGTAGAAGTGGCACGTGGCAGTTTAGGAACTGTGATGTACATTCTGCTTACAAGGATGCATAATTCATTCACAGGGGAATTTGTAAATTATTCAAGTAATCCTTACCTGTGGGATAAATATTGGCCCCTAAGAATCTAATATAGTTTCATAATCTGATAATTTATTCCATCAGGATAATACTAAGAAATTCTGTAATAAACTTTCGCTGTTTGTTACTGGGCAACTAGAGGTTTATTCAAATGCCATTTCCCTGATATTATGATTTTTGTCCATTTATCAGTAGTGATATGAAAAATAATTTTTAGAAAGTACCATTCTCCTGCATTTCTTATCATAAATTACTGAGTTCCTTCTTTAATGATAGGTGCATGAAAACATTCCAGGTAGTCAAATGAACAATCAGAAACCATGTCAAGCATTTAAGATAGTTTTTTTTCATTAAATAAAATGTAGTTTTGCCAACTTCAGTGTAGGCAATATTTCTATACTTATGGGAAGCCACTTTGCACTTTCCTGCTGTGACAGTCCCTAAGAAAAATTCAAGACATATTGGATTTTTTATCCCAACCCAGACAAATCTCTACAGCAGGACTAGAATGTGAACATTGTAATAATGGACAAACATGACCACAGACACAGGCTGTCCCACCCAGGCAGTACAGCCCAACTATCAAAGAGAGTTTACATCAGCCAAGGGCAGGTGACATCCTGACACTGTGCTGCACAAAGCTCAAGGAAGATGCAGCACCATTCTTTGCACAGGAGCAATTACCCTGTCAAATCTTACTCAACAGCTCTGGGGGTGCTGAACAGCCATTCCTTCCTTAGATCCTATCCAAGATGTTCAAACATGGAAATGCTAATCTGGAGTGGCTGACTGATTGCTAAACAAAGCCTGTAGCTGTCACTTAGCCCTCAAGTTGGAAACTGATAGAAGGACAACAAATTTCTAGGAGGTACAGTGAACAGGAAGTATTTCACTTCATCAAGTTCCCTGCTGTGTGTCATCATGTTCCATGTATTCTACATTTTTATATCCTCAAATGTTCCAAGTGCATTTCTATAGATACATATAGATGCCAAAAAAACACCACAGTGCAGCAGAGTGAACTTAAAATCCATGAAGGACATAAATTGCCATCTCCCAATAAAATAATATATTTTACAGCATTCTACTTCTCAGTCCTGGATTATGCTAATGTGAGTCTATCCAAATGAAAAGGGGAGTTTCCATATCAAAGCAATGCTTTCACTGAATGAGAGATATCTAGATACCTGAAAACTATGAAATTAGTTCCCAAGTTCATCTTCTAAATGTATTTTATGGGTATACTTGTGACTTTTTTTTCTAGCCTGTTTCAGGTGTTCTAGTGAAAGCTGATGTCCCTCCAATCATATTTCATATAGGTAAGAAGTAGAACATGGTTATAATTGCACTAAAATTTTTGTTCATTTACACACTCACCAATGGTACAAAAATAGCATAAATGAAAGCTGAGTATGGACAGTCTCAATAAATTAACAAAGCAGTTATGTTTGAAAATATTAATTCCAATCAAAATATGTATGCTCACCAGTCTCGGTGCAGCCTGGTGCAAATACACCATATACTGAGATAAATCATTAGATTTCTCCTTCAGAAGTAAGATATGCCACTGTGGCCACACTTGTATCTATAGTTACATCTCCATAACCCATTCCACCTGAGGGACTGTGTCACTATAGTGATACAAATGCCATTAAACCAGAAAAATCTTAGAGAGCTCACAAGAAACTTCATAAAACAAATTCTGACTGTTCCTCTTGGTATTTGTCCCTTGTTCTGACTACATCCATTTTAGCCCAGTACTTGGTCTGCCTTCTTTAGCTTGTGTTCTGTTGCTTAGTTATGTCTGACAAAAGTAGTTGTTACCTTCTCCTCTTCCAATTTCCCCACCTAATCTCAATGGCCACCGTATGAATTTTCTTTTGAAAAGCAAAAGTTGAGACACTTTACTTCCCCAAATTATTTTCCTTTTGATATCAAGTTGCATGCTTGAATTTTAATGCTGCATTTCTTGCTCTGGGAGCTGAAACTTTTGTTTATTCAGCTGAGCACTGGCAGCACTGGTGGATTTCCCAGCAGGGCTCATCAATGTGTCTGCTCCCTTACTTTGAAGGAAGCTGTTTCCACTTATTCCTTAATGCTCCTAGAGAAAATGCCAGCAAATATGAAAGTTGGTAAGGGTTACTGTGGTTCCTGTAATAATTTTTCTAGTAGAATGAAATGAAAAAAACCCCCACATTCATGTCAGAGAGCACCAAATAATAATCAGAGGGTAATAATCTGTAGCTGAAGAGGAGGTCCATGTCCAAGGACTTAACTTGCTTTGTATTTGTGAGATTGAACTGAGCATAACTTGAATTTATGAGCTCTTAACCGTTGGTTGATTTTGTTTGCTTTTTGGTATTATTTATATCCTTTGGATTGTAATACAAAAGGCCCATTGAAAAGTTAGTTATGAATAAGAGCCTCAACTTCAAATAAGTAGTTCTAAGCATTCTCCAAAGTATATGGAAGAGAAGGGAATATTGATTTCTCAAGAAATCATCTATTATGAAATGAAAAACTTAAAGAAGGTGGGGTGTGTTACCTTACTGGCAGTGCTTCAGAAAGTGCATTCTGATCTTTGATTTTGGATGCCACTTACACCATATTCCTACCAAACTGGAATGATGTTCTGCCAGACCTTGAAAAGGAAGCATTTTTTTCTGTTCAAAACATTTTCAGCACTTCAAGCCAAACAATTTATGTAGAGGAATAGATCTCTATTTAAAGAAAAAGGAGCAGACTACTCATTATCTGGAATCTTACTTTAACATGTTCTTTGTTTTGGAAGCAAGGCTATGAATTGTGCTCATTTTATGACCTGACCAGTCATGAATGAAAGAGCTGGCTGATTTTGTCTCCATAGTTATGTGCCTTTCTTGTAAACTCTGAGTATGATGTAATAATACTTTCTTGTCCCAGACTGGTAAGGTTGAAATGTGAAGAAACAAACCTGATTGAACTTGCAGGTCTATTTGCAGTTTATTTCGTTCTAGATACAGTTGGAACCAATTTTATGTCCTATTAGTCAAGAATAAAAAAAGCATCCAGTCTCACATACACTGACTCCAGACAGATATGTTACGGTTTGATTTCCTGGATCTCTCCTGGACTCAGTGAGAAGGCATTGTTAGACAGGGCTGTAAAGTCAAATACCCCATTTTAAGTTGAAATGCCAAAACAGGATCAAATTAGAGCAGACAGCTTTTTTCACTGTGATGTTTCACAGTACTGTAGCAATGCCCAAAAGAAGGTATTAGATTGTTCTGGGTTTTTTTTCCAAATACAGCATGATGATGATATTGAAAAATATTTAATTGGGAAGAAACTTATGGTGCTTTCCTGCACCCCCAGATATCTTCCAAGCTAATGGCTTCTCCTATTTCTTAACAACAAACAGGGGCATAAATGGAAAATTAAGTCAACCCTAGCAATACATACCATTCCTTCGTGGGCATATTTGATTATTCATTGTCTGCATATAGAGTGGTGTGTTGATATCACAGCACAAAATATTCTGACTCCTCCCAGACTTTTAGGACACTTCAAGGTGTGATTATGGAAAGTTACATTCAAGAGATTGAGCAAGTTATGTATGGCATATTCCTTGAAATTGGCAAGAAAATTACTACTTTGCTGAGGAGGAAGATGTTCCTGCGTGTAAACATATCTACACATAAGAGAAAATGTAATTTACTACATTTTTCTTGTGGAAGTGGTTATTTTTCTTATTTTAATGGAAAGACAAGACTCTTACAATTTTATTTGGTAATAGTAAGTTAGCTCTTCTTTCCACATATTCAGCTTTCTTTTACATATACCTGCAATGCATTTTTTGAAGAACTTTATAGGAAGTGTGGCCTAAAGATAAAGGATTTCTGTCAAAAAATGAGTTATGAAGTTCTAAGTGCTTTTCAGCAATTAAAAAATTATTTCCATAGCACTGGAAATAATATGCATATGCATATGCATTTTGCCATACCCCAAAATAACTTGTAATGTTTTAGACATGTTGAGACATTTGAGTGTATTTTTAAATCTGTTTCTATGTGCGTGTGTGAGCATAGATTAAAAGAATTGATAAAAAATTTTATAGTCAGCTGAATCCTAACATGCCTGGGAACCCTCTCTTTAGAAAGCTCAGATCTGAAGAAGGGATCCTGTTTAAGAAATTCTGTGTTTTTCCAGCTTTATCAAGTGGTCAATACCATCTCTCTGTACAAATCCTGCCCCAATGTCATTCAGTGATGTATCACTGTGATGCACGATTAAATATTGAACATTGATTATGTAAGTGCTGCAGTATTTAAGTTTGTTCACTGTACATAGAGACTGTGAAACTTGGCCAGTAAGTTCCTGTGAAGAAAGGACAGAGGCGCTTTGTGATTCTGGTCTTTTAAACAGGAGTTATGTAGAAATGAAGAAGTTGGAGGTACAGTTTGCAGATCTGGGGAGAGCTGCTCAGAATAAGTGGTCAGAAGCACCCCAGTTCTTTGAACTTTGCTGCTATGAACCAGCTGTGGGAATCAACCCTGGTATTTAAAATATAAGATTTTACTTATATATGCTTAAATTCTGATTCCTTAGACACTAAGCAGACATTTATTTTCTGATACTACTTAAGGTTGTCTGTGTCTGCAGCTAGCTATTTGAAGCAATTAACAAGTTTAAATGCAACTGCTGTCACACAGGTGCCCATTTTATCATGTTTATAAGCTTGTTTGTGAAGTGTTTGTGTAGTTATAGACAAAACATATATTCAGGCAAACTTAGGTCTATCTGCAAAGTTTTCCAGCATAGTGGAATGAAAGATTTTTGCAGAAAAAAATATGTTTACTTTCAAAGGCAATTTCTAGCACTTCTGTTGTTTACAGGAGACTTTTAAATCTGGTCAAGTTAAAAAAAAAATGTCAATTTTTTATTCCCTGAATTCAGTCCAATTTAGTAAAATCATAAACTGCAGAACATTATGGTTTTCTTTCCTTTAGCTGCCTTTCATAGGAAAAATTGGCAGCAGACAAAAATGATAGCTGAACTCACACGGTTTTAAAGATTCAGGTCCATGTTGCTACCAGAGCTGCTGTGTCAGCAGAGGCTGCACTTTAAAGTGTTTGAGCTGCTTGGAGCAGTGAGGAGAAAGGAGCAGGCGCACTCAAGGCTCTCTGCTGCTCAGCCACACCTCTCCAGACCTGCCATGGAGTTTTATCACTTTGCCATAACTGAGAGGTCATAGGAAAGATTATTTTCACCCATGGGATTATTGTTGACATTTCATATATTTGGTCCTGAACATAAAGCTGAAGAATTGAACGATGCAGCTGATATGTCCGGTATCAAGTACCAGAGCACTGGGGAGAACATGTTAAGTTCTGGGGAGTTAAGCTAGAAAACTTTTAAAGCCTATTCATTCAAGGAAGGAAACAGCAAAAGTTGTGGGAAAAAAATGCTTCAAAGGTTATTTTAAAAGGAAATAAATGAAACTGGAAAGCCAAGTTCTTGGAAGTAATGGTTTGCTAGATTTGGCTGTGCAGCCCTTATTCCCTTCCCCTGGGTGAGTGCCTTGTGATACAGCCTTCAAAATTGTAGTATTTGTTGTATGTTTCTGCAGAACACCTGCAACATTTATTGCTTAGATTGGACCATAAGAAAGGACAACATTATTTTTGTACAAACAGCTGCAATGTTTGAATGTTTAGTGTTGCCACACGTATACCTTAACATATTCTTCTGCATGTGGATGCTGTTGGGTGCACATTTAAGGGTGGGGGGATGTGTGTACATACACATGCATGTACACCTGTAATTGAGGAAATGAGGAGCTTCCTTTTGCTGCACAAAAAGAACTATCAATTTCTCAGAAGAAGAATGCTGTAGGGCCAGCTTAAACATTTTAGTGCTGGAGATGTACGACTTCAAGCCCCGGGTAAAAGCAGACTGAATATGTCATAGACATGATTTGTCTTTGGATGATAGCAGCATCTCTCATAAAGCACTCCACTCAATCTATGGAATGATATTAGTAGTGAATGTGGAGAATGCTCTTTTCCAGTAGCTTGAGGTGTACTTATATGAAGCTAGCTGGTGAGTGACATGGTAAATAAAATCCAGAGGAAAAGTGATATACAGTTAAAGATGTACTTTAGTGGCAGGCAATGCAGCAGCAAAGGCAAACAGAAATAGAACCCTGCAGTAGGTATGCAAAAATAAGAAGAAACAAGAACTAATGGTCCCTTGCATCTTTTATCTCTTATGCCATATTAGACTGGGAAAGATCTATTTGACAGAAAAAAATATTCTGCTTCATCTTTTACTAAATCTTGTATATTCCCCTCAGTACTCACACTTATAAGAAACTTATGATATGCATATTAAGAATAGAATTGTTCCATTTGGACAAAAATGTATCACACACATATTAACAGTGTGGAGGTCTGTATGGGTGCATTATTTTACCATCTAGATAGTTTAAACCCCATTTTTTCATGTCTTTCTGACACTAATTCTAGCACCAGAATCACCTTAGTCCCCACAGTGGATCTCTATTTCTGACAGTAGATTTCTCAGCAAATGAAAAATCATCCAGTCATTTATCTCTAATTATGTGTGTCTCTAAATACCTAATTATCATTGGAAAGAAATTGCATGCTACAAAGATAATATTATGGAGAGCTGTTAATCTGTTAAGATGCTGCTTTTGAGTTTGGAACAGTTGATGCAGCTGTTAAAACAGAATTTTTGCCACCTGGACATATCATTACCATTTTATTTTAAAATTCAGAAGCAAGGGATGGGAAGCCAGAGTACAGGACTTAGCTTCTTTAAGCATTCTGCTTGTCAGATAAAGGAATGTATCTTTATGTCCTTCATAATCTACTCTTTTCCATACTTTAACCTACTCTGGCATTCGCAGAAGCCGAGTCTGTGGCAGCAGTAACTATTAAATGTTCTCTCAGGGTGATTTGGTTTGTTAATAACTTGGTTTGCATTGTCCATGTACACGTGGCAACACAGAATAACACAGTAGATTCATGGAGTTTTCAGCCAAATACAATCTGCATAGAAATTACTTGTTTCTCTAGAATACTTGACAATTATACTTAGGTGCTTAACAGTAATTAATGTGTAATGTGCACTTTGGCTAGAAAAGAGAAATTACCAGGTACTTACCTCGTGATTATTTCAGCATGCACTGTGCAGTTAAGCTTCGTGGTCATAGCAGTACAGACTGCTGAACATCCTCAGCTTCTGTTGAAGTCTATTGGTGCAGAATATTTCCAGAACCTCCTAGATAAGGTCCTCAATCCCTGAGAAATATATAGTGACTGAATGTAAAGCATAATATATAGCTGATGCCTGCATACAATTAATGCTACTGTTTGGTAATGATATCACCAAAAATTTTCAGCTCAAGGACATTCCTGATCATTAGAGTTATAATACTTTATTTGTAGTAAAACCTTCCTGTAGAGCTGAACTTTTGAATTTTCTTGTATTCCTTTTTTTTCATAGCAATTCTTCAGGCTAAAAGATTCTAAAGGAGACATATATGAACTGGAGTGATTCATTCTTAGAAGTAAACACAGCTGTAAACACATCTATTTGTATTGATCTGTTAATATGAAACCCATAAAAAGGTGGACTGCTAATAAGTTGAGAGTTCAGTTCTAATTAGCAGTCATCATGTTGTCACCTCTTCTATGTAATCAAATCAGCAAAAATATTGGCAATATGAAGGAGAGGTGCTTGAAGAAATCTAAGTTAGCAATCTCACAGGAATACAGCTAAAATGTATGCCCTATTTTACTTTCATGAAAAAGTTAATTAAACTCATCAGCACTTTAAGAACCACAAGAGAAATACTGTCCCAAATTGTAGTCATCTGTATACAGACAGCCTTGAAATGGGAATGAGGATATAACCATGCTGTGTTCCTTGCCAGAGTCTGCAGGGGCCTTTGAGGAAAGCTGTAAGCGTTGTGACATTCTCTAGTTGTGTTGGTCAGTCCCAGTAGACTCAGATTCTGCCTCTGTGGAGTTTTGGAGATACTATAGAGTCATCATTTGCTGCATCCAGGGACACATGTGGTGTTTTGTTTTCCTCTGGGGTCTGCTTACACTGGTTTCTTAATCTTTATGTCCTCTCTCACATAGTAGGGTTTTGAGTGGCTGACCGTGAGTATTCCTTGCACTGTTGTGGGGATCTAGGCAGAACAACCTGAGGAGTTAGGCCTGGAATCCAAGCTGTCCAGGGGCAGACAGAAACCAACACACGAGCTCACGAGAGAAGCAGCAGAGAGATCAGAACTCCAGGCATGACTGAGACTGTTCCTTCATCTCCTCTTGAAAAGAGTGTGAGTCAAGGCATGGTAAAACACACCAGAAGGCTGTGATGCCTTAAACCAGTGAAGAGTGAACACTCTTTACATCCAAGTTGGCTTCAGGGCAGCTGGCTTCAAACTCCAGCTTTTTCTGGTAAAACAGAGAAAGGGAGGCTCTGAGTCTGTGTGCTTTAGAAAAGCCAAGACACAGAAAGCAGAGCCCTCGTACCTAAAGCCCACAGTGCAATACTTTGACGAGTTTGATTCAGAGAAGATATTATTTAGCTAAAAGCCACAATTGTGAGCTGGATTGAAAAGCAAGAGAGACATGAAGCCTATTTTTCAGTGATGACCAAATGGACCAATATTGCCAAGTAATTTAGTTTTGGTGGAATTTGATTCCTGCATGTTGTGGTGTTTGTGAGGCAGCGTCTGTTTTCGGCACTCCAGCTGGGTTATTTGTGAGAATATTTGCTTTTTTGGTGTTTTTTTTTTTTTTTCCCTAATTCTGGGAAGCCCCAATCACTGGTCAAGCCTGCATTGTTTTAGGCACTAAATGAACTCAGAACAAAGAGGCAGTTCCGCTGCCATGGAGTTTATAATCTAAGTACGAAACAAGAGACAACAGATGGATCTAGACAGACGGGGAGGCATAAGGAAACAATGTGACAGTACTGAGCAGCCAAAAAGTCAGTGTTCAAAGGAGAGCAGCAGGCCAGCTATGAGTTTTCTATAAGCAACATATCAAAGACAGGATCTGAAATGAGATAATTAAGACAGTTTTGCAGACAGCTGTAGGGAACTCCATCTAAGGATGAGGCAGTTTAATGGGGAAGGGCTTTGGAAGTAAAGCCAAACATCTTGTGTTGTAGGGCATAGAAAGTGAGAAATAATGTAGAAAACACATAATGGCGATATCACCACTTTTTTTAGATAAATGCACAATTTTTGCAGCATTATTCTTTATAGGTAGAAGGGAGCTAAAGCTGCATGCCTTTGATCTACTTTGTAAGTGAAGAAGAATGTCAAGAATGTTCCTCCTTCTCACCCTCACTGAAGGATTTCTCCTCCATTGTATCAGCAGTCCCTTCTTGGCCTCAGAAAGTTTGACGACATTCACTTTTGAGCACATGAAATACTTTGTTTGGCCACAGAAGCTACAGAATACTTTTGTACTCCCAGAATTCAAAGACTACTGAAACAAAAGCCTGGATTTGGAAGTCAAATATGTTTTTTTTTCTCAAACAGAACAGGAAGATAATCACAAGACCGTGTTTGATCGTACTGGGCAGTTGGTAAACAACTTGACAGCAATTTTGCCATACGGTTACATTCGCTATTATTTTATATGGCAGTTGTATCTGGCAAATTACAACTTCTCTTTGAAAATGATCCTTGGAAAATAATATATGACATTTTAAAGTGCCATAATCCATATATACAAACTAATAAGTGCAAGATAACTGCATACAGTTTGATGGTGTTAACTGAGTTGAAAGAGCCTTTAGTCTCAGATCTCTCATCTTAGTATTTCTGTGTCCCATTGCTTTATTAATATAGTTTTTGGTATTTAAAATAAAAATTGCTTGCAAAAATATATAAGCTTTATGTTTACTTTCAATTTCTGTGTTGCACATAAAGCAGATAAGAGCATTGACTATCTCTTAACAAAATGAAATCCCTCCATATGTCACCCTTCTCCCATTAAGATGTATAATATGAACCCAAAAAGCATCTTTTAAAATAGTTTTACAGCTGAAATGGGATTTTAGTTTAGCTTAATTTGTGAATTGCCAGAAGCAAGAATTATCTTTAATGCTGTCTGTATAAGGCTGCTCCCACAGCTGTTCTTAAGCAATTCTATATCAAAATAACCAGGAGCTGTCTCACATTCATCCAAAAGTTAGGTTTCTAATCTAAATTAATCTAAGTTTCCTTGATAGTCAACAGAAAGAATGAAGCACTTGGACAGGACATCTTGTCCTATCCTATTACATGAGCTCAAAACAAAATTATCTCGCTCTTGAGGTGTCTCTGTTCCTCTGATGTCTACAGAGGGAGCTTAGATGATTAGCTTAGTCTAGTCACCTCACTCTAGGCAGCTGGAGTTGGATGAGATTAAAAACAACCTTTGGAACAGAGCTGAACAGCCTTTTATTTCAGCCTGTCGAGTCTAGTGTGGTGATGCAGTTAGCAGACATATCTTTGACAAGCAAGTTTTGGAAGAATGAAAGGACAGCCTGCATAGAGCCAGGACAGAAATGTTGTACCAGCTAACCTGTGAATTTCACATTTTGGCCAGGCTTAGCAGTGACTAGTAGTTTTAACAATAAATCACCTTGAGAAGCTGTGATGTTTGATCTGATGTAACACCTATGTCACATATTGAGTGCTATGTAGATAATTCACAGTCTCACACGCAATGGTTCTTACATGAAGAAGTGGCTTTACTTAAAAAAGCAATCTGTTTTTTCATGACTGGACTGTTCTGGTATCACCCTCTTTCCTCCAGCTGTGAGGTCCTCACCTCTCCGAGTGCTCAGAGCATCGTCTGTGCGCTCGGTTGCTGCTGACACCGGAGTGTGGCAGCTTCTGTTGTGCTACAGAGATCCAATCTGTTGAATGCAAATTGAGAACTTGCAGGAATCTTTTGTCAGCTGTAACATACTCAGTTCTTAGAGATATTTACTAGATGCAGATACATTTGACTGAGTGCAGGAACCATGATACTGTCTTACCTGCTTTCAGCCGTGACCTGTTTTATAACTTTCTCTGTTGAAAGTTCTGGTAGGTTTGCTGTTTGAAGGACTTTTATATAGTTCTCAGAGCCTATAAAAGAAGCCTTTTCCATAAATCATATTTTTTTATTTAAAGTGCTGCTCCAAGTGATTTGACATTTTTTCAAAAGTAAGATAAAAGTTTATGTGCTTGGAAATTATGTCCATAAGAAGTATATGCTTTATATTTTATTTATTCTGATAGCTTATGTTATGATACATTTGATAGATCCTGAAAGACACTGTCAGTTTTAAAGATACAGCCAATAAACTTTTGTTAGTGATGAAAATGCACCCCATACTGATCTGATGCCTCTGTCAAAGCAGAGGTTGTATCAGCCTGATGACATTTTCTATTTTCAAACATTTTTGTTGCATGGTTTTGACCAGTGTTGCATAATATATTCGAGAAAAAGAATATTTGACAAACAATGGAAAGGAAGTCAAAAAGCTGAGGAGCACTAATTCTCTGAGATGATAATCCTTTAAAAAGAAGGTAAAAGAGAGTAATTATACATTTTCTTCTGGAAGTTTGGTCTTAAAAATTGCAGAAATAAATCAACATATATGTATATATGTAGTTCTAATACTACAAGTAACATCAATTAGGGCTTAAGCAGTTTGCTAACTAGGCAGAAAGAGAACCAGCACCCCAGCTAAACAAATTTTTGATTAACCCATTGCCTGTAGTAGAGAGCATTCATTAAAAGGACCTGAAGATATAACACACAGGTTTTCTGAAGGCTTCAACATTATCTTTCATAATAAAATATGTTTCTCATAATGGAACAAACTTGAAGGACAGTGTGGAAATTCAGTGTGTTGAAAATATGGATTAATCACTAATGCTATTTGTAGTAACTTTCCTCACAAAAAAACCCAAACAAACAAACAAAAACAACCCCTCCCAAAACCAACTAACCAACCAAACAAGCATGAACTAAACCAAAGCAAAACAAAAGACCCAAACAAACAAAAAGAAACCTCAACGAGATTAATTTTTAAGGTACAAAAAATTGACATGCAATTACCAGGTGAAAAAGTTTAAACTGATATGTTAGTTTCTGGCATCCTTCAACCAGTTTGATTGTGGATTACAAGGTGAGAGCAAGACCAACACAAAAGTCTTGTGTATGTACTGAGGTGCAGTACAAGTGAAACTGCAGTATAGAGATAAGAGACTACTTAAACTCCTGCCAAGCAGTTCTGGTTTTGCTCTATTTACACTGATTTGGAGTCAGTGCACAGAAGGATTTTTCTTTGTCTAGCAAAGGACCAATAATTCTGAAATTTCATAAAAGTAATACTGTGCTTTTTCCTGAAGCAGGAACTCCCTCACTGTGTGTGCACTTTTGCAGGCAGTCAGAGAACAAGCAGTTGTTACTGTCATTGTTTCACAAAATGATATAAAGTTCTTGTTTGCGGGCATATTTTTAAACTGAAAAGAGATTTGAGTGTCTTATAGCTGTAGAAATGTTTGCTATTCTGCCAGAGCTTGTCTACATGTGCAATGCCTCACTAACATCTTTTCACATCCATTCTGTATCACAGATATCTCCCCTCCCCTTCCTACCGAATGTCACAAAACATTTACTACGGCTACTTGGTAATAAAAACAATAGCAAATTTGGAATATCATTTAATTACCTTTAATGGTAATTTTTGGGGGAATAAATTTTCCTTACAATGGTATTTGATTTTTAACACCTTTTGTAGGTGTCTTACTCTCAAAGAAAGCCTCAAGACCAACTCAATGGAAAGTTGCTGCCATGTAGATAAGAATTATTGCATTTATTTTTTCTTGAGATGGTGGATAATGTACCATGGCGAATTTATGGTCTGCCACAGTGTGCAGTCAAGAAGCATCTCATTTTGGTTTTGAAATGAACCATCTACAAATCTGTGAGTTTAAGGCAGGCAGTCACAAGAACCTTGCCCTTTGCAAAGACTTCCACTTGGAAAACCCCCTACCAGAAGACCCACCTCGGTGCAGTCCTGCAGTGAGAGGGCCATTGCTGAGCTCTGCTCAGAGCCCTTCAATGGGCAGATGCTGTTTCTGAACGACCTAAAGTTTGGTCTTCCCTGTTACTGCCACAATATAAAGGTTTCTCCCAGGCAATTAATGAATTGCTTATTGGCATTTAGCTGTACCCATTATATGATACTAACATACTATGATAGAATTCTCTTATTTGTAGGGAGATCACTACTGTTCCTTCTGGTTTGTTTGGATGTCCTTTTGCAGTGATTTGTATTCTAGTTTATTTATGCTCTGAAATAAAGTGTGGCAAAACAGTATACATGAAATTATCTTAATGCTAAAAGCTGAAGTGTTTGTAGTTGGCAAACCTAAGTATACTGTATAATTAAAACAATTATTCCATCAAAAGATGCTTTTTAAAAAATTGTTTTGCAATTAGTGCTATTGAAATAGTTCTATTATTTTACATGCGTTTAATTTCTGTTGTGGTCTCTCCAAAGCACATTTTTTTGTAGAAGGCAAAACAATTTTATATTTATAATTATAGTTTGAACAGTTAGGAGTATGCATGATCAGATTAAAAGACTAAAGTAAACCTTACCATAATGGAACCAAAGCACAGGAGAATATACTGTGGTGGATAACTCTGTTTAAGGTTATGAGCATATGGGTTTGTTTACAGTCTTTTCCAGTTTCAGGGATATTGTGTCACTGTATATTCCCAGAGAGTTGAAAAAAGGATTTCCCACTGCTGACACATACTTTGCAAGTGTTTGCTGAATAGCACAGTACTGTTTTATATATTGTAAGAGTAATGGATCCCTTGTTACGGGTATGTTTGTAATATTGATTTCCTGTCAGTCAGATTTTGTAAAGAGCTTCAGATCCTTGTTGTACATCTCTGATCTAGATGCTACAGGTGTTAGCCTCAGAATGTGAAAGAGATTTGCAAAGAGATGGTTTTGTGGCACAGTTGCATCGAGGTTGATGGAAAATTGGTTTGAAGCAATGTCTGCTGTGTTTGAGGGCCACTCTGCAGTTCGGATGTGAAGCATCCTGAAAGCAGCAGGGCAGATCTTTTCTTTCCACAAATATTTTTGTAGGGAAGGAAACGAAATCACATGAATCTCCTGAGAGTGTTACTAGATCCTTGCAGGAAGGGATGTACACCCATCCCCATTGACAGGATGGGTAAGGTTCTAGTCAAGAACTGTGGAAGTTTAAGTATGTGGTGGATGCACTGACACGAGGGCAAGCACATGTGTACGTAGCTCCAGGAAGAGCTTAACCTTATGAGGAATGTTTTATAAACCAAGAGAAACATTTTGTGAATCCAAGTTCAACAGGAAATCTACTCAGATCTGTCCTTTCCTTCAGCACTAATACCAAATTCTCTTCCATGTTTGGTGTGGCAGATGGGGGCTGGTTGTTGTTCTGGGACAGCACCAGTCTCCTCAAAGCTCCCTTTCAAGGGCAGGAAGCAGAGCCCACCTGGTGGTGCCTCCACAGGCTGCTGAGCCCAGTGTGGAGGTTCTCTGTATCTATCACATGCCTCCAAGGGAAGACTAGGAATGATCTAATAAGGATGTGTGTAACGTTGCACACCAAAGTCCAGCGATCCTCCTGTACCAGAGACAGCAGAACCACAAAGAGGAGGCCTTGTGCATCCGTAATTAACCATCCTCTGAAAAGCTTCAAAATGCAATCAAGAGAGATTAGTCATACAGAAAATGTCTAAAACATAATTTCATTATCTCAGTAAGAACCACAGTGTCCGACTATATGTTTGCTGTCTGGTTCCTGTACAGGGTTTGTACACTCCTGGCATGGAGAACAGATCTTTTTTAAAAGCAGTACACACAGTGAGGTAAAGTATTTCTGAGGGAACCCATTTCTTTTTTTCTTTCAAACAAGAATTGCAACTTTTTTTTTTACATCTTTTGATGCATATAAGCTTTTGTCCATAATTCCAAATCTAGGAAGACCTTTCTGTAGGGAAATACGTTTTCTGCTTCCTTTTACCCTCTTCATACTTTAGTTTCAAACAGTGGGTTTGTCCCTATTAAGGAACAAGGCTCATCAGGCCTAATGGCATACAGCTTTCAGCACATCACTGGGAGTATTAGAAAGCACAGTTGCAGTGGGAACATGCAGCTGAGTTTCTTTGAAGTTTTTGTGACTGAAATGCAAGTAGATGGTGATGTGAAAAAATATGATATTTGCAGCTTAATTTCATATGGGATTTGTGATGGTTGTTTACAGACTGACAAACTTAAAATGTAATGACAGTTTGATGATTACAGTTTTGTTTTTCTCATCTAGAAGCTTATTTCATGAGTTTGTTTTCATTTGCTAAAATTATTTTATTTACTAGACAGTGAAGAAATCCATATTTTCAGATAATTTGTTTCTTCCTGAAATTACTGAAATATTTTTTTCTTGTTCTTTAGTTTCTGATGTTGACAGAGTACATTTTCAGGACTTTATTAGTGAAATATGTTCCATTGGAAAAACTATGTATGTGTATATATATACTTGTATATATAAACTGATTTTAATAAGGTGATTTAACATTTTTGTAATTACTCCCACCTATGTACGTTCCTTTGAGTGCCTTTCTGTCATGTTGGCCCTTCTGGTGCTCTGCCTCCAAGTCTGTTGACCTTCCAGGTCAATTCCTTATTTTTGCAGAGTCTAAATGTGAATCATTGACTTACCTACTCTGATGATTTGTTTATGGAAGTTCCTTTAAGTTCACCTCCTTTAGGCTTCCTGAGTTCAGGCTTTAGACCTGTATGTTAAATCTGTCCTGTTGAAAGGGTGAAAGAGCCTTTGTAGCTTCCAAAATGTAATTAAATCCCTTTCCTCTTCCCTGACTTATGAACTGGAGAGGCTTTCTGAAGCCATTGCTTTGGTTTTGGTATATCCCATATTATTGTCCCAGATATGTAATTTCATATCTTTTTGTTAGGGATGCCATCCTCACCACTGCTGACTCTTCTTTGGTGCCCACCTCTGTCACTGCCACATTCTCCCACAAAACGAAAGACTGAAGAGCACGGGACCTGTTTGGGGTCATTGTAAGAAAAAACCCCATTCAACAGCAATTCCCATGACAGCTGGTTTTCCAGATATTTTTGTTTGGTTTTCCCTGCTTTCATCTCTTTTATAGTAGTCTCGTCTAATCCAAAGGTTTCACATCATCTGTGCATACTATTTCAGATGTGTTCCTAATGTGATTGCTTATGGTTCTTTCTTAACACTTCTGTCAAAGGGCAGTTCAGCCCACCTAGAGTCTTGATTCCTCTTTGGACATGGATGTCTGCTGATTTTCCAGATCTGACAAGATAGCTTCCAGGTTTGGATATCTCAGATAAGTGCCTAAAGGCAGAGGGGATGAATATGAGATCTTTGTCCCCATTATGAAAACCCAATCTACCTTGATCTGATGGATTTCTCTAATGTAAGCAATCTGTTCCCGCACATGTAATGGACTTCTCTCAATCTTTGCTTCTTAATGTTCTCTCTCTGTCTTTCACAGTTCTGTCTCTGCAATTTATCTCATTTCAGACTATTCCCCAGTTGCCCCATGCTCAGCTTAGCTCCACCACTGCCCCTTTATTCCCTGCCCCATTAGCTTCATCTCTCCCTGCTGTGCCCATTTCACCTCTGTTCCCTTGGATATGTTTATCCATTTAGGGGAAGGCATATTCTTCCTGTGTTTTTAAAGTCCTGTAAAAACTGATATATCTGTATATCTTTTCATAATTATCACATCACAGTTTCAAATGCTATGCCTAATTCTCCTATTATGCTATTCAGATTATTTCTATTTAACTAATGCTGTAGAGCAGTATGTTGGGCAGAAAGCTTTGTGCTATAATTGGGTAACAAATTATTATTTTCTTCTCATCTGTTCAGTGAACTGGTTTTGCAGATCTTTCAGCTCAATTCATTATGATCAAATGGAGAAGCATTTGTTTCAATAAGATTTTAATCTCTAGGACTATCTTTTGCATCAGTGACTTTTCATTGTTAATTGCTTTCTTGTCCCCCATTAAGGTGTTCTTGCAACTACTTCATCCAAACTAAGCTCCTTTTCTACACATACAATTTTAAAAGATTCTTTTTGGGTGAAATAACCATTGTTGCCTTCTTAGTCTATCACTATGGCTTTTGTGTATTACCCTCCCTTGATGCTGACAAAAAGTGTACAAAATCATCTCTTAGAGGAATTTTGGAAATGTCCTGAATTTCCCCCCAGGTACACCAGAATGCAAAAAATTGTTTTATTATTTCATAGCACCAATTAAGATCACCAGGGCACCTCATCTGTGCTGGATGTTTGTGAGTGAATTACCATTAATATTAATGATGCACTGACTGGAGTATACCCCTGGTGTCTCATAGTCATTCTGCTGAGAATGGTTTTTTATTACAACTTCTCTGAACCTGTTGCTATTTTAAACCCCACAAAGGGCATAGAAAGCAAAGACTTCAAGCTACAGTTTTAAATATGTAAAAAAAATTTACATGCTGAAATAATGAAATTAGGGATGAGTTCAAGCAGTTCTCTCCCTTTGCAAAAAAACAATTGGTTGTGAATTTATTATTTTAACACAGCTGACAGAACATACAGAAGGAATTCAGTAATGAAAAGCATTTGGGGGGTTTGACAGGTCTTGGCTGAAATGAAGTCCTTTGAGACCAGCATTTGGAGGCAGAGGTGAAAGTAGAAATTGGTTTACCTGAAGATCTCTGTAAATGGAATCTAAATTTTCAAGGGAGACTGCCTGCCAGCATCAGGGCTTATCTTTTGACACATCCAGCCTGAAATCTATCAAAATCTGGAAACTTCTTTTCATTGTACCATCTGTACATGTGATTTTCTACACAAAAGTTTGTTTGCATGTGTCCTAAAAGTTTTCTGGAAATCTTGTGCTAATCCAAGTAATTGAATTTTGTGGCTTATTCGTATATTAGTTTTCAAAATAATTTAGCCCAGTTCTCTCTCAAAAAAAAAACCCCAGAGTTGATTAATGTAGTCCTATAGCTCCAAGGGTTTATGAAGCATTTATAGTGACAGTTTCTAATATAAACCAGGTTTTTTTTTACTGGTGTTAGAACTGCTAGGCCAATGTAGATAGGCAGGAGTGAGGTAGATTGTGTTCTTTCCATACATCATTGACAGAGCTATTCACAAAGGGCTACTTGAAAGTAGCTGTGTAAGAGGATGTCAGAAATATCATCTGAAGCCTCTGAACTACACAGTGTAACTGAGAGCTGGTGATTTGCAGAACTTTTATTGCTTGGTAGGCTATTGCATAAAAGAAAAGTTGAGCTAAATTTTCATGTTCAGCCTGAATTTAAAAGCATGTGGGTTAAGGAGGTCTGAAAGTATGTTTCTATTAACATGAACATTTAAGCAAAGTGGAAAGTTGTTTAAAGCTCTTTGGTGCAGTGCTCACATATTACGCACAACACAGTGGAAGTTCTGTCCCTGATGGGGGCGAATGGAGGTTACAGGGAGATGGTTGAGTAACAGTAATAGCAATTACACTCCAAAAGAAAATGAAAACCAGTCATGCTATTCTGAAGGGCTATTCTATCCATGGATGCTGTAAGATGTTACATACATAGAATACATTTCTGTGTAATTTTAAATACTATTCTTAAGTGTGTCCAACCTAGCAATTGTAATCTGTGCAATAAAATTGGCTGTGCTCTAGGAATTTTCGCTCAGCACTCAGAGCATGCACAGAATTATACCATTTAAAAGTAATCCTTTCTCGGGGTCACACTCATATATATCTTTGGAAATCAGATTCCTAGTTATATATTTATTTACACATTCAGTATTAATGTCTAAAAAATTCAGCCCTGTGTACTTAGGACACCAAAGGCAGAGCCAAGCCCTGAAGCTCTCAAAGCTGAGTCACATTAGATGGCACAGTGATGCACCATATTCATCCTGAATTACCCAGACCAGGGGATATTGCTTGCATTTGAAAATGTTGGCAATGGAGTATGTTAACTCTCATGTGATCATTGGAATGCTCTGTGCTAGCCTTTAAAAACATAAAATGTTAGAAAAATATGAAACTACGAAAAAATCCTTAACTCCTATCAGGCGTTGCAATTGCTTGAGAGTTCAGCAGGAGTTAAAGATGGATAAAAAGTAAATGGTATAATCCACAGCAAGGAGTAGCAGATGAGCTGCATTCAAGACTAATAGATTTTTCATGAAAATGCTGTGACATTTATTTTCTATATTAAAAATTCAAATGCAACTGTTTAATATGTCTCATACACATCAGCTCTTTCTGTAATTCTGGGACTGGCACAGTTTTGCCCTTAGTCATTTGGGGATTGCTTTTCCATCCACTTTGATCACATTGTGCTTCTGGAATATTCCCACCAGTTATCCTAAGAACTCTGATAACTGAATCTTGTTTCATCTGCCCTAGAAAATAAAATATCGTGAAGGAGACTGTCAAATAAAACTGTGGAAGAGGAATAAACACCAAGCAACACACCTCCCCCAACCCAGATGCTTATTAACACCTTTAATATAAACATTAGTATTAATGAGAATTTAACCAAACATCTCAAAAACTTGTGGCATGAATACGTGTGTAATGACAGCCAGCATCTTTCTTTCCCTCAGAAAGGAAAGCATTTATCATTGTGGTAACACAAGGGACAGAAAACAATGCCAATTCACAAATAAAATCTCTCATGATTTAATATTGTTGGTTTGTCCCCTGCAATCCTAGAATGATAAATATTGCACCTCCTTTTGTCAGTATCAGAAGCATTTTCATATGTGGAATAAAGGCTCTTTCATTATAATCTGGGTTTTTTCCAGATTGCTTTTTCCAAGCTGGCTCAGTGTACATCATGCCAGTGATATTGTGCCAGCTTCCTTGTGGTCATTTCAAAACTCCACTAGTACCTGTGATGCTACCAGTTTGATTCCTATTTATGACTGGAGGTTTTTTTTACTCTTATTTATATCCTCAAGTCCTTTCAGAGTCCTCATTGAGTCAGAGACTTCATTACACTGAGAGGTATACAAACATGTACCTAATCTCACCTACAAGCACTGGGACTGGACACGCCAGTTGGGTGTCCATGGAGTGTGATCCTCTGGGAAGCCCACAGGCAATGTCTGTTTGGTCTGTTACATTTTTCCTCAGAGAAGGACAGAGATTATGGACAGTCCTGGGGAGGGGACAGAATTTTCCACTGACTCAAGTACTTTCTGTGCTATTGCCCCCTGAGAAGATGCTGTGAGGGGTCAAGGCCCATGAAGTTTGTGCAGAACACAGTAGTCATTCCAGCTGAAATGTCCGTAGCTCCATCCTCATACCACCCGGCCAAAACCAAGCCATTCTGGTTTTGCCTAGTATTGCAATATTTCAGTAACTCAAAACACATCTTGATTTCAAAATGTGTCATCTGCAAATAATGTCAGTACTCTAAATAGACTTACATAATGTTCAATGAGGAATACACAAGTGTTAAGCACATCATATTTTAAGGAGAGCTGTCCTGGCTACGGTGTAATGCCAGCCCACCTCTCCTTCAATGATGGCATTAGGAAACATAGTCATTGCACTAGACCTAGGCAAACTAGCTAAACACTATAATAGCATGCATTAGTTAATTTGTTTGTAGTAATTTGGAGATAACAAGCTAAGGATTTTAATACAGTTTTTCTTCCCTGGACACATCTCCTCTCTTCATATCTAAACCCGTGTGAAAAGGTCAGTAAACATTGATTTTGTAAATGAAAGCTCTAAAATAGGACTTGAAAGAGTCTTTTGGGAGGGGGGAAAAGTATGAAAATTCATCTTTTATAAATCAGACCTTCAATTTTGATCTCTTAACAGTCTCATAGATAGTTAAGCTTTTTTTTTTTTTCACTAAAAAAATCTCATTCTCTGGATCTGAATCTCTCCTCATTTAGTTTAAAACCATCACCCCTTGTTCTATCACTATCTGCCCATGTAAAAAGTCAGTCTCCTGTGACCGAAGTGACATGAAAATGTGAAGACTCCATCATGACTTCATCCTAGAGGAGGCACCCAGTTGTGTGAATTACTGAGCATACAGTTTTAGCAGAGCACAGCACTGACATGCCTCACCCTAAAAGCTGTTTGTTCTTGCTGGAGTCTCCTGGCCCTATTTCCCTCCCTTTGAAATCCATCCCAGTGGATCTGGAGAGGACTTAAACCCCACTGCCTCAGCCTCTGTGGACATTAAGCAGCTTCACGCACAGCTTACAGTGTCCCAAAGGATAACTGCATCCTTGAGGGCCCCCCTTTGAGAAAAACACAGCCTTGTCCCTTTTGCAGCAGAAGTAGGGAAAGCACAGTTAAACACATCAAAGATGAAAAGTTGCATGAAAAATGTGCACTAGTTAGCACAGAGCTTTTAAAAGCTTGAATGGAAATATTGTTCTTAAAGCACATGGAATCAAATGATGAAATAAAGCTGGCTGTATTTAGATTGTTTGTAATCTACTTCATTCCTCTTAAAGAAATAGGTCGTAGTTCAAATGCTGAACAGTTATTTTTATCTCTCATTTTAACAGTGGATGTTTGTATTTTTCTTGGAAAAGAATTGCTTACTAAAATGAGAAGTCAGGAGAAGGACAAATAATAGAAATGCTTATTAGGATGTTTGCAGCCTTTAAAACCTACCATACCACCATCTTCTCACACTAGTACAATCCAAAATGATGAAGACAGTAGAAGGGAATTAGAGTAGTCTTAGTAACTAACATCAGATTCACAAAGAGAATTTCTGATTAATGGAAGTCTATGTACTAAGTACTTCATAAAGGCAATTAAATAATGTGGTGGCTGAAGCTTAACAGAAAAAGAAGGAGCAAAAATAAGAATGGAAAATGAAGGGCTATTTGGAAGGAAGGCATTGGAAAGTAGTGTAGGAAAAAGACAGGAATCCTCTATTCCACTGTCATTATATTGAATGTTTGTCCAGACAAGACAGAACAAACAAAAATCAACCCACAGTGTCACACATCTGGACACAGGCCTTATAGAAGTTTATATCAATCCTTCTTGTCTCTGACTCTTCCCCTTTCGGGGCCTAATACCTTATATTCCTGGACTTTAAATGTTACCATGTCCAATTTTTCCCCCTCACATTTTAAGAGGAAAGTCATTAAATGTTCTGTCCCACCTTTCAGAAACAAGGTGGAGTTTGCCACTGGTTACCTGTTTTTTTCATTCTTTGCACCCAAAATTGCAGCAAGGAACCATGCTTTTCATTATCACCTCCTTTTCTATTCTTTATGAAAATCAGTGTTTGCTTATGGCAGCTTCAGAGTCTCAAGTGTATGGTGTCTAATCGTATTGCTTTAAAGTTTTATATTGTATCTTTATAACTCGGGATAATTATTTATACTTGCAAATCATAATGTAGCAGCATTATAGGAAACAGAATGCTGGATTGCATTTGAAAGGGAGAGCAGATTCAGGGTTTATTATATTATTATATTATTATGTTATTATATTGTGGAAGGCACTTCAGGGGCTACAGAAGAAAGCAACTCAAATTGTAACAGTTCTCAGAAGCTGGGATAGTACAAAACAGATTTCATTCATAGCACTCTTGTATCATTATCACTGTATATATAGCCATTAAAGTATAATTGAAATATAGAAAATCAGGAAATAAGGGAACTGAAGCTAAGTTTTTCACATGTGATCAAAAAGCGTAGGGGAAAAAAATAGAGGGGGTGAAGGCCAGCAGTTAAATAGAAAATAGAAGACTCCATGCAATTTCTGCTTTTAAAAAACAGATGGGAGATTTAGCAAAATTGCAGTGAGGGAGTTCTAATGTCCTGCTGAAGGTTTGTTTCTCCTTCATCACAAAGTAAAAGCTTTCTAAAAATGCATAAATGAAAACTAGCTCCTAATCACATCCTGGAAATACAAAGGTACCGAGATGCTTTATACAGCGCATCAGTTTTTAATGAAAATGTCGGGAAGAACAATGCACAGATTTGCTCTGAATTTTGCCCCTTGTCTCTAAGAACCATCCTGGCACTGGAAAACTCCAAGCAGTATGTATCTCCTAACACATCTTCTCCCAGGTTTCATTTCTGCCCTTTCTTACTCGCGTGACTAATGATGAGGGTGGGCTGCTGCAGTAACCATTCAGTATCTGAAGGTGTGTTTTCATTGAGTGCCTCTGCAGGGAGCTCACGTTGTTGAGAAATGGACTTTGTGAGATTTTCTGGACTGTATCTTTCACTTGATTTCTACCTTTATTTTTCACATCCATTTAGTAGCATGAGTCCTGTTCAACAGGCCATGAGTTAGAGATCTTATTTTGCTGTATTAAGAGGAGATGTGCAAATCAGTCTCAGATTTATGCCAAATTTGATCTAAGGAGAGGAATATTTCACAGCTCCTGT
Source organism: Lophotriccus pileatus (assembly GCA_035583135.1). Lineage (NCBI taxonomy): Eukaryota > Metazoa > Chordata > Aves > Passeriformes > Tyrannidae > Lophotriccus > Lophotriccus pileatus. The sequence goes on from JAWWES010000169.1 coordinate 29,371,258, forward strand.
ATCTCAGGTGAACGTTGTTTCTAATGTTGTCTCAGGAGAAACATGGAACCTGAATTTGGTGTGTCAGGAGAATCTTTCTCAGGTTTTTCCAGGGGCACTTAGAGAAATGTTTTAAATGGCAAACGTTATGGTTTGGTAATCTTTTTACCAGATTAGGCGTTTTTGTTGGTTTTGGTTTTTGGTTTTCGGTTTGGTTTGGGTTTTTTTTTTCAAAAATTTTTATTTATTTAATGGGTGAAAGAAACAATGAGTGCTACTTGTTGATTCTGAGTACACACAGAGCTGGGTAGCAAGCTCTGACTATGTACTGTCAGTTTTCTAATTCTTCCTCTCCAAACTAGAACACATGCCTAGGGCATGTAATATATTTACAGTGATACACAGCCATTGTATTACTATCTCACAGTTTCAGGCATTTGCTCTACCTGCATATGTCACACACACAGAAATGGTGTTTTTCTGCTATAATTTTACTGATGTTTATCTATATTGACTGTTCAGGACCAAGTAAGTGTATGTAATCAATTAGGAATAGTCAGTGTTTAAAATGGAATCCTATTTCCATACAATTTGACAGGTCTAACTCTGTCATTTTGCCTGTTATAGTTATAGTGTTTTCAGTGTAAAATAGAAGATTCAGTAAAGAATAAATAAGTAGCTGTGTAGCTTACCTGGATTCCCATTCAGAATTATTCTCCTTCAGTGCTGACCATAATTCTGGTAGGCCAATTTGTATAAAACCTTTCAGGCTTAAAATGTTTTTTATGGTGACAACTTTTCAGCATTTTCCAAGATTTTCTGCTGGAATTAATAAAAATCAATGTTCTGTATAAGCTGATGCTGGCTGTGCTGACAGAGCCACCCTAATACTAACAGCAGGGCATTCGTGTATTTTTCTTTTTCATTGTTCTCAGGCATTAATTGTACTGAAACTACAAATACTCTTATGTCAGAGATCCTGAGGACCCTAAAGTTGTCACTTCAGTGATATTTCAAGATATGGTTCAAAATTCTTGGCACTCTTTCTGTCCTGTTGGCTTAATTCTGTGTTACAGTCCCAAGATCGTTTGTTTTGTCAGAGTGACTGCTGGCTATGTAGCTGGGGATGTTCTGAATCTCTAATTGTGGAAATCAGCAGAATACTGAAAACAGGCATTTTTATTTGGCCAGAAACGAATCAGTAGCAAAGCAGTGGTTAGAGTGACAATATATTGCACTGGTATGGTGGAAATGGAGAAGTCAACATTCAAGAGCAATACTTTTAAATGAGAACCCAGTATCATGCCTACTACTGATTAACCTGCAATCCTATTGAATTTCTGGTGGACTGTAATAATTTCTTTATATGAACATCTTCAATACTTTCTGGTTTTAAAAAAATTTTTGACAGTGTAAAAAAAAAAAAAAAAAAAAAACCAAAAAGCCAAAAACCTGGCACCTGCAAAATAAAGGTGGAAGAGAGAGAAAAATGATCTTTGAGGACTATTGCTCTAATCCTCTTCCTTAAAAGTAAATGATAATGTAAGTAGTCTTGTTTTATCTCCAGCATGGGCAGAATTGGCCCCTTTCAGGCTCTTAAACCTATTGTCTTTAAGGTGGTGTGTTTTGTCTTGAGGAGGAGAGTAGTAAAGCTGCAAATCTGTTATCATCCAGATGGAACATTAGGGAGGTATTCATAAAAACTGAATTTCACCTGGTGAGGTTTATCACCCCAGATTTCCTCTACAGACAGAAAGAGATCTGCTTTAAATCACCTCTTGCAAGTAAGGCCTCTCTGGAGGGAAGCAAACCCCAGTGAAAACTGCTGCCTTTTCTCCTTCTAACTGTTCTCCTGATTGCTCAGTTGTGTTCCAACCTGTTCTCTGTTTCCCAAATATACACAGATCTGCACAGACACACAAACACACAGATATTCTGATTACTTAATTACATGAAATATAGTTCAGCAGTGCAATAATGGTCAATCACACTCTGTTTATACAGATGATAAATCTCTGTCCCACAGGTGTTCATCCTGCTCATGATGTATAGTAAAGCTTTAGCTTTCATTGCAGTGGTTAAAGCAGCCAATTGCATGAATGGATTTGAGTGAAAAGCTTTAAAAATGCTGTGACTCAAGCCCACAATTTTTTACAGCTTTTATATCTTCATTGTTTCTCTGATTTGCACCCATGATCCAAAATAAAAAGAGATTGCTGAAGATAGAGACAAAGAGTAAAATAATGTTATACAAGTAACCTCGAGTGGGCCAGGCTGAGCAGACTTCTGCAATCCAAATGTGTCTAATTACTACAGAGAGGTTCATAAACTAATCCCAGCTGGGTCACAACTGTGATACTGACTTCTAAACAAGACCTATTATAATTTTGTTTGTATTAAATCAGGTATTGCTAAAAGTAAGTGAAAATAGAGCTTCTTCACTACTCCAAGGAGGCTTTTTTTTTTTTTTCTCCTACAGAAATAGGTTTAGAAGACCAAATTAGATTCTGGCATGATTAATGCATCTCACCAAATTCTTGCAGAGTAGCAAATTAGTTTATAGTGATTTTCTTGAAAACAAATTAAACGGCTGCACAACATCACAAGAATAGAGATGTTCCTCATAACATATGGATAAATGATTCAATGGAAAGGAGATGTAATCAAACTGAAAATGCAATCCAAATGTTTCAGATATTACTGTCTATTATAGAAAAATGTGTAATTACTTGCATTTTAACACATGATGTTTAATCTGCAGTGGCAGAGCAGCAAGGAATTAGTCTGCATAAGGTTTCCAAATATTCTAAGTACAATATTCTTTTTTAAGTGTTTTTAATATCGTTCAGCTAAAAACAAAATTCTAATTTTGCTAATAACTTAATATATATTTTGTGAACTGTAGCTGATTTGCCATTCATGTGTTTGATTGATAAGTTCTGAAAATGTGATGTAATCTTTAAATTTTCTGTTCCTCCCTCCTAAAAATGTAAACATTTTACTGCTGATACATCTGTTTGAGTCTCCACAACTCATATTCAAAAATGCAGAATAGAGAAAGTCTCATGAGATGCAATTATTCATACAAAAATCTGCCATTATTTTGTATCAAATAAGCTATGTTGAGAAAGATAATGGAATATTTAGGGATTTTCTCAGATCTCTGTAATGACCACATGTGGTCCAAGGGCCAGAAATTACAGTAATGGAATAAAGTAGGAGTCTAACAATAGATCACTTGTAACAAGGTAGATCTTCATAGATAAAAATATGAGATGCTTTAATTCTCTTAGCTCTGCTATTGTGTCAGAAAGCTTATTTCCTGACTAAATGTGATGACTGCTTTCTTAATCGAAATTTAATTCTGACAAGTATTGCAGCTTTAGGAACTCTTACTAAACTAGTCTAATTGTAACCATTTTCCAAGATAATCTTAATATCTGAAGTGGGTCAATAAGAGTTTTTGAGAAGAAAGTTTTTTCTTCGGACTTGATAGTCAACTACAATTCTTTTTCTTTATTTCTTTTTTTTTTTAGTCTTTGGAATCTGTCTATTATCACTGGACTAGTCTGTGACAAGTTTTACCAGAAAACCCCAATGTTTTTGGGTCCAAGAAATAGATAATATACCTAGTAATGTTGTTTAAGCATTATAGATTAAGGTATTCTTTACCCTTCCAATTTAAAGATTTTTTGTCAAAGTAAGGTGTCAGAGATCTTGGGAAAGTGTCTGCAGTTCAATTTCTCCCTTTATTTGTAGATAGTGCATTGACTTCTTTTCATGTAGAAATCATTTGTCTGTAGTGGAATAATAGTGGAATCTATACACCTGGATTTGGGTTACCTTCACCAACAGGTTATGTTAAAGACCAGTTTTATGAAGTCATTTTTCATTCCCATAGCTTTTTACATTTCTTCCTATTAATTTGTATTCCAGTGTTTTCCCTTGAGTCTGTATTAATGACATTGTTCCCCTTCCTGTTCCTCCAGTCCTGCCCAAGTATTCTTTGACTGTCATTCCTTGTGTTCCTCACTACCAAAGTGCATAGTCCTGATAATTTCTGTTGCTGAAGCTTCTGCAAAACACCGTCTTCCCTCTGCATCTCAAAACAAAAGCCCTTGCCCAGCTTCTCTGCAGCTTACTTTTGCATTACTGCCACATTGAACTAATGCTGTTTTAGTCAGGTTTATTTCAGATCTTTATCTAATTTATTTATTTTTAATCAAGAAATAATTCCTAGTAGGTCCATTCAAACCCTTTTTCCCTTGCCTCAAATATAATCATTCATCATCAAGGCCCGCCATGACTTACTGTTCCCTGCCTACCATCTCTTAAGCAGTTTCAGATGAGGGGTCCTCTCCCAGCTCAGATCAGACATGATCTCAATCTTCATTTATCCCTTCTTAGATTAAGTGCATTTCTACTTCCATCTGTGCTGCCTTCCCTGGGCAAGGTGCACAGGTTGGATTGGGGTACAGGTCTGACAATTCAGTCCAGCTAAATGCAATAGTGTCATATGAGCTCCTTTTGAAATTAATCAGTGAAGGAGCAGCTGAGGGAACTGGGGTGTTTGGTCTAGAGAAAAGGAAGCTCAGGGTGACTTTATCACTCTACAACTACCTGAAAGGAGGGTGTAGCAAGATTGGATCTTCTCCTAAGTAACAAACAATATGGCAAGAGGAATTGGCTTCAAGTTGCACCAGGGGAGGTTTAGAGGGACTGTCAGGAAAAACTTCTTCACCAAAAGCATTGCCAGGATTTGGAAGAGGCTGCACAGGGAAGTGGTGAAATTACCAATCCTGGAGGTATTTAATACTTATTTATATATGTAGCAATTAGGGACATGGTTTATGGCGGACTTGGCACTGTTAGGCTAATGCTTCGACTCGCTGATCTTAAGAATCTTTTCCAATCTAAACAATTTTGTGATTCTACAATTTTTGTGTTTCGGGACGGCTCAAGATGAGAAAAGAGAGTGAGAGATAAAAATCTTAAATTAATCAATATTAGATTGCCCCAATCCCACTACCACAGTGTCTCCAACTCCTCACAGCGTCCAATTCATCAGGACGCTGTTTGAGGTATCCCAAAGTGTATTGTCAGCCCCTGCACATCCAGGTCCAGAGACGCCAAAAAGCTCATGCTGTCTCTTAGCCACTGGCAGGCTGGATAGTTTAAAGGCACCAGATGTTGTACAGACCTGGATTACAGACTAAACTACAGATATCTCCCCCTGGAAGGGAAGGAGAACTGCCTAAATCCATACTAAAAAAAAAAATTTCTACTGGCTCCTTGGAACACAAGTACTTCACACAATTATGTAGGGCCATTTCCTTTTCAAAATGAGAAAGTTTGGGAAAGGCTGAACTTTCTTAAAAGGCACTTTATTGCATAGTCTGTATTTCCCACAAACTGGCAGCAGGTAATTTATAAGTCTATTCTGGGAATAAGAATTTCCTAGTCCCTTATAGATAGCTCTTATTACTAAATAGCAAAGGTATAATAAAAAGGAGCATGACATCTTCCCTCTACTAGTGTGTGGCTATTTAATTCCACACAATTGTTATTTAGTTTATTATTGTTATGGTCTAAGGTCTGTCTCGTATTTTACTTATTTAATTAAGTTATATGCTTGAGAAAAGAAAAACATACCTTCTGGCCTCTTGGCTGTCTTCCCATCTAGCAAAAATTATCACTGAAAAAAAAAATGATGGGGTTACTTCCCCAAAGTAATTTCCTAGTTAGTTTAGTTTGTTTAATATATCTTTCTTATAGTAAGAGTGGTGTCAACTTAAAATACACATTCATGCACCAAACAGGAAGAGAAGCCCATAAAAAGGCTGTGATTTTGAGGTGCTGTCATCTTGTCCTTTAAAAATAATCTAATTCAAATACAAAAACATTCAATATGACAGGTTATGAAGATACTTATTCTTCTTGGCAGTTGCTTATGATTATTTTTCTCTGTGACTAAGTCTGTGATCTCTGGATACTGTCTAGGCACACCTGCCAGATCAGGAAACTTGGATACACATGAAGGATTTTACTATTTTCTGGCTCTGAAATGAACTTAGATCTGTTGTGTTCCTCTAGCCATGTACAGTCTTGAACTTCAGATGACTCTTAATTTGTCTTCTGGAAAGTAGGCACTCGAGTATCAGGTTTGTACTTGCTTAGGAGGAGGTTTTGTGGATCATGCTTTTGAATACCACATTTTGCTCTGGTTCCATTTTATGTCCCTTTTGGATATCTCCCAACATGACTTGATCTAGAGCAGACGAGTATGTAGCACAAGCGACATGCTGGCCTTTTCAGTCACGAAAATTAAGCATGAGCTGGTCTGCTTGGAGACAGTTTGGTTGAGAACACAGGAAAAGTACAGGAAGAACCAGAAAAATCCTTGAAATATTACCAAACTAAATTGTATAAGACTATTTCTAGCACAATGTCTTATAGAAACTGAGAGAATTTTTTAAGCGAGTGCTCAGAAATACTTGTCTAGTAACAATCATCTAGAATGTTATGTTCCTCCACTATTATAGACATCTTAATTAACATATTTAGTTTCTATGAAGAATAAATGTGTGCAGTCCTAGTATGCACCCATAAAGGTTATGGTGGATGTGATCTGCTTCATCAAATTAAGAAATAGATAGTAAAAAACTTCATTATTAACTGGGGCGGTTGTGTATAAAGGTCAGTTATGCATGCATAATATACATTGGGTTGTATTTATAAAACAGTATTTTTATAGACTTGAAATATTGATAAATGGTAGAATTTATTAAAATTTCCTACATAATAACTGGTAGTTTTATTGATGAGGAAGAAATTATCTTCACTAGCTTCACTCTATGCTATGGTCACCTTCATGAGGCACCACAGACTGTAATTCTTATCACTTAGTATATCTTCAAACAGCTCAGATCCACTTCTACAGATATCCATGGGCATTACATCTTGTACAGTGGGAAGCTTTTGGGTAATAGATCATTTATGATAAAAGGACTCTGTCCACTATGAGGTGAGCATGTACAGTAACACATCATTAAAGAATAAACAAATGGAAGCAACATAAAGACTTCTGGGCACTGAAGGGTGAAGCCATGACTTTAATAGTGTAGCATTTACCCAGTCTTTTCTGTTTAAGTCCCTATATGGCAGCTGGCATTTTATTTTTGTTGCTTAAAGTCACCTTAAGCAGTGACTATAATTTTGGTTAAAATGTCAAACAAATCTAATTGATCTACCTGACTCATAGTTATTGTCTTCAGCTTTCTGAATGTTCTGATTCTGCATAACAATGGCATGTGCAGAAATTTAATCAGATGAAGACATCTATCCAAATGTTATGGCTGAATAATACATATTCAATTTGAGAAAAACATTTCTAGTTACCTGCCTAACCATGAATCTGAGGTCATTCTTTGTTCCCTCACTTTTAACAAAGGGGATAGTAAAAACTCAATGCATTTCTCATTAAAATGAACAAAAGAGGAGGAAAAGAGGTTTTAAATATGCACGCCATGCATGTAAGACTAACTTTTTCAATGTAAGGGCATGTTTTTTTGTAGCTGTATACAATCAGAGGAAAAATGTTTAAACATCCCAGCATGGGTATTTCCATTTAAATCTGATTACAGTGAAATAAAACTGTAGCTATTAAAGGTTTAGAAGAACTACAAATACAAGCAGTAAAAGAAGACAGTTAGTAAATGAGGTAGTAAAACATTTCAGCAGGGCAAACAGTTTATAGCACTCAGCCTTCCTGTAGCAGACTGTGCTATTCACCACAGACCCGTGCACTGCTCCCCGAACTGCACTTAAACCTGCAATTAACCTTTCACGCCTAATGAAGCTGTTTTGCTGCAAAATTAAAATATATAGTGCTGCCTGTTTTTACAGAGACTGGGAGGAGAGGATCTCAAAATGAATTACTTTTTCAGATGCTTTTGTTCGAATGCAGGATTAAAGTGCTGTTTGTATATAAATTGGGAATGCGCGAATTTCAAGGTAATCTCATTTGATACGCTGTATTTTATTCCTCTACTTATTAATGGTTCTGCATTATTGTAAAAAAAAGAGGGAAACAATTCACACACCAGTAATTTTATGATTAGACACTTCCTGAGAATAAACTGTTACCATTTAACTTCCATTAGGAAAGACAATAGTTCTGCTAAAGATAAGTTCATATTGCTTTCTCTGGTATTTCTCTCACTGTGGATGCAATTATCTCTTACAAAAATATACTTTCCACTTATGTATTTGACCGGGCTCACTTCTTAATGATCTATGCACACATATCCTTAAAACAAGCTAGAGATAGTTTTATCTGCATAGAACTAGGTCAGGTTATTTCTATAACATTTAGTAGAAAAACAAACTAAATTTAAAAATAGGTCTGGTTCTGCAGCTAGGCTTGGATTTCCAGAAATTAGCCTATTGAAGGTGACCCGTTGATTCTCCATGTGGGATACATACTGATTCCATTGTTCCTTTCCTCCACGTTACTCAGGAGTCAGAGGCAACCCAAGACCATGTACTGATTTGGAAAACACCAGTTTGGATATTAGGTAGGATATTTAAATAGCAGCACTCAGAGAAGGCAGGTAAATGTAATAACTTTGGAACTGAGGTAACACATATAAAGCACTTTACGATTCACAGTTGCAACTTCAATGACTGTAAATGTATTCACATTTGTTATTTAGATAAAAAACCTGTAAAATCAAGGGAATGTTTTGTTTGGGTTTTTTTTCCTTTAATGAATATTTAAGCCACAGTAATTTTTTCTGCTATGTTTTGATGTGAATTCTGCTTGCTTGAAGTGTCTTTGCATAAGCTTGACTTGGTAAATGAAATTCCTTTAGACTGCCACTCTGAAATAATGAATTGTTCCCCCAGTTAATTGTATTGCTTTGATAACAAGGAGCTGTGCTGGGTGTAGAGAACATAATAAATGAATTTCATCAGATGATTTGTGTGACGTTTTGAAAAATGATCTTCTGTGCTGACTCCATTTTAATGGAACTCCATCAACATGCCAGTATATCCCAGTGTGCAGTGTTAGATTTGAAAGAAATAGTTCTTCCTTCTTGTTAATTGTTGTGTCAAGGGAGGTTAGTTTAAAAGCTTCAAATATATTCTAAAATATCTTATAAAAAGTGGAAAATATTTACTAATAATAGTCTTTCTGTTTAGCATACTCCCTAAGCCTAGATGTTAAAGATGGGATTACATGTAAGCAACCATCAAAAAGTTATTTAGGTTTTATCCCTGAATTTGCTAATACCACATACTGCTAAGAGTTTAAAGGTGCCTCAATGATTTCAAAAATTTAATTTGTCAAAAGTCCAATTTAAGGCATCACTAGCTCATGCCAGGAAATATCTGTGTATGTGAGAAGAAACAGCTTGATTAATCTTGGCTCTTACGTATCCTGAAATGTATCAATGATAATTGTACTTAGCGTTTTACAGTGCCATGCATTTTCGAAAAGCTGTATGCACATTAATTAATTCTTGCAGCTTTTTTGTGAGTTAAGAAAAGTAGTGTTACAGGTGCCATAGCATGGATATTTTCAGGATACTGGAAACCTGAACCAAATCTGACTGTATAGCATATACTAAGAAAGAAAACTGCAGCAACACTTGTAAGTGAAAAACAATTTTTGCACAGTTTCTTAGTAGATAAGTGCTGTGACAAGGGATTGCATGCAAAAAATGGGTTCTGTGTAATAGATAAATTGAGTTTGATATTGTCTTGAGAATAATGGCCTATTAGACATGGTGAAAAGTATTTTCAAATGTTTCCTTGTAGACTAGTTGGAAATTGAGATGTATTGGGCAGCATTACCTACATTATGGGTATATGTAGATGTCGTGGTTTTGTTGCAGTAGAACATATGCATATTGTGAATACTCCTAATTCATTTGATTGCACTGTCACCTGTGTGAACTTAAAAACTCAGAACTGCCATGTATTAAGCATGTTTTAAACACAGGATATCCACAGAAGTCAGTAATTTCTAGAAAGGCTGAAGTCACAAGCAAATGGAAGACTAAATTCTCAACCTACTAATTTCTTAGGTATGAAGAGGAAGGCAAACAAGGAGTGGCTAAGGTCACTTGGTCTGTTCAGCCTGGAGAAGAGACTGAAGGGAAACCTCGTTGCAGTTACAGCTTCCTTGTGAGGGGAAGAGGAGGGGCAGACACTGCTCTGTTCTCTCTGGTGATCAGTGACAGGACTCGAGCGAATGGCCTGAGGTTGTGTCAGGGGAGGTTTAGGTTAGAGATTAGGAAAAGGTTAGGGTGGTTGGGCACTGGAACAGGCTCCCCAGGGAAGTGGTCACAGCACCAAGGATGCCAGAGCTCAAGAAGCAGCTGGACAGTGCACATAGTGTGATTCTTGGGGTTGTCCTGTTCAGGGACAGGAGTTGGACTTCGTGATCCTTGTGGGTCCCTTTCAACATAGGACAGTCTATGATTCCTAAGCTTGCCTATCCATCCCTGTTAGGATAATAAAAGGTCATGACGTATCAAAAAATTTCACTGCCTTTTCAGAAATCTGTGCTTTCTGGAAAGATATTTCCTTATCTTTTGGTTCATGGTAAATGCTAACCTCTGAATATTCCCCAATTAGGGAGGCATATATATTGCAAAGGCAAATATCCAAGGAAACAATTTTGTTCTAACTGCAGTCTCCATTTCTCTCTTACTTTTGGATAGTTTTATCCATTTCTAAATGCAATGCAAAAACATTTAATAAGAGAAAATCTGTGAGAGAATTGCTGGTCCATACAACCAAGAAAATGGTGATAAAGAGAGGTCATGCTAAGATCACACAGCAAATCAATAACAGACTTAAGTGGAAGTAAGTTCTGATTTCCAGTCTGGCATCTTAACTGCACTTTTTTCCTTCCACTTCACCGTTACCAAGTAGCATTTAAGAAAGTGAAAACTTCTTATCTAACTCTGAAATAGACCTGATCACTTCTGGGAAAGTACAAAAACTTGGCATGAAAGGAACCATCACACTGCTCTGGAATTCTTCTCAGGAAAGCTGAGCATTAAATTTTGTTTTTCCTTTATTTATCTTACAGGTCTTGCAATTGCAAGTGCACTGATAGACATTTCCCAACAGAAGCCTGCGGACTGTAAAGATAAGAGTTCAGGAGTCAGAAATCGAAAACACCACCTTTCAACACGTCAAGGAACTTGTGTCTGAGATTCAAAAACTACAATTGTATATTCTGTAATGTTTTCTTTTTAAATGGCTTCCATTGAAAGCTCTATTACAGCCTCAGTTTTTTATGGAGGCAAATCTATGAATGAACATATGAAGTACTGTGCTCTGTTATAGTCACACAGCCTGCTATACCCCAAAGCAGAACAAACTTGTGGTAGGTGTGAGTATGTTTGATGAGCTTTAATAAAAAGAGTGGATCCTGGTATCAACAAAATGCTAAATAAAATACCTAGTAGTCTTAATCCTGAACATATCAGAGCAGGGAAAATCCTTGAATAGAACTACGAAAAACTTTACATTGTTTTGTAATGCAGAAGCAAATTGTATAATTGAAAACTAAGCAAATTCCAGAAAACTAAAGGAAATTTTTTGTATAGCTTAATGTAACAATGAGAATTGTACAGTTCTTTCCTTGTAATCGGCATGAAAATTTCTTTCCAGCAAGCAGGAACTAAAAAGGATCTTTTGGATTTAGGTGTTATCATTGCCTGAAAAAGGTAGGCAGCTTTTGAACTTAGCATAGGTGTCACCCAAGAACACCACGGGTTAATATTTGAAAGATAATTCCATTAAAAAAGAATAATTTGAGCATTTCACAATTATTTTTCTTCACATTGAAAACACCTCATATACATAATCTGTGCTGCAGCAGGGTGATGGGGGGCTTTCACGTCTCTGTACCTTAGAGTTTGTCCTGAATTCAGAATGATGTATTTTACAAAAAGGGTCCTCCATGCCAGCTAACTGATTAGCAAAATTAATTGAGCATGGAAAAGCTTTTTCTGCAGTAAAATTTCCTTTTTTTTTTTTTTCCCCGAGACAGTCTCCAAGATTGCAAATCTAAGGAGAGTTGAACTTGCTGTTGTTCAACCTGCTTCCATTTCAGTATTGAAATTTGCTGGTATCTACATATTGTCCTGACCTCTAAGCAGAAGAAAGGAATCCCCGTCAGCACTTTTGGCCTCTGTTTTTATAATATAGTATGGATTTTTTTCCCTCCCAGATGCAGAATTTCATCTCCTTCTCACTTTCATACCCATTCCATAAATTAATTAAATAAATAGATACTTAGAAATCCAAGTTGCTTCCAACAGTGGTTCTCAAATCCAACATCCAGTATGGAACATCACACAGTCAGTACTCAACAACAAGCAGCAGATGAAAGAGTTTCCTTTCCAAAGGATGTTAGTCTTTTCTGGGGACTCTGTAACCACAACAGATAACCCTGTAACAGAGAACAGCTTTAATGGCCCTCAGTCTTTTTATTTACTCAAAATTCATAAATATATCAAAGAGCAAGAGAATGTTAAGGGGTAGGTAGCAGAGGTGTCATATTCTCATTTACACGTTGCACATTGACAGCAGTATTACATGAAATCAGTAGTTTTGTACAAGGTTGTTGAAAGTACAGTTTCTCAACTCCAAATTTGCCACCATACTAGTACAGGAGAGTGATACAGAGGTATAAATGTCTCATGTAATGATAGACTTTTGGTAAATATGAAAGATATAAAACGATAATTGATGTTTACTACTATATCTGTATTTTTTATGTTCTTTTTATTTCAGGAAGATGATGACATTTTACTGTTTATAGTTGACTACATAGTTACTTGCATGCCATGGTGGTGCAGTAGCAGTAATAAAGCCCTGTTGTGAGTTGTGTTTATTTCCTAAAGCCATTCATACATCAAAGTACTCAGCTTAATTTGGACGAGGACTAAATGTAAAAAGAATTATAAAAAAGGAATGATTGTACAGTATGTAGTTATATCTTATACAGGAATATTAGGTTGCATCTAACCATCTCTATTGTTTTGATAAATTATGCACTGATGAATTATGGTATAATTATTTCTTATACCGGCATGATTGTTTCAGTATTTTCATATCTTAAAACAAGATTATTATCTTAAAAGAATGCCATCACAATCTTGTGACTTTTATTGCCTATTCTGACCTCATGTAACTTAAAACTTTAAAAATTCCTTTTTAAAACTTCTATTGGGAACTTTCAACAAGTGCTACTTATAATAGTAAAAAAAATCATCATTTGAAGACAACTCTTTCTACCAGTTTTAAAATTAATCTGTTCAAATGATTATAAACTGATGGAATGGGATTTTATGATGCATACACTTATGAAAAGGAAAGAACCACTTGTCTGGAATATATTACTAACCCTGTATTATCCTCAACCTAAACATTTCACATGAGAAATATACAGTGTGTGTTTTGTGAATATACTGGAAACCCCATCCACACAGAAAGACCATATGGTCCTGTAGAGCAGTTTTGACTGTCCTCTCTCATAAAGGATTACATTCCTCTGTATCTCAACTAGAGTTTAAAAATATACTTGAAAAGCAGGTGTGAGTTTTAAAGGCATTAAAATATTTTATTTGCAACACTGAAGATGGGCAAATAACCATCAGCCATTTTACTGTGCTTTCAGGTTAAAATGTTATTTTATTGTACAAGAAAAGCATGTTTGTCATGGGATCATTCAGCATTTCCCTTCACTCTGAGAATTTTTTTCCTAAAGTATCTTCCTTCTCCCAGGATCCCTGATTGCATGCAAATCAGTGAATTCATGTAATAATTAAATAAATAAAAATACTTGTATAATGGCCACACTTAAATACAAGAAGTTTGCAGACACATCTCAAACCAAAGTTTCAGAATAACTCTTACAGCCTTCTTTTTGAAAGGTTTAAGTAGCATAAAATGTCTGATAACTACATTTTGTTAGTTGTTGGCAAGTGCAAACTTTTTAGTAATGACCACTGTATACCAGATGAGATGTTTTATGAACTGTCACATCATGATTGCTTCATGAAAAGGTCATTTTTTTTAAAACCCTTTTCTCCAATTTAACTTTGGAACCCTTTTTTAGAGTCAGAAAATGTTGAATGGCCTGTTTTACTCTCAATGTGATTTATATTGGATGAAAAATAAACGAATAAGTGCTGTTCTGGTAAGTAAACCCCAGTGAAGTTCTGATTGTCAGGATTCAACCTCCTCAGTCCATGGATTCATGGAGCTCTGAATTGCCATTCCAAATATGAGATAGACTGTCCATGGTAGCATGGGTTTACTACTTCAGTTCCTCTCTGTACTTGTATACTTATATAAGACCCTGAAACTACTTAAATCAAATTTATGCACACATAAATAACACTTTGGAATATTTGCTTCCATTCATTACATTCCTATGAAATGTAATGAAGTGTTTGTTCACCTATTAAAAAAAAAAAGGGTTATCTGTATGTTGCCACTCTTAAAATTATTTCTTAAAAAAAGGTCAAATTCTAGATCTGTTAAGGCATTAATATACCATTAATAGGCAGCATTCAGATTCATCTGATTTGAGAATTCTCACAGCTGACTGCTCTCCTCATAGGTAGAGTTTCCTCTTATCTTCCCAAATCAAAAACATTTCAACAAGTTCAGACTGGGACATGGAATTTGTTATATGAAAAATCTGCAGCAACAATTATTTTCTAAATAATCTAATGTAGAGGCTGGAATCCTGATGGTAAGAATTTTAGTTTGGGATCACTTTAACAGATGTTCAATCTTTATGCATAATAACGTTCATAGTATTCACATAAATTATAAAATCATTCTGTACCTAATTTCATTACCAGTTTTTTAAAAAGCATCTGGAAGTTTTCTTGACAATAAAGGAGAATTCTCTATTAAAGGTAATTAATAATCCCTCTTTTTTATAAGCAAAGAATTCCTCTTAAGAATTCTTGACATTACTGGGGAAAATTAAATAAATTAATGATTTTTTTCCAACCTCTGAAGAGCAGCATTACCTGAAAAACTGTAGTTTGCTGATATTTATTTCAGATCATCTCTAGAATAAAGCATGGAATATCTCAGGCTATTTTAGGTACTTATAACAAATAATAGCAAGCCCTCTTTGTCTGCAGGTGGCCAGGACTTCCCATATACTGTCTTCAACCATACTTGCTCATTAAATACTAAATAAGAAAAACAACAAAGCTGTAAAAAACAGACCTTGCATAATCTGGACTTGTATAACTCAGGACCATATGTTATTTCAGCTTTTCCTTATTTAATGCTACTTCACTTTCAGAATGAATTATTATATTTCTATTTGACTGCCTATATGGCCACATGTGGCTATTTCTATGGCTACAGGTATTTCTGATGTAAAAAATCATCATCTATTATATATAGGTGAAATTCTAGTGACTCTGAAATTTATTGTGAGGCTTAAAGGGGTCTATTATTTCCCCAGGCTTGGTCATACATGCTGGGGCTCGTTCATGTCTTGGTGCAAAACATCTCCTTGCACCTCTTGATATGTTCAAAACCTCCTTTTTCTTTCTAAAGTAAGAAATCAAGGGTAGCAATGGTGGGCAAACCAAACAACCGTTTTTAAAGCACACAGTAAGGACATGTGTTTATGGGTATGTGTGTGTGTCTGTGTGTCTGTGTGCATATATTTATATGTACATATATATTTGATTATGTAATTGGTTTCACAGCTGATCTAAACCAGAACATTTTCTCAGTTTCCTCCCATATTCTCACATATTATATTGAATAGTATGAAGACTTCAACTGAATCAGTGACTGGTTATGCCTATAATAACAGCCATTTCTACAGAAATAAAATCTGAAATGTATTTGTCCTTCTCAGTGAGGGTATAGAATTGTGCTTGAAATGCTGTAACGAAAATGTTACTGAATATCAATTTTTTTATCAATTTGATATCAGTATTTTCAGCATGCCCAAGACTGAGTGCAGGAAGAGAAGCAAGTCTCTCCCATTCTTTTGTATCTTTTCTTTTTTTAATATATTTTCCTGTAACAGTTTTTACATGCTATGGACAGAGTTAATAATACAGAAAGAATATGAATTTTGACAGAACTGCTACTCACTTAACAATAACTGTTTATCTTTCTATGATATCATCAAAGCAATGCTTGGCTATATTATTTTCCAATTTCAGCAAATGCCTTTTTCTAAAAGACTTTTCATACAACAAGAAGCAAGGAAAAAGTAAGATGGAGCTCATCAAGACCTAGAAGATATCACAAACATCATATTCTACTGAAGGTCTGAGTCTTTTTAGCATTTATTCTCAGGTCAGTAATTACCAAAAGCCATTGTTATTATATGATTTTAGGGATTAAAATGAAGCAAATACCTGAAGTTCTTTTATGACATTCAGTTATAAAATATACTTTAGAAAAAAGAAACACAACTTTGAACATAATGTTTAAGATAACCAGTATGGATGTTCTTATGAAAGAACTGTACACAAATTGTCTGTGCCCTAATGCTTTCTCTCACACATGAAATCTTTTATTACTCTTGCAAGTCTCCTCTTTCCCACCTTCCCAAAGCACGAATGGTCAGGTATAAAAATCTTTTAAATGTATTAATGCAGGTGATTTTTTTTTTCTGATTCTAAGGTTTGAATACGGCAAAAAAATTTTCTAACTGAGTACTTAGGAGTGATAAAATTAACCTGACTAATGACATGGGAATATTTGAGATTAATTAAATAAAGTTTAGAAAGTACTCAGAGCTCTTTATTGATCTAAAAATAACAGTCACTGTAAGAGTGTATGAGTACATTTTAGTTATTAGGTTATTTAATATCAGATTCATTTCATAGTGCTAGATGTTATTTTCTTAAACCACAACTTGAGACATAATTAAAAAACAATAAATATTTTCTGGCAGATATTCATACTCTGTGGCTCTTCACACAATATAAGTCACAGAATTTGCTCTTGATTTTTCTTATCAGTGTAATTTTCCTATTGTTGGTAAATATTTTACTAACCTATTCCATTTACTGTTATTTTTGATTAATCAGGCTTCTTAGATGTCAGATTTTATATTATTTCTTCTTTGTTTTTCTTCTTCAAGTAGCCATTTTTGTACAATATCTTCTACTTCATTCCCAGTTGCCCAAGCCATAGGATCCCAAAGGTGCTCCACTATTTTGTTCACTGCAGTCTGAAAATGTCAGTGATTACATCATTTTAGCCATGTTGAAGAATATCAGGGATAATGCATTTCCATGCTTAATCCCTCATTTATATTAAATGGGCCAGAGATTTTACACTTTCTTCATGCTTTATCTTCTTCACTGCAAATTGTGACTATGCCTGTTAAAAAATGTGTTATGGAGTTTTAAGTTCCTCCAGTGTGTCTCAAAGGCCACGATACAGCATTGCAAGACTTCTTAGTCTAGAAGTGTGTGTATTCACTCTAATTATAGTGTTATATCTCATTCAGTATATCATGGAAATATTTAATCTTTGGTAGAACTCTTTTTCCAGGATCCCCATTGGCATTACTGAAATGTTCCTGCTTTATTAAAAAAAATTAATCAAATAAACAATAAACAAACAAAACCAAAAAAACACACAAAAACTAACATTATAAACACCCCCCCCCAAAAAAAAATGTTAAGCCTTCTGAGAAATCTTTATAGTCTTTCAGAAAAAGACAGTCACTCACTGTACTGTCTTTTACATTGCATTTTTGAAAATCACCTTCCCTTGCTCTGAAAATATTTCCTATATCTGAAATCAACAGAATTGTTCTGTACAGCCTTTGGCTTCCTTTACCTCCTTCTCCTTTTAATAATTTAATGGCAATCCTGTCAACGCATGGTGCCAATCTCTTCCCGAAGGGTTGTAATTGACTCTTGGATCTCTTCAGAGCTGAGCTCCACAAACAGCTTAGGTCAATCCCTCTGTAACTTCCTTCTTTGAGAACAAAGTATTTTCATTGTTCAGCAGATTACCCAAGAGTTATACTCTTTCCTGCAGGCAAAGATTCTAATTTCTTCCCAGGCATTAACGTTCCTCCTCTGCCTCATCCCCTCCACCATGCCCTTTAAATATTGTCTTTTGTAGTGGCTTTCTCTCTTGGCATTTTCTTCTGATTCAGTCTCATTGTGATCCTGATCCAGGGTCTGAAGGCACATGTGTCCTTGCCTGATCCTGATTCCTTTCCAGATTCTGTTATCTTTTCCCTTGGAATCATGCTGTTGGTTCCTTCAGCAGTCCTCCTCTTACACTTAGTATCAGCATCATCTGCACACTTCAAATAGAAATATTCCCAAGGTTCAAACCTGTCCTTAGTTGTTGCTCAGGATTTCTTTAATCACTCAGAGTTTATGAGTTTTATTTGTAGCATTTATGTTTAATTTGGCTCTGCTGGGACAAAGCTATTTCCTGTACAGACTTTTAAAGTTAACACCCAACCCACTCCCCTGTACAGCATTTTTGCTTCTCTTGTAGCATATGCACTCAAAACATTCCAGGACCCCAGGGTCCACCCTTTCCTTAGACCTCTGTTGTTTTATCTGCTTTCCCAAGATTTATTCAAAGTGTTTTCTAAGAATTTATGCTTCTTTGTGAAGAAAAGGCCTTCAAATCCAAGTAATATTGCTTCATTATGACCCCACTCCTTTAGCCTGCCCAAGTTTTTACAGTCAGCAGAGCTTTCAGAGTCATGTGTATCTAAGATATTGTGTTATGGCAAGGTCCAAGCAACTCTAGCTAGAGCTGGTGTGCTAAACCATTGCCTAATTCCTGCGGTGCAGTAGATCTGGGAGTTGCTTTGTGCAGTATTTGGAGGGCAAGAGGGAAATGTTTGAGAAATTTAAATATTTTAATTGAATAAATCATATTGCTGTAAAGGTGTTTTACTTAGCCAGATTGTCATTTCCTAGGGGTTGCCTCCCACTGTGCTTCTTCCAGTCCCATCAAAAGGAAAACACTCAGTTCTGTTCTATTCACCACTGAATCAAAGATATTGCGAATGGTAGACTATGTTATCATTTAGTTTGATCGCTAAACTAATCCTTTTTTTTTTTCAAAAGGGGCCCTTAAAATTGCACAGCTTAATGGTAGCTCAAACGGAAGAATTCAGAACTTGCCATTTACCCTGTCTTTGTTCAACCTTCTGTTAGAACAAACTGCCTTTGTTATAGAAATTACATACCCAAAAGGAGTGCTTGGAAGCTTGTTTGGCTTTTGACTGCTTTGCAAAACCTTGCTTTGATGGCAAACAACACAGAATTGCAAAGGTTTCTTTCTTTGTGCTCCTGTGACAGTGCAGTGTGCAAGCAGGAGTTTTGCTGTCTGGTAATATCAACTTGTTCAATTTATAGACTCTAAAAACGAAGGCCAACAGAAAGGGCATCAGTAGCTGTACCCATTAAGATTATGATTTCAACAATGAAACACTGGTTCACTAAATTCTAAATAAGCAAAACTTAAATAAGTGAACAACACAGTATTTTGCCTTCTGATTTCTTACTTGATTGTTAAGAATGTGATATACAGGTGAAGTTCTGTTTCACAGGAGGAGAGACAAACTAAAGTGCTAATCTAACTCATATTTACTCCTAGTGGTGCATCTATGCTCACACACACACACATACATATATATATGGATCTCAACTGTAGAAGTATTAGTTTGGCTCAAGGTCAGTGGTCTTGCTTGTAAATATATTTTAATCTTTCTGCATAAAGAGTGCAGTGTCTTCTAGATGCTTCAGGAGTTTTCCAACTTTCTAGTTTTACATAGATTAGCTAAAAGGTGGTTTTGCTTTATGAGTGGATACCATCCTTACTTATCAGGGAGGAAAATGAGCCCCAGTGAAATCTTTGGAATCCTCAGGATTCCAGTTAAACAGAAATTCATGGCTATGGACTGAAAAGAGATCAAGCAAGATGGTTTAACATAAGTGGCTGGATGTGCTGCTCCTGCACCTCAGGTGCAAGAGTACGAAGGCCAGGACATTATATTTAGATCAAGTTCTTAAACAGATCTTAGAATCATCATTCTGAAGTGTGTCAGCAAAAATTCCTTGATGGTAGAGTAATGGCACGGGTTTATAGGAACTGGGAGCAAGCCCAAAGCTTTCCTGTGCTGTAGGTACTCTTTTCAAAATTTATTACTATGGTGTTTATATTTATTGGGATAATCTTGTTATTTCAGCCACAACCACTGCATTACATTGCATTGGGGTTTTGTTTCCCAGGGATTGTAAGGACACACTTATATAGTGTGTGTGTGCAAATCTCTCCAGCTAATTCCAGGTGAGTTAGTCTGGGTACCAGAAGGGCATAGCTGCATCAGCACTGTCCTGCGCCCCTGCTAATAGCTTACTGCTCTGCCGAGCTAATTAGCTCCATGAGAGGCCACAGGATATTGGCACTGGGACAAGTGCCAGTTGTTCCCAGTAAGTTCAGGTAGCTCTGCACAGCATTTAATTTTGCTGTCCAGTTTTGCAGTTAGTAACACTTGCTGGATTAGACTGAATGCCACAGAAATGTAAATATCAGCCCCACGCCAGAAATACGCTCAGTACTATTGAGTGACATTTTCCCACAGGATTTCTTCTATGAGCTGGTGAAGCAAAACAAATGTTAAGATATTCATATTAGTAAGTATATTGTGTCCTTAAAAAAGTCAGTTACTCCTCCTGTGAAGGCTGGCACTAACTGATCTGAGTCATAGCTTAAAAAAAAAGACAGCCAGAAGAATTGTGTACCAAAGAACAGGCGACCAAGAAATAGCAAATAATCCTTGGGTTCCTTTTGAGCCAGGTTTTATGAAATGTGTTTTGCCTTTTTTCTTCTATTTCAAGGTGCATGGTTACTCTCTGTACCTACGTGTCTGACATTTTGTTAGGTGTTTATGAGTAAAACGCTCCTGCTCCAGCTCCAAAATTACTTCAATTTGTATCAATAACGAACAGCTTTCATTCTTTCTCAGTCAGTGTTGGTATATGCAAAGCAATTTGAAAGCTGTGGTCAACATAACAAACTGAAACATCTATCTCTTCCAGTCAGCCATTGCCTCGCTATTTTTTTTTTCACTTTAGATAAACAATCTACAATGTGTTTACTGAGGCTTGTACTGATATCCCTCAACGGTACAGGCGAGTCTACTTTTATTCCAGCAGACACAGAGAATAAACCCACGGTGCACAGTGCGTGCAAACCCCTTTGAAACCCAAGATTATTTGTTCTCTGACTGTTCTAAGGTAATTAAGGAGCATTGCATGTTTCTCAATTAATGATTCCTCATTCAGCTGGGGATCTTTGATGCTAATTTGTTTTAATCAGGACAGAGACTGCTAAAAAACTAAACAATTCAATGAAGAGGAACTAGGAATTTTTAATCAAGTGGAAAAGATCTACATGCTATGAGGGACACATCCATCATAAGTTTTCACTTCTTGTTCATTTAACTTTGTTCTTTCAGGTCTCATAAAATGTTGCGTTAATCAATGCAAGAAAGTTTGTTAAGATGAAGAACATGTGGTGGGTTTTGCTCCATCTGATATGAATATCTGTGCAAAAATGAGGAGCTGGAAAAAGAGCTATGGTATTAAAAAGTGTTTACCACTGGTTCTTAGTTATGCACCAAAGTTACAGTTTTGTGTTTCGTCAAATATCATATAGGAAGTTGTCAATCATTGTGGTCTTAAAATGCTGAGGAGTTACTGGAAAAAAATAGTGGTTTTGTGGGGAATTGGAAGCTCTCCATTTAAATGTTAATTTTTTAATTGTTTTGGTATCACATTACATGCATCCATTGGGCAAAATTACCTTCTGCAATCTTCTGTACATGGAATTTGTACTTCAAATGCTGCAGCCCATGCTACATGAACTCACATAGTTTCTGAGTAGACCATGTATATGCTTGATAAAATAATGTTTTATTCCTAAGTACATTTATTTATAGTGCTGAAGCAAAAGCACTTCACAGTTCTGTCTCCTCCAGCTGCTTTACCACGATAGACTTCATGTCTTACATCATGCAAATAGTACCGATGTGGATGTTCTACTCCCATGGTTTTAACAGAGAGAGGGGTGCTCTCAAGCCTTGATTTCCAGGGATCTTTAGCCATGTGACAGACTTAAAGCCATGAAGGACACTAAGTCCAAAAAGTAGATCTTCCTGAATAAGCAGTAATTTAGCATCTGTTCAATTAAAGGCAAATTGTAGGTGCTAAGGAATTTCCAGATCAGGAGAGGCATTTTATGGGTTTGAGGTTTTTAGTGTTAGGAAACATTTTCAGATGACTAAATCTTATGTGACCTCCAGCACCTTCCCTTTGACTGCTTTTAATGCATGAATCCTGTTTTGGAACTTGTACCTACAGAACCTACAGTTCTGAATCAGTACCTGGTGAAGTGCTGTGCACTAAGCTCCAAACAGCACCAAAAGTGTGCAGAGAGCCAAGAAATCTAAATGGCTTCCTGCCATCTTGTCCTTCTTTCTTTATGGCTGTGAACCACTGTGTTTATTTTGCAGCTTGGAGTCCAAATGAACAGAAAAACCCTGCTGATAAATTCCTAATGACCTACCTTACGGATGAACTTCAGGCAGTTAATACCAGCTGGGTTGTGGTTGTGGTTTTGGTTTTGGAGGGGTTTTTTTTTGAGGGGGTGAGGGTTTTTTTGTGAAAAGCTTAAATAAATCGCAGTCAAAAGCAGAATTCTGTGTTAAATGTTTCCCATACAAATGGAAGCACAGCTACCTAAGAGTTTTCTACAGAAGATGGCTTTTTTTCACCAAAAGCTGTCCATAGGCTGTGAAACACTATTCAGATGTTTGAACTTATGCTAATTGAAAGATCAACATTTTTCTTTCCTCAGTGAATACCCTGCTCTTTTAGTCTTCGAGATGGCTCTCCCATGTGCAAAAAATGAGCTGTAATTATGCCCAGCTCAAGGCAATCTCAGGATCTAAAATATCCTGCCAACCAGTGTGTTCTCAATCTGCCTTGTTAGTTCACAAAATTGTGCATGTGCCTTTGCTACAGTCTCAAACCTGATAATGTCACATCATTGGGACAGGAAGCATCCTCTGATCTTATCTGAAGTGACACTTGCAATTTCAAGTTCTAGCTTGATGAGATCACGTTGTCAGGGCTCCACGTAAGTGTGATCTTTCCTGATTTGCAATTGTATTTGTTTTGAACGGTCTTTACACTGTGCAAGCAAAAGCATATGATAATGTATTTTGTCAGATGCAAGGATAATGAAAGGGTGATTTTGTGTTTCCACTTTTAGGAAATCCAATTCATGTGACTAAACTCACTTGGTTTTCTTAATAGTTCCACGCCATCTGCGTAATTCTGTTTGCACCTGGAAACTCTAGTACCTGCAAAACGTGAGTATGTCAAGGTAGTTCACCCCCTTCATAAAATAGATGAGACTTATTACCTTTAAACCTCTACTACTTCCGTGAAGCTCTGGGCTATAAAATGGTTCACACATGCTAGAGTTGTTAAAACATATATTATGCCTTTAGCAAAAATATTTTACATAGTAAATGCTTGTAAAGTTGAAGAATACTTAAATACCTACATTGTGTTATCAGCAATAAGAAATTCTGTGATATTTTAAACCAGGAGACTTTCAAGTCACATTTCAAATGTTTATATTCATTATATTAATTTTCTTTAGATGTACATTATAAGGGAAGGAAAGAGCTGTTACAAATGCTATATTTCCCTTTCTATCATATAGATTACTGACTGAGTCCTGTAACACCAAAATATAAGAGGGAAGAAATATTGCCTGTATCTAACCTATTAAGACTCCAGGACTCTCTGAACAAAACTGTGGTGGTAAGGTACAAAGGCTTAGATCTTCAATCCCCATTTAATATGCATAATGACAAGAGTGTACATCAATGCAGATGACTAAGACAAAGAGCAAGTTTTGACCTCTCTTGTTACAATACCCTCATAGCGCATTGATTTGTCTGGATCGTGGCATGTGGATCATAGTAACAAGCAAGACAGACCACAGCTATTTGACTAAATTACTGCAAAGCCAAAAAGTAAAGCAGTATTTGTCCATTTAAAGTGGTGAAAATAGACGGCAATAGGAATCCAGAGTACTTAACTTTCCTTGGATAATAAGACAAGACTGGAGTCTTGGGCCTGAAAGGTTGGAGGAGTGGAAATAAATTAATTTCTTGGCAAGCAGTTCTGAAATCCATAGAAAACCTTTGGCAATTATTTTTTTCAGCTGGTTATTATTCCTAAACAGTCGTGCCCAAGCCAGAGGAAACACAATTTCTAGTTTGTAAGAGCTATTCCTATATTGCAATAATTGTATCCCTCCTACTTCAAGTTTAGATAAATATACAGTTTTGTTGTATATCACATGCTGATCTATGACCCAGATAAATCACTAAAAATTAAACCTAAACTGTTGCATTTGGACTGACTAATCCTAGACAAATACTATTTCTTTAATAATGAAAGCAAGCCCAAAATGCATTGTATTGTAAGGGAAGTGACAGTTCTGCCAAAGCCCTGCATAACTTGCAAGATGCAGGCTCATGTGAGATTACTGTATACTGTGCTGACTAAGAAAAAGAAAGGACAGAATTAGGTTATTGTGATGCTACCATATATGTTAGGCCATTCCCGAGATGAGAGATGCATATGTAGCGCTGCCTCTCTGCATCCCTTCCAGAGTCAAAGCACTCTCCAAGTTTTCCTTGTATTTCAGTGTCAAAGTAGAAAGATGCCTCTCTCTATCCAATGAGTAGGATATTGAAAGTTTTTTTTCTGAATATTATCATGGCACATTTATTGCAAAGCTACTCAAGTTAATGCATTTAAAGGAGAAAGCTGTCTTGCATTTTTTTTTAAGGGACTGGATTTCTTCTAGTTGTACAGTGTGGTTTCGTATTTATTCCCATGATGATGTTTAAACTTTATGGCTGGATAGTCTAAAATGTTATTAGATGGCAACAATAGCTTCCAACCTATTGCCTGGTCAGCTAGATTTTTATTGTTTAAAACAGCTTAACCTTTCTCTACCATTTTATACTGTATATAGAGCTTATTCCAACCATTTTATGTTTTGGCTGAAAGACATATTTAGTACATAGCTTTCCAAAGTACTATGATTGAAAATCTGTATCCTATGCAGACATTTGCAGTAATCTGTTCTTGGCCTAATGCTAGTTATTCTTTAGCAATGATCTCAAAGAAAATACAAAATCTCTTCTAGTAAATACTGAAGGTGACATAAAGATTAGTGGAGTGGTAAATAATGGCAGGGCAGATAATTTCTGTGTTCTGGATTTGCATCACTTCATAAGGTGAGCTCATCTGAACAATATGCATTTTAATGCAGTCAAATACAAAGTCATATGCCTGGGAACAAAGAATTCCAGTCACATGTACAGAATAGCAGAAAAGTACCCTTGAAATACAGGGATGTTGATGAAGATTTAGAGTTCGTGATAAGTAGTGTCCGAATGTGAGCTCCCTGTTCAATATAACGGCCAAGAGAACAACATTAGCTTTGAATGGGTAAGCAGTGAATGTCAAACAGGAGGGAGATGAGTTCATGGTGTGACTGAGATAATTGCTGGCATTCTCTGTCCAGATCTTGTTTTCAGACATTAGGAAAAAAGATGGAAAAAAAAAGGTAAAAGGTTCAGCGAGGAACAAAGGAATGATTCTGAGCCTGGGGAAGAGAAGTTCCAGTAATGTGATTTAAGAAAATTAACCTATCCCATTTATCTAAGGGTAGGTTATTAGGTTATTAGGTGAGTTGATATCAATCTTCAATACCTACATAAAATATCCGTTTTACAATTCTGAATATCTGTGAATACATCATTAAAAAGAATAACATTATCTAGTGGATGGAAGCTGAAACTAAACAAATACAGACTTAATGTAAACCACGTTGTGTTTTAAAACTGAAGGTAATTGATTACCAGAACAATTTATCTAGTATCAGAATATATTTTCCCCCTCTGAATATCTTTTTGAAAAATGTACCATTGTTTAAACAGAATTTAATTTGAAATAGATTATCGTAATGATCCCTTTGGTTTTACAATCCATTAAAGAGATATTACAAATCTCCAAATATGACCCAGAATGCAGATTTTTGTTTGAAGAAAATGTTTACAAAATGAAAGACCTATAGGAATATGTGCTTCATTCATTTTAAATCTCCAAGAGAAGTGTTTAAAAAAACTAAGAGACCTCTAGTGATAGCTGCAATGCAAATATTATGTATCAGAATTTAAAAGGGAATCCAGAAGAGCAGTGACATGAGTTTCTGCTAACTGTCTAAGCTGTCCCAAAATGCTGAAGGAAAATAGCAAACTGGGAGAGCATGGTAGTAAGAACTGAAGGCAGTAATAGCATAATTATTGGCATATTGCTTATAATAAGTCTTGATTATTGCCCTTTTTATCTTGCCACTGGCTTTCTCTTTTTACCACTGAATGTAGCCAAGATTGTGAAATAAAACTATAACCATTAGATGAAAGAGTTTTGCTGAGACATTTTTTTGAAATATTGGTATCACTGCTCTATATTTCTGTGGCTTGTCATGTGAAAGAAATGAAGAAAAATATTAGTGAGCCATTAGAAAATGTTTGACTCTCTAGTGCTGCTCTGTACTGCCATGCAAAAGAACTGCTCCCATTGCTGAAGACACACAAGGTAAAAGATATTAGTATAGTAATGACACAGAAAGGGTCAAAGGATGAAGGAGTAATGAGAACAGACATGTCAGAAGGATGAATAGGTGTGATCATTAATTTCACTTGAAGAGGCAAGATGTAGATTCTGGCAAGATTTAGGGGACAAGTAGAGGCTGAATATGATGCAATAGCTATAGGACAGACAAGAGGAGAACACATTTGGATAAGCCAAGAGACAAGAGAAACACTCTTCCTGCATATAGCATTTATTCTTTTTTACAGGGTAACACCTCATTCTGCTGCAGGGTGAGCTCAGGGATAGAAAAGAAAAGAGGGCTGCCAAAAGGCAGACTGCTTTTGTCTGCCAGGTATAGCTTTTCAAAAACTGCTCACCTCAGTTGATTCAGGGTAGCGTCTGTTTCAGAGCACACGATGCTAAATGCCATGACTGAACTACTTGTGAAAGAAAGTACCTAAGTACAGAAACTCATGAAAGATAAATTTCCTGGACTCAAGAACAGGAGCAGCAACAAGAGAGTGTTCATCCTTTCATACCTCTATGTTGCCTCAGAGCCATTATTAACACTGCTCAGTAACGCGAATGTGTATAAATCAGGGGCAAGGATCTCAGCAGGGTCCCATCACAACAGCCCTGGAATCCTAGTGAGTGCATACGTTGCTTTTATAGCATTATTAAGCATGATACCTAATCACTTTCCTCACTGGCTACCTACAGGAATGGAGTAATCCTAGAAATGCAGGGAAGATGAGAGGATATGTATATATGTTTTAATGGCAAGGTCATAAGAACTGATGTAATAGCAATAATTATCCAAACAACTTTGACATTCTGATCAAAGACACCCAAAAGCAAAGACTTCACTTACTTAGTTTAAACTCCCACATTTCAATTAACTTTCAAAGAAATCCTTCCTTCTAGGCTGAACAGAAATGAGTTATTGATGTAATTATACCAATGAGGAGAAAAAACTTTAAATACTAGTTTTACCAACTGATACTAGGAAACTATTCCTTTTCAATATCCCATTAAATGCTTTTTCTTCTTCTATTTGCCTGGGCCTCAGTTCAGCAAAACACTTAAATGTTTGAGGTAACTTATTCTATTCAATGAAACACACAGTTTCATACTTACCCATATGTCCCATTGACATTAAGCACATACTTAAAGTTAAGCACACAATTAAAGGCTTAGCTGAACTGGAGACTAAGCTCTTTATAAAAGAAGTCAGTTCACAAAGAGAAAATGAGCAAGGGCTCATTTCTACTTAGTTGTGCTTTACAGCTAGATCTGTGTTTAAAGAGAACAGTGTCTAGAAAGAAATATTTAATCCTAATTCCCCTCGTAGGAGTCTCCAGACAGAGCCAGCTGCAAAGGAAGACTGATTGGAAAATCAGGATTTTAGACTAGCACATCAAGGGCCATCTATTCTAGTCACCCCATTACTGCAGACAACAAAGTTGCCTAGCCCTTGTTAGCTCTTCCTTGGGTATAGTGGTCACATAGATACAGAACTGAGGAACCATTGCCAGCTGCCTGACTGGTTACCTGGACCAAAACTAAGTCTTTGAGGGCATTTTATAGAAGCTTGTATTTCTGGAAAAGATGTCACACTGTTGTAAAATCAGGAAGGTGAAACAATGCAATATGCATCCCTTTGGATTGTGAAACCTTTAAATAACAGCCATCTTGCACTGCTCTCTCACTTCTCAGAGTACTTACTTAGATTTAGATGTGCTACAGACCCATCACCGTGATATGACAGCAAAGTTCATCACTTAGAGCATTAAGCTCTTGTTGCAGTTCTTCAAAAGTGTTTGGAAGAGATGATAATTTTCCCTCTTGAACTGCCAGGCACTTTTCTCCTAAATTCCCTAAACCATGGATTGATATCTAAGTGTATGCCTGTGTTATCTTTAGACCTCACAGCATACTCATAACCATTTCTGATTACTGATGCTAATTTTTGTCACATATCATAGTTTGAGTTTCACATCACCTACAAGTCCTTTTCTTGCAATAAACAACATTACTTACATATGCTTATCTCATTTGATAAACAAAAGATTCCAAGAGAATCTTTATGCTACAGTTGGATTCAGATAAATAGTCTTTTCAGCACTGCTGTGAGTACAAGTGACATTTTTGAACCAAAACTTAATAGAGAGCGACTGGAATAGCTGACTCCTGATTTTTTGTGGAGATAAAATGAAACTTCAGTCTTCACACAGGCCTATCATTGATTTTAGTCTTTTATCTCTCATGAAAACATCCCCCTCAAAAATCATTTGCTGTGGATTTAGCAAAAACAGAAAGCAGATTTTGTCTGTTTTCAAGCTACCCCAGTAATACAGTTATCTGACTTTATTAGGGCATACAGATGCTAGCTGGAGAACAAACCCACTTCTAAGCTGACTTAACCCATTTCTTACCCTGACAGGAAGAAATATATTTAGAATGTAGCCTTGGCAAGTCACGTGGAAAGATCTCAGTGCTGGGAAAAAAACAGATGGCAAAAAAAAATAACAAATGGAATAATAAGTGGAATAAGGTGTGTGCCAACCTACAGATCAAAGTTCTGCATTCCCAGCAGCTTCCTGCGTGTCATCATATCCTTGTGGCTGACCATGTAGTGCAGTTCTTCCCTTCCTCTACCGCCCATCCTCCTTGACTGTCATGTTTACTTGAGCATATCTGGTATTGCAAGCTTCAGAAAAGCATTTAATCATCAGTTTTCCACAGCCTGCCAAGACTCATCAAGTCCTGGGATAGGCCAGTGTATGGTGTAGAGGTGGTCCCACTCCTAGTGCCTGGGACCACCTACAGCCAGGAAGGAAGAGCCAGGAGGTGAATACTGCAAACTCCCATCACAAATGCTATTGTGCTCTTTCCCCTGCTGACTGGCCAAAACCCCTGTCCTCACCAAGGGCTGGTGCCAGTGCTTCTCTAGAGATGCTGTGTGTTCCCTGGCATGCAGATCTGGCTGGTTTGTGTTCCCTGCACCATGACCTCTGGGACCCAGCTATCGTTGTGTCAGACCACTTCACCCACATTCTTGTCCTTTGTGGTTCTCCTCGTGAATACAGTGTTGATAACCCTCAGGCTGTGAAAACCTAAGGCAAGGCCATGGGCAAGGCTGTCATTCTCTGAGTCCAACACCGTGCTCTGCTTGGCAGGACAAGTGCAGCAGTGTGTAAGCTACTCCTGCTCTCCAACCCCTACACGTGCTCAAAAGTACTGCTTGTGACACTGTGGTCTAGGAGCACACCTTGTCTTTATCACTGTGGACAGTGACTGTGCCTGTGTGAAGCTTGCACCTGAGACTGACTCTGTGGGTAGTCTGTCAGAAGAGCCTGTGCTCTGCTTGTGCCACTGAGTACATGGAGCTTCATCCTACTACCATCGTGTGCTTTGACTGTGCAGCCCTTATTAATCAGCCTTCTCAATATATGATAGTGGATACCAGACATGAAAGCCTTGGAGTATGGAACATCCAGATTTCGCATGTCATTATCCTGGCCAGGTCATCTTCTTCTCTACCACGGACACACAGGCCAGAATGCTTTCCAAAAACCTTAAGAGTACTGTTGAAAAAGAGTGTGGGAAGTCAGAGATCTCAGCTGCACAAATGGGAGCACTACAGTAGGATGATGTGCACAACACCAGGGAGCCCCTGCATTGCTGCATGAACTTGTTCTGCTCCCAAATTACTCTGCTTGCAGTAGTGGACCTTCAGTGCTCGGAATTTGCAGATGCCTTGTTTCAGGAATGTGAGGAAATTCAAGCAGTGGAATGAATTTAGGGATGCTCGGCACGGTAACAAGGGAACAGGATAAAACTTCTCTCTAGTTCAAGACAAACACAGAAGGGAAGGAGGAAGGAAACAAAATTTGCTTCTGAATGCATAGTGAAGCCTGAAGTAAGTGTACTGGATGAAGAAGCAGAGAATTTATTTGCATTGCTTAGCTATGTATGGTTACATTTGTTTAGTAATTGGGCAACTAAAACCTTTGGGATGTCTTTCCCTAAGAGTGAGTTAAATGAAAGGCAGCAGCTACAGAATGAATGTGTGCAGAGGTGGGAAGAGGAGGATGAGGAAGGTAGAGGTTGGGTTTGTCAGTGTTCTGTGGAGTGTTCAGTGTTCTGAGGTGGGAAACTGCTGCTCTTTGTTTAAATGTCTGATCCCACAGTGGAAATTCTTGCTGCTATTAAAAATGCAGTAGGGACTGAATTTAATTGCCTAGTTACTGAAGAGGAGAAAATGGTGACTCTATTAGAAACAATGGTAGTAAGGTGATTGCTCAGGATCTTTCTTTTCTATGTTAAGGTCCTGATCCTCAAAGCTACTGAGTGCTAAGCCAATTTATACAGCCAGATCCATATGGAAACAGATTGGGAGAGGTCAAATATTTCATGGTGGCCTTTGCTGTCACCACAAATTAGGTGGTGCCTTTGAGTATCACCCAGTATGTCTCAGTGTGTACATCTCACTGTTTTCCCAGTAGAGCCAGCTGCTAGAGTTGGCATATTTGCCTGTTAGCTAAAGGTAAAATGTTAAGGAAGCCAACTTTTGCTTTCATTTTTCTAAAAGTTTGATTGTACGTCCTGTGCTAATTGTAACACTGTTGTTTTGCTGTCTGTCTCTACAGATGCATCTCTTGCTTACTGCAATGCTCTTCACAGTCCCTAGCAGCTGGTGCTGTGAACAAAGAGACTTATTGAGCACTACTTGATGCTAGGCACTGCTCTGGTAGCTGGAGCTGAGAGAACCACAAGATGATTCAGTGTTTGCTGGTCCCACCACCCCCCTCCCCAACACGTGCTCAACACTGTCCTGAGTATGAACCCCGGTTTTCAGAGCTTAGAAAGCACCAAGACAGCTCCTGGTTGTACCTTTGAACAGTTACAGCACCAGAGGCTCAGGGTAGCAGTCAAAAATAACCTGTGTATGATCCCTGTGTCCCCATGGGGATATATATACCCCTATTTCTCATCTCCCCCCTTACCTATGGAGTGTGAGGACAGGGACCAGCAAGAGCTGGGAGTGCAGCTGTTTCTTCCTTTTTTGCAGAGCAAAGGCTCTGCTCTGGTTTCCCCATGCCATTTTGTTTCATTTTGGTTTGTTTTCCCCTCATCTAGCCCCTTACAAAAAAAGTTATTGAAGAGCTCTAAATCCCAGGAGCAAACCATCCTGCTCAGCGTTTTGTTGCAGCCCGTGCTTGCCTGGTGCAGAAAAGCCTGTGTGCAGGCTGAGCTGTGTACAGTACATAACAGATCTCAGAGCTGTACAGTGCTGAGATCATCCTGGAGATGCAAAAATAACAGTCAGGCACTGAAGATCTCTGACAGCCAATACACAACACCAAAACTGGTAGAGGGAGAGTGTATGTGAAAGAAAATCACATGCAAAATTTAATGTGGGGTGCTGTTTGTTTGTGGGGTTTTTTTTAAGATAGATATGCAGTTTCCATGGACACCCATTTTTATCTTAGAGTATATTTCCTTTTATTAAATATGCATAACCAGACTTGCTCAGGATGTGAAGCCTGGTGTTTTATTTTCTTTACATTGTCTCTAGGGAATTACTAATAGGCAAGCAGATTTCTGAAGACATTTAGGACAGTTTTACTGTCCTGCTATCAAAGATGCTTTAAGCCTTAGGAAGCCAGCCAGATATAAGGACAAAGAATAAAGAGAAGGTAAACTGCTGTATACAGTATCAAAGGCTCATTTCCCCCTAGCATGGCCCATTTTTCTACTGGATAGATATTTTCTTTCAACAGGTTTTCCCACTGCCTAGTCCTCTTGTTTTGTCTTTTTTCTTAGCCTTAGCAGCAGCAAATAGTTATTACTGATAAAATCTGATTGTCATGGCAGGTGTTGGCCATGTGACTTGAGAACTCAAGGCTGGATGGGGAACAGGTGTGGGTGCAAAAAGGCCAAGTGTTTAAGAGGGGAGGAATTGGGAGGGGGGTTTTTTGTTTGATTTATTTCAGATATGTCTTGCTTTAGAAGAACAACTTTCCAAAAGAGAAAAGGCCTCATCTGCCTTTTAGGACAGCTTGGGAGGCAAGGTCTAAAGTGTCATACTTTAGAAAGCCTAAGCAGTGAGTTACACTGAACTTACACAGTGTATAACCAAAGAGAAGAAGTAGGTGTGTAGGGAGGTGGGGTGGATCCTATTTTTGAATTTTCTTAAATTTTAGGGCAGAACTATTTGTTCTGGATTGCTGATGAGAAGGAATTAGAGGTGGCAGATACTTTTCTGAAGTTTTCCTTTTCTTTCCCACTTAGCACACAGAGTTCATGACCATGTCCTCTTTTTTAAAAAAAAGAAAACCCAAACCAAAAGCAACAGATCACTTCTTTAAATTAATTTCTTCTTTCATTTTTAGGAAAAAGAACTGGTGCCAAATTCAGCAAGTGTATTAAAAGCTATTGATACCACATTGTTTTATGTTCAGGTCCCCACCTGGTCATCTGGCCCAGGTTCATACCAATTTTTGCATTATTACAGCCTTCTGGACTCAGGGAACATACATTTCTCTGTCAGGTTTAATGGTGAGAACACTGTCAGTGTCTCACTGATGTGCCATTTAGAAAAAAGAGGGTGAAAAATTCGGAATTATTCTATCAACATCACTTCACTTTTTCCATTAAAAAGGAATAGTATAGGGCAGTTTCCCCAAAAATGTCATCACTTATATCTGCTTATACTGCAGTCTTCTATCTGAAGGCTCTCATGGTGTTTCTGCCCATTAGCCTCTTCTTTATCATGTCCATTTTATATTATCTGGGACACTGTATCAAGCAGCAAACTATGAAAGCTAAGAGACAGAGCAATGGGCAGGTGGCACAGAGGCTGATGCAGGAGGTGACTCATTTGGCATTTCATCCTGATCAAGATTACTGCATTTAATTTGGACATTGGAATCTGACGTCTCCTGACACTTCTCATGGCAGGAGGAAAGGTAGATGGCAGCAGAAAATTTTGTACAAAGATCTGAAATTCAGCAGGGCAAGAAAGATTTGTTGCCATTCTTTTGTCTTGTTACACACTGGCAAATACAAAATAATTGCATTCCAGCACAGGTATAGAATATCTCAGCTGTGAGTAGGAGGCAGGTTACACCGAGTTTGGTGCATGACCTTTCTGGCAGAGATCAGGCCTGAAAGTGCATCTGCAGATTGTATAACTCTGTCTTCATGACAGGCATGGACAAAGCGACCGAGTTACACGAGACCCCAGTGGCCTCAGTTCCTTCTCTCTTATACAGCAAGTGCAGGAACCTGGCGAAACTCCATGGTCCCAACAGGTGTGTGGCCACATGCCTTCATGTCCTGTTATTAGTCAGTGTTGCTTCATATCCTGAAGGTGAGTCAGCTAGTTCTTCAGTAAGGCAGAAGTGGATTCTGCACTGTGAAACCTTGCATTCCTAACCCCAGTGCTGGGATTTCCAAGAATGGGAAAACAATCTAAAAAGGCATTTTTTTGCCTTTTTCCACATCTAGGTAAATATACACATCTGTTGCTCACCTGCCTCAGGGAACTCACTTTGTGCATCCTCCTCTTACCATCACTGTCCTGCTGTCTTGCAGCAGGCAGGGAAGCACAATTAGCAATTAACATTGTTTCACTAAAGTGCCTTTAGATGAGATTTTTTTAGCTGAAGCCTCTCCAGTGATAATGATTTCCAGCAGGGCTGACTGCCCAGCAGGGCTGGGGATAAACTGCTTCGATCAGTGCAGCTCTGAAGTACATTCAATTTGCACTTAGTGTGGACACAGTTTCCAGTTACTTTTCACACCAGTCTCCTTTGGCATGGAAGGGCAGTCGTGAGCTGCATTGCTTAGGGCATACAGACATGATAATACCTGTTTTCATGACAAACAAGGATCTCTTTCGAAGCCCCCACTCTAAGAAGGTGGTCTGTGCTCTGCTCAGCTCTGCCGGTGCTGGGTATGATTAGTCAGCCCTAACGCTGAGCTCTGCAGATTAATGTGTTCCTCTTCTCCCGTTATATCCCTTCTCCGTGAGGCAGTCTATCTCTTGCATCAGTAATGACCAGCTGCAGAGCCTCAGGGTTTTCTCTAGCTACTTTTAACTGATCTAGCACTTCTTATTTTTTCCGTGCTCTGCCCTTTCCTTGATTGGTAAATTCCCCAATGTCTTTAATCAAGCTGTGTTGAGCCTAGCAGCTCTGGCAAGTTTTCTTTTGTTTTAATAAAAGGTGAGCTTGTTCCCCAGGCAGGTTCTGCCAGCTCAATTTCAACTATTGCACATTTGTCTTAAAAAAGGGGCCTCCCCATCTCACAACCACAGGCAATACAATATCCTAGGTGAACTCTTGCAACTTGCCCTTTCCCCTTCAGAGGAAAAAGGGACTTTTCTCTTCCACTTCACTGAGGTCAGTGTTTTTGCTGAGTGCATTCTTCATTCACAGCTTCAGGCTACTGGACACAAAGGGTTTAGCTGTGTGACTGCTGTTCAGCCCAGCCTTAGATCTCAGATGGCCATTTGGGCTCTCCAGAAATGCCCTTAATTAATATTCTCACACTGATAATGTTCAAATCTGCAAAGCCAGACTTAGGCATTCTTGAGGTCTCCCTGCCTGTCTCAGTTCTCAGCCTCTTCATTTTCCAGGTATTTGCCAAAAGCTGGGAGCAATGTTTCAGGTAATCAGACTCTAGAAAATT
Source organism: Lophotriccus pileatus (assembly GCA_035583135.1). Taxonomy (NCBI): domain Eukaryota; kingdom Metazoa; phylum Chordata; class Aves; order Passeriformes; family Tyrannidae; genus Lophotriccus; species Lophotriccus pileatus. The sequence goes on from JAWWES010000169.1 coordinate 29,406,705, forward strand.
TCATGTAAAAGGAGAAATAAACTTCTTGTGATTTTGCTCAGCATAGTTGATTGGACTTGGTTAGCAGAATTATTTTTTTTTTATTATTATTTCAAACTCTTCTTGAGATGTTACATTTGCAGCCCCTTCTAATATTTGCTTGTTATGGAACTGGAGGACAGATGGCAGGAATCCAAGATAACTCATGAAGGCTGAGAAGCCATATCCCTGCAACTTGTCCTGGCATTCCCTCTAAGACATGGTGTTCCTTCTGTCAAGAGTCTTGTCAAAATCATTCTTGGAATTTATATGTGGGGGACTTTTAAATTTCCAGCCATTAATAAAGCCAGAAAATTCAAAGGGAACGCTAATTATCAGGATTACTTATTTAGACACTATAAGTGTGAAAATTGCTATTAAAAGCATCTCTGTAATTCATCTAGCCCTGTATAAATCAAAGTGATAAGTCAAGATGAGTGCAGTGTAGGGCTGTTTCAGGCAGAAGAAATCAAAATTGAAATATTGAACCAAATTATGTGAGGAAATCATCAAAATTTACAAAATGCAGTAATTTCTTTAGTTCCATGCAATACAAACCAAAATCTGTCACTCTTTAAACACTGATTACAGAAAGCAGGTGATGACTAATTACAAAGGTAGGAGGGACTTAGAAACCATCCTCCTGTCACTCAGTAGGTAATAAATTAGAATTAATCACCACAACAAGGAGAACTAGAAGTTACTTTCCCTGCCTGATGGATGTAGAAACCACCTCCCAACCTTCCAGGAGAAGAAGCTGCTGGATGCTGTGGCCGAGCCTGTCCCTCCTGTGTGAAACATTTCAGCACTCCTCAGAACAGTGAGGAAGGAAAGGTGAGAATGTGAACCTGTGTAAGGGTTGGTATTTTCAGCTGTGATGTGGAACTGCCTCATAGGTCTTGCTCCAATTAACGTTTGCTCATAGTGTCAGAGGAGAAACTACCCAGGAGGGATGTATGAACTACCCCGTCCCAGGAGTGATGTATGAACCCTTAAAGCCAGGATGGGCTGGATCAGATCCTGTGCAGATTTCCCTTAGGCATCACTGCAGTTACAGATGTGTGATTCAAACAAGACACCTCAAATTTCTCATTGCTCACCATTCTCTAGTGTCTTGCTAGGAGGGAAGGCGGGGAAAGGAGGGAGAGCTGCAATGGTCCATCTTGGCTGAAAGCACAACATGCAAATCCTGGCAGGGTGGGAGATGGCATATTGCTTTCTTCTGAGATGAAGTGGACCTCAGTAAAAATTAATAGAGTGGGTCTGCATGAAATTCTTGGGACAAAGGCAACAAAACCATCTACCAGCTCTTCTAGGAGTCTTGGCTCAATTTTTTTTTTCTCAGATGGAGCAATTAGGAAGTTTGACCTGAATTTAGGAATAGTTTCTGGACAAGAGAAAATGCATTTTCTGGTGACTTTATTATTGACTGAAGAAAATAAGTTTACTTAGTGTCACAGCAATATAAATAGCTTTTATCTTCATTACAAACAGACTTATTTTATCTGTCAATGATGTACTTTAAATCTCATATTTCCTTTACAGAAAGGTTTGTTTTAACAGTGACTTACTTTAAATCTTGTAGTACAGTCCTGCCAACCCTAATTTTCTTTATGGCCAGATGCAGAACAAAGAAAAATAGGTGCTATATACTCCACATTCACAATCAGGAAAGTAGTGGCCTCAACAAGCTTTACTTCTCTGTTCAGACTTCTGTCTGTACAGAACAGAATGAGAGGGAGATATGGGGGCAATTCCTGAGGCTCTCTAGTCATGGAAGAGGGAGAAATGGAGTCAGTTAAGTGGGGAAGCCCTGCAAACAGTGAGTGAGACAGAGAGGAGCTCATGCCTAAGCCAGTGTGCGGGACTCCAACAGCTCTAACCCTTCCTCTGCATTGGCCACCAATTATACAAATGTCATTAGCTTTAGGACTCGGTATGTCTGCATAAATAAACCTCCCAGGCCCAGATCAGGAAATTATTGTTCCTGCTTTCTGAACAGAACAAAGCTTAGTGTGGTGATGAAGCTACACACTTAGCATTGAAGACGTGAATGTATGAAGTCAATTATAGAAGGAGAGCTCTGTGGTGCGCAAATAATTGGTGCAAGTAGAGTGGCTTTTCTGCATGGAATATATCCTTGGTGTATTGCTGCAGCCTTCCAACACAGCAAAGAAAAGTAACTGATTAGAAGGAATAAACACACCTTAAGAAGTAAGTTCAAATGGAACAAAGATGGGAAGTGAAGGGTTAGCAGTGGGGTACGTATTAATTAATATTTTGAATGCCCCAACTATGAATTTCCATACTTTGAGATATTTGAGGTTCTTTTAAGTACAGCCAGAAGTCAGAATCCTCTGAGTCATTAATTGCTGTGGTGATCATTAGTGCTTGGCACCCAGTGAGTGTTAGAAACAAATAAAGACAGTTTATATTCATAAGTATTTACAGTCTGAATTGAAATAGAGCACAGTGAGTGGAAATTATGACCAAACAAAATACAAGAGAGGAGTTGTTAAGTCAGTTCTGGTAGTACTCCAGTGCTTCAGTGAGACTATTTTAGGTGTGCAGTTTGCTGAGGTATTGCTGCACCACCCCTCTCCATGGGCTCGATGGACAGGTGTGCTCTTCACTCAGTTAAAACCTGTCTGGAAGAGTTGTGGTGAGTGGTGCTACACCCAGTTGGCAGCCAGTCACTAGGGGTGTTCCCTAGGGCTCAGTATTGGGGCCAGTCCTCTTTAATATCTTTTTAATATCTGGACAAGGGCATCAATGCACTCTCAGTCAGTTCATGGATGATCCTAGATAGCGTGGGAGTGTTGATCTGCTGGAGGGCAGAAAAGCTCTGCACAGGGATCTGGGCAGGCTGGATCAATGGGCCAAGGCCAATTGTATGAGGTTCAACCAGGACAAGTCCTGGGTCCTGCACTTGAGTCACAACAACCCCATGCAGGACTATGCCCTCAGGGATGAGTGGTTGGAAAGTGGAAAAGGACCCAGGGGTGCTGGTCGACAGCAGCTGAACATGAGCCAGTGTGTGCCCACGTGGCCAAGGCCTGTATCAGAAACAGTGTGACCAGCAGGACTAGGGAAGTGATTCACCCCCTGTACTGAGCACTGGTGAGGCCACACCTCGAGTGCTGTGTCCAGTTCTGGGCCCCTGAGTTCAGGGAGGACATTGAGGTGCTGGAGAGAGTCCAGAAAAGGGCAATGAAGCTGGTGAAGGCTCTGGAGTGCAAGTCCTGTGAGGAGCAGCTGGAGTTGTTTAGTCCAAAGAAAAAGAGGCTCAGGGGGGACCTTATCAGTCTCTACAACTCCCTGACAGGAGGTTGTAGACAGGTGGGGGTTGGTCTCTTCTCCCAGGCAATCCACAACAGGGTGAGAGAACATAGCCTCAATCTGCACTAGGGGAGGTTCAGGTGGGATATCAGGAAGAATTTCTTCACTGGAAGGATGGTTAAGCATTGGAATGGGCTGCCCAGAGAGGTAGTGGAGTCATTGTCCATGGAAGTTTTCAAGAAATTACTGGACATGGCACTTAGTTCTATGGTTTAGTTGATATGGTGGTGTTTCGTCAAAGGTTTGACTCGATGATCTTGGAGGTTTTTTCCAACTTTAATGATTCTGTGATTTTCTGAATTCTATTATTCTATCTCTTCTCCACAATGCAACTTTGCAATCCAAGATTTCACCTCATAAAATTTCAAGTGTATAAAATGTAGGAAAAGTCACATAAACCAAAATAGCACCATGCCCTCAAATCTTTGATTTGGCTGATCTAATTTAATCGCTTAGGCTACAGTGATATCAGTTTTATCACACCCTGTCAGAGAACAAGTTGCTTCAAAAGCTCTTACAGGTTTAATTCACTTCAATAACTCTCCTGGCACCTCAGGGAGTCCAGTGCACCCTCTTCATCCTTTCATATGTCTCTTGATTTCCCTCTCATTGGCCACCAAGGTAAGAGGGCTGCAGATAAGCAGGTTTTTGAGGATGCTTCAGATGACTGAAATCTTCCTGGTGGGAATGCCTGGGAGACAGCACCAGAGCTGGCCATGAGAGTTCTCCAGCTCCTCTTGGGAGCCACTGTACTGGATGTGACCCTCTGCAGAATTACCTATGGGCTGAGGAGGATATTGTCTCCACTGAACTGAGTGCTTCCCTGGTGTATCATTCATGAGGTTCCACATTTTGGATGGAAGATTTCAATAGCTAGATGAGATTTTGGGGAAATCTCAGTGCTAAACACAGCAGTGCTTGATCCCAACTATATTCAGACAGTGTAAGCACTACATCCCATGTCTCATCGGTTATGTGTCACAATAGTAGGCTAAGTTTAAAACTATTTAAACCCCAAGAAGACTCACATTAGCTCTTGCTTCAGACAGCAGAGGAACACAAGAAGTAGTTCATAACCCAGTATTAAACTCAGTTTAAATAGGGTTCTTTGTCTAAATGCTGGACAGCCTTTTCCACAGCCATTTAGGATAGAAGTGGGGCTAGCTTAATGCAGACAAGAAATTAAGCCAATATTAAAAAAGATTCAAATGACATTTCAAAGGAACTCTAGCTGCACACATAGTCACTTGCACAGTAGATGCTCCATCTGGCAAGTCATTAGAAGTCTAGAGAAAAAGGGAAATGGGCACTGAATGACGAGATAGTATACATTTTTTAGACATGGTGAATTACCAGTCCATTACTGGTCCATTATCTGTGTTCTCCTCTCTCTCCCTCCTTGTTTCTAAGATTTATAATTTTGTCCACTGTCGTGGCCTTGAAGGAAATTTGTGGAGTCTTTGCCATGTCTTGTTTTTTTTAGATTTCATTTGTTACCTCTCCTTATTTCATTTAGTGATGGGAGGGGGAGATTCTGTCCTATTTAGGCTAGAAGGAGGTGCTGGAGCTTGAGTGGCTGAAGTGACATGTAATGTCTCGGCCACCCCCTTTTGGGTGGAAGATGGTGACCATGGAGGAGCCCCCAGGTTAGTTCCTATCACAGATGATTGCTTCTCTTCAGGAGCAGAACCTGGACAGGCTGTGGGGCTCTGGCAAGGTCTCCTGGCTCACAGGTAGCACAGCAGGATTTGGCCCACTTTGTGTCTTCCTCTAGTGTTTTCTGCTATATAAGAAACATCATACCCTGAGCTGCCCTGAATGTGTGGAGGTGAGAAGAGGTTACAAACAGAAGCCTTAATTCCCTGCACGGCATGGAAGTGATACTAATCATCCAGTTGCCAAGGAACAAAGTTCCTCCTAAGGAATAATGAACAATGGAGAAGCCAAAAATACTATTAGAAGCTATTTGGCAATATACCATATTTTTACTTTGTCTCCAGCCTTCATCTTATGATTGCCTTGATAGAAGTGTAGAGCACAGAGTAAAATGATGGAATGGGCAAGGAGCATAGATCATTTTTTTCCTGTTCTATGTCACTGCTTTGCAGAGAGGATGTTCCTGCCAGGGGACATGTACATCATTTTTCAAGTTCTGTGTCAGTCTTCTAAAGAAGATATCTGTTGATCATGCTCAGATTTATCTAGGGAGTATATCTATCTCAGCAGAAAGAAAAATAATTCATTCTTTAGATCTGCCAGTCAGAGCAAACATCTGTCCTTACAGTGAGGGGCAATGATAGGATCCATATCCATATCCTCTGTGACAAGCTATTCCCAAGGAAGGCATGAGTCTCACTGTTAACATGATGTGCAGGAGAAACAGTGGTATGCAGCAGGAACAAGAATCACCTTCCTAAACCAAAGAGTGTTTATCCTTAAAATTTCTGATTTACACTCTACCTCACTGCTGGGAGAAATTGACACCATTCCCACAAAACCTTAAAACCCTTTTTGTCTGCATTACTGCTCAGGTTTAAATAAATTGTTTCTCAATGAGAGCTGTCTCACAGACTGCAAGGAGACACTTTATGTCTTTCAGTTCCAGCCACAGACTTTGGGCTTTGCAAACTTTTCAAGATGTTTAAGATAATAGAATGTCTTTTAAAAGTAAAACAGGAGTTAAAATATGAGAACAAAGCCAATCATGTCAAGTAGCAAAACACAGGGGTAAGGGAATAGTGGCTTAGGGATAGCAGAAGGGGAAAAATAAAATAAACTATCATCAGGTTGTCAGATTTACAGTTTTATGATCTGTACAAGCTTAATAGAGTTTAACAGAGTGGAAAAGCCATACCTTTGAAGCTGCTGTTGGAATGTGTATTTCCTGATAGGGTTAATTGAGGAAGGGCCAGAATTCTGCCAAATCTTAATAGTGCCATTTAAGGGGGTAAAATATGTGTTCAGTGTTATGTTGATAAAATAAAGCAATTAAAGCAGTAGCTCATGGCTGTACTCACATACTATCTGGTGCATATTATCTTATGAACTTTGGTGTGTTTTCTTTATCCTCCCTGTATGCTGGTTCTGTCAAACCACGCCTCTCCCACCTTCCTTGTCCCTTTTGTAACTTAGATGCTGTTTTCCTCTCCTTGCCCTTTCTCTACCCTCAGCACTGCATTCTGCTCCCCCCTGCCTTTACCGCAGAGTGTGTTATGTTTTGGAGCCCTAGTTGCAAGAGAGTAGAGAGACAAGCAGCAACACCAGCTCTGGAAAGCCCTTTGCTATTGGGATGTCATATCTGTCATTGTTGGCTTTGAAAGTTTATACCAATTTGGAATTGAGCAATTGATGCAAAGCCTTTATTACAGGAGGAAGTTTTAAACTTGAGAAACATGGGAACAAGTAGCTGTAATATTTTTGAGAGGAGGGAGGGAGGTTTAGTTGCTTTTCTCAGCTGACAGTTTCAGTTTTGACTTGTTTTCTCTTTACTTGGCCCATTCTGTTAATGCTTCCCTAGGATATGCCTGTAAAACTATAGTTCTCAGGGCTCACTAGCTATGTAGTCATATTTAGACTTCTGAAAACAAGCAACACATCCTTAAGGGCTCTTAAGTACACTAGTGATAACGATAACTGAAACAGTGGGTGATCTTTCCTTTCTTGGCTAAAATATTTCTGCAGGATAGTGCCACTGCCTTGGCTACAGTCCATCAGTCTCATCTTCCCTGGCTCACTGTCACAGCTTGCTTGTCTGGAAAAAAGCTCTCAGATATGTTGCAAGAAATAAAAAATCTTACAGAGAAAGGGAGTTAATGACCACAGTCAGAATTATTAACACTAACCAAAGCTGAGTTAAAGGGACATGTGGCAGATCTTTGCACTGGGCTCCCTTTGTGACTCTTTGATCCTGCGTTGCTGCAGAACAATTCAGAATAGTAACACCTGCTGTAAAACAGCTCAGTGACTGTGCTAATTGCTAAACTGAGGGAAAACAGCATTAAATAACACGAGGGTGACCACACTGTTCCTGCCTTCAATCACTCAACAAGAGATCAAACACCAAACTGCTGCTGAAACGCAGCGAGAATGAACAGGAGACCTGGTCCTTGTGCTGTACTTAGAGCTTAAGTCTCATTTAATACCCTCGGGGCAAGAAGTTAAACATAACTTTAAAGCATTTTGGGTGTTCAGGGCCATCTTTCCTGGTTTTCTCACAGTGCAGAATAGGTGCATATTCTGATGAATGTGTTTGGGGGCTGGAAGGAAGCAAGTGCCTGCAACACCCTAAATGCACACGAGTCAGTCCCAGGTTTCTTAGGAAGGAGAGTCAATGAGGAGCCATGAAATCAGCTTTTTATGGATGGGACAAAACTTCTGGCCAGAAGGACTTTTCTGGCTAACAGTTACCATCCTGCTGTAAGAAGCCTTTTGGCAAAGAGACCTGTAAAGATTTTACTTTGTCTGAGAAATGGAAAGGTAGGTGCTGAACTGAACCACATTGAAAAATGTAGTGGACACCCATCACGGATGTGGATGCTTATTATTCAAAATACAGGACATTTTTTATGATGAAATTAAGGTAGGTTTGAACTATAGGAGTGGGATATCACCTTACACGCTTTTGCCTCTTGCCATACATGTTGCACTATCTGCAGGTCTAGAGCAGGCAGCCTTTTGTCAACCTCAGTCTCTGCAGGTGTTTTCACTGTAAAGTTCTGGGGGATGAAACAAGATGGAGACTAATTTGCAGGTCTTACCTAAAATAGCCTACTCCGTGTATTTTAAGCATTCCTTCCAGTGTGAGACAGTGATAAATTAGAAATCCCTGCCCCAGTAAGGCTTGTTAGTAAATCTGATACGCAGTTAGCTGACAACTCTGATGCATAGAGTTTCAAACCTCCTCTTTGGAAACCCTGCCTTCTGCCAGCCTCCCACCTCATTGTGAGAAAATGTATATCCATCAAATTTTCTATGGGATAGCTCATATTGCTATCTGGATGATAGAAGCAACATTTTCTGCATTAGCAACTCTCTACAGATAATGTCTTGAGGATTGAGAGAGGGAGATTAAGTCTGAATAAATATCCTGTGTTATTCATATTTAATCATTTTACTTAGAGACTGTCTAATCAGTCAAAGCAACAACTGTTACTGACATATAGGTTTCATACAAATATATACTAAACTGAAGCAATAAGCCTTGTCCCTTTATACTCACCTTGAGCCTGTAAGCAGATCCCAGACAGTACAAACTGACTTTGAAATAGAAACTGATGGTTGTAATGAAAGAACCATGTTACCAAGAAATGACAAACAGGAAGTTTGGACACATTTACATTGATGGAGGAAGGGGGAAGGAGAAATTGTCCTTTGAAGAGCTTGGTCTGGTAAATAGTATATACCTTTGTAACCCTTTTAACTTCTGTGTTTGGGACAGATTAAAGGTGTGAAATACATGTACCCAAGTATAGGTGTTTTAATATCACCAGCTTAGTGTCTTTTTCCCCTCTTCATAAATGCCAACATGAGGGGAGGAAAGGGGAAAGAAGCAGGGGGAGAGGGGATGGTTTTAGAGAGACTAAAATGTTTCTGTTGCTCTAAGGACAGACCTATAATATTTGGCAAAAGGCTAGGAAGCAGCATTTGGGAGAAGGAAGGAGGAAACAGTGAAGATGAGCTGAGAGAGGGACAGAGACAGTGATTTGAAAATTTCTAGAAGAGATGGAGCAGATATATTGCTGATGTGCTGTAAGTAAAGTGCACCATAACCAGTTTGGCTGAGGTGAGCTGGCATGTGCTTTCACAATGATATTTGGCCCTTCCATCACATGAAATATTCTCCAGTTGCTGCCCCATCATTTACCTGCATGGCATGCTACTTAGGACAAAGCAAGCTCTTCTCTACCTTTAGAGACAGTGAGGATGTGTAGCTGTCTTGAATGTTTTCACTGTAGCACAGAATAGAAAACCTCTCCACTGCAAGCATTAGCAATGCAATTTCATAACTATCTGTTCAGACAGTGCACAGGAGCTTGAAAAACAACTTGAGACACTTTATTCCCTCCAGGAAATGCCATCCGAGAATATGTTAATCTGACAAATATGCGAAAGGCTGTCCCCTATTGGTGAACCATGAAGAATACCACCTCCTTTATTTAATGTGTTTGGGAGATATGCTCCTCCCTGCTGAGAGGGGAGCAATCCTGACCCTCTCATCAAACCAGACAGCTCAAAAGTATAGAGACATTGCGCTGCCTCCTTTGCCTTGCAACGTGAATTTGATATTATCTGTACCACCTTTGACAATGCACTTGAAATTAATCAGAGGAGAAATGTCTTATTTGATTATATTTAACCATGAACATTGATCAGTTGCATGCAATTTTAACTTCAGAGCTGCATGTCCAAAGTCCTTTCTAAAAAGGGCAAAATGTTACCCAGAGATATATGGGAGCTTGTATTATCTGAGTCTCTGAAAAGACACACTCGGGGGAAATGAGTGTACGTCTGGGAAATTAAGAATCATTTGCTATGAAACTCTCCGTGAGAGATGGACAGTATCAGAAGAGAGATCCCTAAGACATTAATCCTCGCCCATTCCGTGTTTTCACTGCAGTTGTGTTAACCCATCTTACTTTCAGATTCCTGCATTAATTCCTGGCAGACTAGAAATTCAGCCAAGCCTCTGAGGAGACCATAGCAAGAACCACTGTTCCTCAGCATTTCGAGTGGCACAGGAAGCATCTGACTTCCCTACCTGAAGTCTGAAAAAAAAGACCCATTGAAACTATGTAGTCCTTTAGTCCTTTTTCAGGCTTTCTCTCTGCTACAGGAGAATTGCTGTGGCCTTAGTTACAATAATAATTTGGCATCCTTAGGGCAGATCAGTCAGAAGATCTATCAGGCAGCCTCAGACAGTGCTCTACACCTACACAGTACGCAGCTTGAAGGCTTTGCTTTAGATGTTGTCTGTATGGTTCCCTAGATTGGAATTCCCCACCAGGAATGTTGTTGAAAGCTCTCCAAGGTCAGGTTATTGATGCAAACAGTCACATCCTCATCAGTGGTGAGCACATGTTTGGTCCATGCCTGGACCAGAGCTTCAGGCTTAGCTGCCTCCAAAAGCTCCCAAGTTTATCATGCACCAAAACTGCTCCATAGACTGAACCAGCACAGAACTGCCCTGCTTCACTGAACAAAACAGTTATGTTTATGAGTAGTTTGTAGGATGGTATTGGAAAACTTTCCACTGTTACTGCTTGTATCTTAAATAGGTAGAGATCATCCCTTGTCAGTTCTGGCCCTTCTTCCCCCCTGTTTCTTGGGATAGGGTAGATCTCCCAAATTTGCTCTATCCCATGATGGTCAGATAATCCAATACTTTTTACTGATGGAAATTAGGGTGAAAAAAAAGATAAAGAAAAGCAGATAAGAGAGACTTACTGTAGCATGTAGTTGGATAGTAGTCTGATGGTCAAAAGATGTCTGCTCCAGCTTCTAGTCTAGAGATTATGATAAAAATCACAGAATCTGTGAACTCAAACAGGCACACAAGCTCAGGCAAGCTCCTCTTCTCCTAAAAGAGAGTTAGGATTGCCATACTTCTCACACCTTTCTCAGAGACAAGGGACTTCAGTGTACTGAGGTAGATTTGCATGTCCTAACAGGACCTTTTTCGACTATCTCTCAGATTCACCATTCCTTCATAAAGGGCAGTAGCTTTTCCTACCTCTCACCCTGTAGCCTTCCTGCTCTCGAGACACCCTAAGGGTCTTGGATGGCATTTTGTGGAGGGAGTAAAGTGTCTCAAGCTGTTTTTCAATCGTTGGGTTTGTTGGGGGTTTTTTTGGAACCTGAGAAGGATTTAGTATTTCACAAAAGTGACTGGGTGGGTGGAGGAAGGAGCCTGAACACAAAATCCACTTGTTGATTGGGATTCTGGGGTGGAAGCAAAGGAAGAAAGCATTGCAGGAGTGTTTTCAAGCTCTTAAGAACATGTTTTTCCAAGTGCTGTTCTTAAGCATAAGACTGCTAATAATAAGAGCACCGTAGGGTAATATACATGACACAAAAGGCACTCTTTCATTGCAAAGCTGAACAGTTTGTGATTTAGTAGATTTTTATGATAAAAGAGACAAAAGGACTAAAAGTTTTTTCCTTCTCAAAAGCTACCACGGTTAGTAACATCTTTTGCTAATACAAAGAACTCAGCCTCCACCCCCTCCTGAGATATGTTCTCACCCAGTTAAAGTCCTCCTGCAGGTCTGTAGGCCTATTGACAACTTGTTCCATGTCACTAAACTTGGTTTGCTGCCCTGCTACAGAAATAACAATGCAGTGCCTCTTAATGGTCTTAGTGTTAATAAGTGCCAGAAGAGATAGAGTTTTGCAGACTGCCAGCCTCCTACCCTGGATCTTCATTCTAGCATTCATCTTTCTCTTTGTTTTCACTTCCATCTGGTTTTCAGCAGCAGGGCTTACATACCAGCAGGAAGAGATTCGGTTTTCTTTTGTATTGTAGCAAAACAACTGTTGTTGTTGTTGTTTGCCTTTTTTCTGTTTGCCAATTTGCCAGCGGCAGGCTGGAGGTGAGAAGCTCTGAAGTGTGCAAATTTGCCACAAAGTTACACAGAGAGAGGATGGTATCTGTGAGCACATGGAGAGGAGAATGAAACTATGGGAAAGAGTAACCACTATCCCTTTATGACATGAAATGGGTGCTTAAAATTTTCATAGAAAGAAGGAAACCTTTTTCTGTGCACAATACTAGGAGCCTGATTCTAGTCCAAATAATGAAATCCTCTCAAAGTAGGCCTGTAGATAAGCTGCACCAGCAGTGTTAATGCCAACTATCATTTCAGCTGCAGCCCAGCAGCTGGTGCAGGTTGTTTGTAAATCTGAGTATGCTGCTGAAAGCAAGGCAGTGTTCCCCCATTAGCAGTTCAGTCACCTTCTCATAGGAGTGCGTGGAATCCCGATAAAACTGACTTCATGCTTTTTTTGACAGAAAGAATAGGAGCAGAGGGTGTCACAAGTTCCAAATACTGAATTGTTCAGTTTTGTCCTCCTCAAATGTTGTCTAGCTGGCAAAATCTAAGGATGAAACCACACAGCTTTAAGGAGAATATATTACCCTAACCCTACAAGAGAGCTTTGTAGTGATTTCCCATCTCTCACAGACTGTGTGAAAGGCTTGGGTGACTATCTGGTACTGTTTCTGTGAGACACTGAGTATGTAACTCCCACTGAAATTAAGGAAAAGACCTAAATAAGGAGATTTGCCATGATTTATTTCTGATATATAAAAGACAAATGATAACACTTCTAGGGGCTTTTTCCCCCTATTAATTCTGTATGTTCCTTGCTGAATGAGCTTTTTCCAACCACATACAGAGCTTAGGACAAGGAGGTCTCATCTTTTGGCACCACTGTAGTTTTAGGCACAGCTCTACTATCCAGACAGAAGGGCCTGAGCAGGTCTGAAGTCCTTGAGTTACCAGGATGTACCACAGCACTGGCAGCAGAACACTTTCTTTCTCTGCCCAGCTGTTGGATCTGTTCCTGGTCACACATCTGGTACAGTAACCCTGGGTGGATCATCAGTGGCTGTGCAAAAATGCATACACAAAGGAAAGAGCTGTACCTTGCTGCATGGCTCCTGGCCAACTAACTCTGCAGCAGGAGAGAAAATACCTAATACAGTATTACCTTGGTCTTTGTTTCATTCCTCTCATTAAAAACAAACCTTTGTCTCCTCCACTGGATGCATTTGTTTTCATTAGTTCACTGACTAGTGCATATACAGATGTTTTTAGCCTCCATTTAAAATGCAGTGAGTTTAAGTATTATGTGTAGAATACAGCAGGATAAATAAAGACATACTTGAGTAAACATACATTCAGTAATTTATTTTTCTACCAGCAGTTTTAGAGAGCTGTGGGGTTGTGGTTTGTTTTTTTTTTTTTAAATCTAATCCATTCAGTCAGCGGTCTCAAGAGTAAAAGCCTCTGCCTCAGCTTGGTGTTGATGCTTGGTTGAGTCTTAAAGCTTCATGGTTTTTTGACACTGCACTAAGTCTGAAGCTTTGATGTCTGAGACTGCTGCCTGCACAGAGGAAATCATATTTTAAAGTTTATCAGTACGAGGAGTGTGGCTTTTCTCAGATATACGCACATGCATTCACACACAGCATCTTTCCACTTATTTTAGCCATACAAGTTTCTGTAGGATTAAATGATTCTTTCACTTGCTATTCCCACATGGATGTTTCCATCTTTAATTGAAAGCTCGCAGTATTTGTGGGCTAAGGTACTACACACTTGTTCTTATCAATGCCAATTGAGGAGCAAAAGAGAAATGAAAATGTTTTTCTCACTCCAGTACTGTAGCTGCTGTACCTGGTCAACTTTGGCTCTGTATCTCCATGTAAAATCTGCTGCTGAAACCGGTGGGACTAAAGTGAAGGCCAGATCTGTGCATCTGTAAACCTGCAGCTGTAACAGAGACCAACAGTGACTTTTGGTGTGCAGATACAAACTAGACCACCCTCCATGGTCCTCCAAGGAGCTTGTTCCATGGGATGGCACAATGGCTGTGTGGCTCCTTTGGCTGCTCTCCTTCTGGCTGGGTCCGGGGAAATGTGTGAGCCACCCCTCTGAAGCTTAGAGTGCCACTGGTTGTGGAAGTTCAAGTCTGCTTTTCACGGGCTAATGGAGCACACCGGGGCATGGGATTAGCAGGATTAGTGGGATCAGTGTCTGAGTTGTAGCTGTCGAAAGCTTTCTCCAGTGTACAGATGACTGCCAGCAGGAAAAGTGACTCCCCATTGGAAGGGCAAGACACTGACTGAGCAGTTATTTCTGTTACAACCATTCTCTGTTCCCAAATCTGCTTTGCATAAGGAGCAGATAGTACAGTTTGCACGTGTGCCTTTGTGCCAGATGTAAACTTTTTGCCAAGTTATTCAAACTAGTGGCACTTGTGATTGCCTTTGTATATCTCCTGGTTTCTATCCACACAAGTGAGAGCACTCAAAGAGATTGTGCAGGCTAAAACTCATGCTGAATTTGTTTGCACAAAGTTGTAAATCAAAAAGCAGACCCCAACATGATTCAGTTGATTGAGCACAGAGGGCTAAATATGTTGTTGTTCGGTTCAGTGTCTTTTGAGGAGACAGTGGAGAGATGGTAGTATCAGGGAAAGAGAATACAGAGGAAGGCTGGAAGTGTAATTTTCTGCTCAGAGTACAGTTCAAGTCACAGCAACCCCATGCCCAAGAGCCCTTAGAAACATGAGGCCAGGACTCTGAAGAGATGAGAGAACAGAACTTAGTTCCCAGCACAAGTAAAAAACCTCTTAGTGTAATAAAAATTTAAACCTAATCCAACATCCCTTGAAGTTCTGAAGGATAATGCACAAAATCTGCTGTTCCAGGTGCTAATTGTGATGTGGTATTTTAGACAAACCTAAGGACTGTAATATCTGTCAACTGGAGACTTATGCTCCTAAATCCCATCACCTCCTTAAAAAAAAAATCCTCATTGGCCCCCTAACCATTGTAGTTACCACTGCCAAAGTCTCCTGGTGTCTTTTGCACCTGTTGGGGAATGCCTGGGAGTTCTCAGGGAAAGAAATAAAGCAGAGGGTCTTTCTCCTCCTGTTATTTTTAACAAAACTCTTGATCAGTCATTGTTTTAAAGAGCTGGGATACTCTCTCACTCTTCAGCACCTACTGCCTGCAGTTGTCACCCAGAGTCAAAAGCCAAATGTTCAGGCTTTTTCTCTCTTTCTTCAGAGTAGCTGCACAGAGCTCAGGGAGAAGTATATTGAAACACATTAATAACATAGAAAACCTCCTCCACCTACTCTGTCATCTTAGTATTTTTCCTCCAGCTTATATTTATCATCTATGTATAGATTCCCAGCATGAAGAAAATTCTTCAAGAATTCACGAT